>VXBU01014341.1:1286016-1430717 GCA_013400315.1 Bombycilla garrulus | reverse complement strand
TTTTTTTTTTTTCTTTTTTTCTTTTTTTCTTTTTTTCTGTGAACATAAACAAACAGTGGAACAGTGGTCAAGAAAGCTTGTGGAGACTCCATCCTGGGAGATGCTCAAAATCCAAATGGACGCAAAGTTCTGTCTGTCTAGCATGTGGACAGCTGTCTCAAAAACTACAGCAGTAGAACATCTGGTCTCATCTTAAAAACTGAAGTCATTCTAACATGTAAGATTAATAATGAAACCCAAAAGCAAAGAGAAGAGAGTACTCTGCTGGGATAATAGATGCTGACACTGGGATTGTTTTTATCTTAGTCACTAGACAATGTAAAACCAGTTTCCATATTGTTAGCAGTGAAAATTCAAAATCAGGGTTCCTGATGCTTTCTCTCCTTCCAGACAATCACTTTGTCATTCATAGATACACAATATTTTAACTTCAACAAGAAAGGTAAGGTATTAACCATCTTACTGCTTTTTTTCTGTCTTCAGCTGACAATTTCATAGTTAGCAAACGTCTTTAGGCTATGAGATAACTTTTCAGTCCCAATCATATTTTTTAGGAACATATCTTAACTATGAAACTGTGAAACTTCCATGCAAACGACATTACTGCTGCTCTGTGGGTTGATGCATAGGGGCTTAAGATATTAAAATTGAATTTTGTGCCAACTAAGGAAGTCTTTATTTAACCATGACTACATGTTTAATATCATAGCCAAGTGCTCTTGAGCTTTGTTCTGATAAGCAAAAAAGCTTACAAATCAGTTAAGGTTAGGGATTTTTTCAAGCTATTCTTTACTGAGTGTACATAATCCAGTGAAGATATTAAGAGTTCAAACACCAGTCATAGGTAAATGATATACAGGAGGCATGTGTACACATAATTATGATTTGTGTCCTGTAAAGATAATCTTTCTTATGGAATAATGAAAACAAACATAGAATCAAAACCATAGAAAAATAGGAAAGAAAGGGTAGAGAGGAAAAGATAACAAGAAAGATTAACTTAATCTTCAGTATATTAGTCTGCTATCTGATACTCAACCTAAGAGCGTGCTCTGTAACACTGAACTTGACTGTTCTGATTGGAACAAACGAGTCAATCAGTGAGTTTGTGATGAAAAAGTGCAGGTCTTACATATTCAACTTATTTATACTCAGCAGGTCTTCTGTACAAAGCTTTTAAGTTCTGGTAGAAAATGTTAACATTGCATCATAAACCAGTTCTAATAATATTAAGGGGTATTATTCTGTTCATATTTTCAGAGTGCACTTAATAGTATTTACAAAAAGGAAAGCAAAATAAAAAGAATATTCTAATTCCCAATTATTATTTTGCAGGCATTACTAGTATTCTTCCAGCATAACATTTTTTCAGAAAATATTAACCTTTCCTGGTTGTTAACTCTTCCTTATTCATGAATATTTGTTACATGTGTCTGGCTAAAGTCACAAGACCCTGGGTATCAGTTTGCAAAAGGGCTACGCTGTACCAGTCTGCCAGCTTGTTTGAAAACCACTCAAGAATCTCTAGCAGGGCATTGTATAACAATGGCAAACCCCTCAACCTGAAAGTGTTATGTCACCTCTGAAAACAGGACTAAACTCACTTGGCTGGTGCCACTAGAGCCTCTACTGGATTTTTTTTTTTTTTTTTTTCATTGTAAAAAAGTACTGCAGATAGAGAATTCAAGCCCCTTCTTGGTTTTTTTTTTTTTTTTTTTTACATTGCAAAACTGTACTGCAGATAGAGAATTCTGTGGCTGAGAGCCCTGTTCTCCTGGAGGAACGGTGGAATTTCATTGCTTCCAGCATCACAGTCTAATGTCGCAGTCTAAAAGGTATCATCATGACCTGCTCTCCTGACGATCCCAATATTAGTTCCCTTCATGCAGGATTTTTCACCACTGCCACCTCCCCAGCTGGGCAAGGAGCTCCCACAGATCCTCCATCACATCTGCATCAGAGGTAGTTGTCTCAAAGGCCCAGGGGCATCTCAGGTGGCAGCAGAGACTCAAGTGTGGACAGTTGGATCAAGCCCATGTAGTTTGTTCACTTATCCAGGTAATTCATAGATGGCTGTACTGTAGACAACCCAATTTAGATGCCTGCTTCTGAATCTGAATCTAAATCCCAAACAGAGTTTTGACTTGGCATCTAACATTAAGCATAAATTTCCGTAACTGGAAAGAAAGTATTTTCCAAGTCAGCATATTGACCAGAATTCTATTACAAAAAGCTTAAAGGAAGTCAGGGGTAAAATCCCTCATTTTTTAACTATACACATAGAACTAGACATTTAGAAGCTTTGCAAATTCCAGTGCTGCATATCTATGCACTTCAGTATGTTAAGTGACCATTAAATGACCTGATATGTGAGCATTTGCAAGCATAGGACTTCAAAAAATCTTCTGCATTCTTTTGAATAAAATGAATTTTACAGTAAAGTAAATACATTGGCCACAGTAGATGGTTTTGGTGAAATACTTCAGAATTTATAAGCAAGAATACTGACATGATGATTACACTGTACCATTACAATATTGCAATTACATGCAAAACAGGGCTTGTGGATCTCAGTCAATATGTTAAATTGTCACATTTATGCTTAGATCAATTTACCATGTTTATAAAAATTTATTAACACTTTCTTATAGTAATAAAATTATCCCAGAAAATACATGCTCATATTTCAAAGCATCAAATTTATTTTGAAAAATCAGTTTTACATTTTAAGAAAATATTTCATTTTTCTTATCACATTGTAGAGAAGTACATTGCAATAAGAAGAACACTGGAATTCTTCTTCACATGTCAATGGCTAGCCATGCTTTTAGTTTTCAAAGCAGAAAAGCTCTAACTAAGAAACATCTGTGCACCTATAAGTGACGGATAAAAGCTTGCAGGAAAACTGAAAAGGCAGCCCACTAGGTTTCTTGGATTTTTCTTAGCAGATTTCTTTGAGGATTTTTCATTTTGGAAGTTCATCACTTAACCTGTTTTTTCATTATACATACTTTAAAGAAAATCACCATGATTTTCAACAGTCTATTTATTGTGCTACACATCAGAATTGGTAATTTAGAAAAATTAACAGTTTCTCTAGAACATACTATCAAAGAACATGTATAACTCTTAGGTACAAGAAAGATTTTTTTCTCCCACCAAATTCACTGATGCACATCCAAGAAACCCCTGGACAGAGCCTGCTGAAGATCTTTTGCACTTAATGTATAAGACTACTCAATTCAAATAATGTGTGCAACGCTGAACCTAAGAGGCATTAATGCCAGAAACAACAACTGCACCATATCAAGCCCAGGAAAAAGTAATGGGACTAGAAAGGGAGACTTTCCAAAAATCAGAGTTTTTATTTAATCTGTAATATCGTTGATAAATGGAAACGCTACCATGCAAAATCTCAGCACTTTTTTGGCCGGAAAGGCACTCATGCTAACATAATGAGTCTGGATTACAAAGCTTTGCCAAGCTTAGATCATGTATAGATTAGTAATGATGCCTTTTAATGTCTTAATGACCTCTTAATGAAATACATTTATAATGCTACAATTTGGTAAGGACTCACTAACCATTTTTCATATCGGAACATGATGTTCAAAGCTAAGTTCTTAATAATAATTAACACATGTATTGTGTTTTTACTCTTCAAAGTGCTTTAAGAACATTAGTAATTAGTTAAAAACCCGTGTGCTGGATGTATGTTATCTGTTTAGGCTCGAAGAGGCCCACAACAATCAAACTGGAGCTAGCCAGTAAAGTCCAAGAAGAAAATAGTCACTTCTTCTGTGTTCTAAAGAATTTTATATCAAGGCAGGAAAGACTTGTCACAAGATAAATTAAATGCAGGTGGTGGCCACTTCATACAAATAGTATTAGACAAATAATATAAACATAGACTATACTGTTAAAAAATGTACCCAGAATATTAAAGCTTAATTAATTTTTTTCTAAAAAGCAGAGAAAGAAAAGGCAACCTCTGAAATAGAAAACTCCCCCAAACCATTTGAAACCTTATTTTGCTAATTTATATTCTCAGCATCCACTTCTAGCAATTTTAGTATAAGCAATGGGAGCCTTGTGATGCCGATTCAAAACTTGATAATACTCACTATCTGTAAGCTACAACAAACCCCATGAAAATCACACCCGTTTGCTCCTGCAACTGATATGTGGCAGGGCAGGGGTTAACCGATCAAAGGAGGGACAGCAGCTGACTAATTTGCAGGGGCTCATCATCTGCCAGACCAGTACAGATAGGAAAAGAAATCAGAGGTAGTTGTAGCCAAGCAAGACTCATCTTGAGTACCCAGAGAACATGGCTGCTTAAGAAGAGAGGCTTCCCTTCTCAGGTACACAGGAATATGTCCCCCAAACCAGGGACAACTTTATTCTGAGGACTTTCCTTCAGTGCTAGACAAAAAAAATTGTTTCATACCATTGTACTGGTTCAGATGGAACAATTAACTACTGCATAACAATGTGAATTCAGAGACTGCTTTTTATCCATAAATATTACAGAATTTTGATTTTTAACAAACAATTTAAATACACCTCTGAAAACTCATGCAAGAAGCCTCCTATGCATGAAAATCTCATTCTAGTTAGGCTAGATTTTAAATCGTTATAATACCTATTGTGACTGATGTGTTTGTTTTCTAAGGAGAGACAACAGCAATTCCTACATTCACAGGGATATTGCGAAGATAAACATATAAAAGATTCATCAGCAATGGCATTATGTGCTTAAAATAAATCTTAACTAGATTTAGTCAGCTGAAGCTGAGAAAGATTTGGCTGTCTGGTTATGATCTCAGTTTCAAGGAGGAAAAATGTTTATATTTAGTTGAATTTTAATTTCAGCAGTCAAAAAAAGTGTTACTTTTTATCGTAACTTTCTTTGCCATTTTTAGCAATGTAAGATTTAAAATAGATACTCCAAGCTTATTTAGTTTGAAGCACTATTAAAAAATCTAATGTTAAACCCAGTATGTTTTAGCAAAACATGCATATTTTTTATTTTATTTGAGAAAGTAAAAACTTAGGAATAGAGGAGAATATGGTGATTAAAATAATGGTTTGAGATATTCAAATAATAAAGAACTTATTGTAACAAAGGAAACACCTTTAGTAAAGGGCAGAAGCTGAAAGTCTGATTATTTACATATTGCACTCACTTGGATTTCTTCCAGCCATATGCTGGAATTTCACTTTACCTTATGTTAATTTTTTGGCAAACAGCAGTGTGATGCTTGTGAGGTCTTTAGAAATATGACCTAGAAAAGGCTGATAGCAAATTCTTGAACACACTTGTTCTACTTAAATTATACAGTCAGCACAAGAAAGGAAGGGGAGAAGGTTCAAAAATGCCATAGGATTTCAAGCTGCTGACTTCTGAGTCTGAAGAAAAAGTGACCAACTTCCATTCTTTTTCTTGGAAGGCATAGCGAGGCCAAGTTTTATGGAGCAAGCCTTGCCCTACTGTAGCCACCTCCCTCCTGCCCCAGTAAAGCAATTCCAATAGACCTCTGAAATCTAAGGCAGGAAATTCCTTTCAGCACCGCTTTCAGCAGTGAAAACGAGTGTCAAAACACCTTCCCAGAGGATTACAGGGCTCCTGCCCAGGAACTAGTGGAGAAAGTTCGGCACTTAAACGAGCACAATGCCCCCAGCTCCAGTTCATCTGTAACAAAAGGAGCTTTAATGCACATTTATACTGAGGCCAGTTAACACTTTCAAATTCAGTGCAAGAATGTCACTTTTGTAACATAGACTGTTAAGAGCTTCTAAATATACATCAAATGTATTCTTCTCTGAGTGTTCCTACTTTGCAAATGGAATTGATTTCTTAATTAAATACTCTTTTTATTTCATATCTGGGTAATACTTAATTTTATTAAAGACCTTTTTGTAGTCTTCCTGTCAACCCACTGCATATGCAATCGCATTCCACATGTGGTATACAGGTATCTGAATGCATACATGTTTTTTCTGCTCTCTTTCAGGCACAGTAATTATGAATTTATTGGTAAACTTGGAAATGTCGCTAATTTAAGAGGCTTTTTAAATACAATTGGTAAGGTGGTGATGCTCACTGGAATTCACTCAATGATGGCTGACTGCCAGGACAGGATTGGGTTGCACAAACACCTGAAAGTCCCAGCCTAGTTGTCCTAGGGGATGTCGCTGAGATGTTCAGATACCAGCTGCCAGACCAGAAAGTGCCTGATATGTCCTGTCTCTACTGTGCCATATTCCTACATGTGTCTTAGGTGCACAGGAACATGTCAAATAGCACTAGATTGCTATGCATAGGCAGCCAAATCCAGATTCCAATGGTTTTCTAAGTAGAGCGAACAGCAAACCTGGCCACAACAGTGAAACAGCTGAGCTCAGTAGCTCTAGTAACAGCCTAATTCCACCTTTGTGCTACTAAAAAATGATTGTATTGAAAATACCAACTACTTGAAATGTTACCCCCCCTCAAATGAAACCCCAAGAAAAGAAAAAAATCCAAAATAATAGGTTTCCATAGACTATAATGGAAAACAGGCATAGAACATTACAGAGTATTTCTCAAATGAAATTCTCTGGGTTCATTATTTCGACGTACATTGTAAGTTAACAGGAGTTTGTTGTCAGTTATAGAATCACTAAATCCTAGAGTAGTGTGGGTTGAAAGATCCTTTAAAGGTCATCTAGTCCAACCTCTCTGCAATGTGCAGGGACACTTTCCACTAGATCAGGTTGTTTAGAGCTCCATCCAACCCGATCCAGAATGTTTCCAGGGATGGGGCATCCAGTGCCTCTTTCAGCAACCTGCTCAAGTGTTTCACCAAACTCATCAATAATTTCATCCTTAAATGTAATCTACCCTATTGTTTTTTGTCATGTGCCAGCAAGCCACAGTATAATATTTGTATCATTGATATATTTTTATATTTTTAAACAGGTAAATATTTTAGAGCAACAAAGACCACAACCTCTGGCCTCCAATTATCTAGTAATTGCACCTGCCTTGGACCCAAATGATAAAACCAGTAGAAACAGAACGGATGTGTTTGTATGTAATCCATAAGAAAAGTCTGCCATCTTTTAGAAGCCTGCAGAGAAAAAAGTGGAGTAACATTACAACAAGAAAGATAAAGACTCTCTGCACTATCTATACCCATGCAACATTCTGGAGAGAGGCACACAGGAAAAGCTTCTTTACTACTGCTAACTGAATGAAAATATAATAACCCAGAATGAGGTTCCCTTCTCCTGTGCAGGGGAAATTACATCCTGTGAGGTCAGAAACACAAGCATAAGACGAAAAGGCAGAAGAATTTATCAGAGAATAATGGATGAGCCATTACAGGCACTTTCACAGAAAATGTAAGAAAATCTGATGTGCTGCAAATTGGGAAACTGCCAGAAATCATGGCAAAATATCAACAACTGCTGGGTTCAAAGGGCTGTAATCAGTGGCCTCAGATTTAGTTGAAGGCCACTCACTAATAGCACAGCCAGGGGTCGATAGCAGGACCAGTACAGTCTAACCCCTGCATTCATGACTTGGACAACAGGTCAGACCCTCAGCAAAACTGGGAGGAGTGGGGTGAAGGTACTGCCATGAAGAGTTGTGGGGTGCAGAGACAGCCATAGAGGAACATCTCACAGTTCCACAAAGGAAAGCATGAAGCTCTGCATCAGGAAAAGAAATCATCCCACACAGGCTGGGGACCAGCTAGCTGGAAAACAGCTCTGCAGAGAAGGACCTGGGGGTCCTAGTGGACAACAGTTTTACCACGAGCCAGCAACGGGTGCTTCCAACAAGGAAGGCCGACAATAGCCTGGGACTGTGGCAGGAGGAGCATTGCTAGGAGGCCGACAGCAGTGATCCTTGTCTTCCACTCAGCAGTGGTGAGGCCTCATCTGGGGTGCTGTCCAGTCATGGGATCCCAGTACAAGAGAGACATGGACTTACAAGGGCAAGTCTGGCAAAGGGCCACAAAGAGGGTAGAAGGAAAAGAAGGCTTAGAGTTGGGACTGTTCAACCTGGAGAAATCTCAGGGAGCTCCTATCAATGCTTAGGGGAGTAAAGATATCTGATGCAGGGAAGTAAAGAAATGGGAGCCAGTAACATGACAAGAAGAGGTGGACACAAACAGAAAAACAGGAAATAAAATTAAAAATTAAAATACCCCAAACCATCTTTCTTATGGTGAGACTGGTCAAACACTGGAAGAGGTTGCCCAGAAAAGTTGTGGAATCTCTATCCCTGGGGAGATGCAAACTGAAATGGTCACAGAGCTCTGAACAACCTGCTGCAGCTGACTATGCTTTGAGCAGGGGAATTGATCTAGAAAATCTCCACGTTCCTTCAGTTATCCTTCCTGTGAGCCTGTGCATCTGTAAGTGTAGTTTAAAAGGGCAGATGACAAAGCAGAAAAATAACATTTTGGTTTGCCTTTCCTATGCTTAACTTCTATAGTAAAATCATAACTAACTAAGTTACTCTTGTCCATTTACTCCATTCACCATTTGTGCTAGACTCGGGAGCAGATGGGTTGACCTCTCTTTCATTTGATGTAGAAACCTCATGTTTGTTTTGGAGCTACATCTCTTTCCAAAATTAAACAAGGGAATAGAAAAATCGAAGTCACCTACTGTGCCCTATAAAGTACTATAACAACATAATGGTGGCAGGGAAAAGAGAACAAGGGTTCTGAAACGTTAAAACTTTCTTTCGTGTAACACTGACATAAATTAAATGAAAATTATAATACATCATTAAAGTTCAGTCACAGATTTTACTTCACCAACAATACGGTTTTAGAGTATAAAGAATATTGCCTTATTATCAAAGATACAGACAAAATGCACATGACATTTTACAGTATTTAATGTAGCTAAACTTATGCAAAAGCTGTTGTAAAAAAGAACAATTTGATACATTTAAAATGGCTAAAGCAGAAATAACTTAAATTTACTATCTGCTTTGGGATTAAAACCAAAATATTACCACAGCAGGTTTTTGCTGCATATTGATCTCAAGGGCAAATTAGTTGGTCTCATCACTAATAAGAAGGAAAGTGTAGAAAGGTGTTTGGAAAGTTCATCACTTTCTAGTGGTTTGTATTTCATTGTTGCCCTTTAACTCTGCATATTTTTGATTGCTATGATTGCTTAAAGGGAGACCACATACAAGTAACCATAAATAACAGTTCAGAATAAAATTCAATATTCTGCAAAGGCAAAGCAAAAATGTGATCCATGTTGCTGAGGCAAAAGCAGGGCTAGAACTGACTTTTTACAAGAGACTAAGTTCTGTACCTGAGCTGAAGTCTGTACCCTCTGAAACACCAGAAAATCTCTGATGAAGATTCTTAGCCAAACACGACTGTGATTCATGACTAACACTTCTCATAGTCAGTTTTAGATAGCAACAGGGGAAGGCAAGAGAAGAAAGAAACCACAAATTATTTGACTAGTTCTCAAGTGTACTTATAAATGGAATTTATTTTCTTGAAATTCAATGTTTTATTTCATTTACAGTTTGTAGCTATTAAATATGAGGCAGTTGCTGTGTGAGTTGTTCCACTACACACAGCTGCATTAACAGCTAGCTACAAACACATTTTGCACTTGTGGGTACTTTAAAGAACTAAATGTCTCTTCAGGAAGTTTTACCAGCAACTCTTTTTTTTCATATGTTTATGCAGTTTCAGCAAATTCTGTATGCTACTTTCCACATACATGCACTTTTTTCTGTCTCTGCTGCCTTGAAACTAATTTCCACTCATCTATGGGGCAACACTAACAAAGACACTTCCATCTGTTCCTCAGCAGGATTTGCTATGCTGTAACTATTGACATGTAAAGGGCATTTTCTGTTTCGATTGGACATTAATTGTGCTTTCTTTGGATTAAGCATTTTAAACTGAACTATGAAATAGCCTTAAATATATAGGTCATAGCAATGATTGTGTTCTTTATATTACTAAACAAGTATGCAGCAGATGGCTTCCAGAGCTCTGGCCAGAACCTATCTCCTGCAGGTTTATTTGGTGCTTAGAGATACTACCAACTAACTTCTCAAAACTGCTTGAATGCCATTGTGGCTCTCATTTGATGCCAGCAAAAATATTCCAGGCTTGTTTGTTTCAGCACCAATATTCCTCAAGGCCTTCCTGGTACCTGGTTATATAAAATGTTCCTTGGGCCTTGTCAGAAGCCATGCCCCTGCAGTTAAATGAAGTAGCACCAGAGACCCTTAGCCAGCCAAGAGGCACAGCCTGGCCTCATCTACACTTGTTAGTACTTGGCTCAGTTCTCCTTTTGGGGCTGTGTGGTACACTGTGGCCATTAGAAAAAAATTGTTATATTGTGTAGGGTTTTTTTCATTCCTAAGTGCCTGAAAAATACAAAGACTGTACTGCAGCCCTCCAGGATGACTTCTCCATTTCTCAAAACATGGGCTGGATGCAGTGTGACAGTATGGGCTGGGTGAGAGCTCAAAAGCTGCTAGGACCACACGAGGTGGAGAACCATGTTTGGTGGAGGCTTTTTCATCCTGACTACTGAGGGTGGCTTCTGGTGCAAGTCCATGCCCTGGAATGCACCCAGGACAGTTCATAAGAGCATTCACAGGCCCAGAAAATGGCAATATTTGACCAATCTGAACAACCAGTGGTTCAGCACTGAAGGACACTCACTATTTTGTAAAGCAGTAAAAGTATAACCAGGGAAGTCATGCCAAATACTCATGAAAATCTGACCTTATAAAGCACTACACCAAGCTTTTGTAACATAAATTTTATTTTTTCCCTATGCCTGAATTAAACGAGCCCTTAAATTTATTTATTGTATTCCACCATAATCTAGAAAAAATTTTATGCACATGAGCCACTTTAAGATAATTATTTTCCAGGATGCTGCTTGTTTAAGCAAGCCTATGCATGTCCAGAAACTCTGGGACCATTGCTCGTTGTTAGATCATTCACATGCTCAAACTTTTCTGTTTGCTGTACTGTGGCTTTATATATCGAAAAAAAAGAAGCACATGAGAGCAATACTATGTATATATATGATACATAAAATATACAGCCTCCAACCAACTTTTGATTCCAAAACCATGCAGTTGTCTTTTTTAATCTTAGAATACAGGAATACCTACTAAAATGTTATTGCTTTTTCCAGACTATTTATGCCTGTGTTGAACAGTACTTATCTTCAGACAAACTCCTTTTAAGTCCTACTTATTACACAGTCCATTGAAAAAGACTATAATCAATTCCTAACCTTTATTTTCTACCCTTTCTACCAAGTATCCACCCATCTGAAGGTTGTAATCTTTATCTCATTGAGTTTGTTCACAAGCACACAGCACAAATTTCCACACTGAGGTGTCAAGTATTCCAATTTTTGTTTTGAGTTTGTGTAAAATAGGGAGCTTGGTGCTAAGACACAAACAGCTGGCTCCCGAGTCATCAAAAATTTACATTACTTATGTTTTAGCCAACAATGCCATCAGCATTACACAATTTTTTCATTAATTAGCACTCAAACCCTCTATATGCTATTTATAGTCTCATTTCTTATGACAATTGGCCCACATGCACAGTTCTTTTCTCCATTTCAGCTGAGGGTCTGTTTAGAGTAGGTGGTCAATGAGTTGATGGTCATTATCTCCTACTGCTGGACTTACCTTTTCCTCAGTTACTGCTCAGTTCTGCTGACTTCACTCCTGGTAGCTGTCATCCAGACAGCTCATTGATCTTGGGATTGTCTTCCCTCTTCCTTAAAACAACAGATTAGCCAAGCATGCAATGTAACTGCTTAATCATAACTGTCTACTTATAGCTACTGAAAACTAAAACAAATTGCAGTTTGCGTCAAATCTTGAGGGACTCAAATCTTGAGTGGCTCAATAAAATATGACTGCTGTATTTTCTAAACACCTTTAATGAAAATTCTTGCCCAAACCAGGAGGGCCAACCACACCTGGTGCACCACAAATATCACCAGCCGGTCAAGGGAGGTGATTGTCCTGCTCCGCTCTACACTGGTATGGTCTCAGCTTGAGTGCTGAGTGCAGTTTTCGATACCACAATATAAAAAAGATTTAAAGGCATTAGAAAGTGTCCAAAGGAGAGCTACAAATATGGTGAAGGTCTAGAGGGGAAGCCATATGAGAGCAACTGAAGTCACTGGGCTTGTTCAGCCTGGAGAAGAAACTGAAGGGAGACCTCATTGCAGGCTTCAACATCATCACCAGGGGCAGGCAACAATCTTTCTTTCTCTTGTGACCAATGACAGAACCTGAGGGAATGGCAGGAAGCTGCATCATGAGAGGTTTAGGTTGGATGCTAAGGAAAGGTTCTTTACCAGGAGGATGGTAGGGCACTGGAATGGGCTCCCCAGGGCAGCGCTCACAGCACCAAGCCTGACACAGTTCAACAATGTTCAACAGTTTGGACAATGCTCTAAGGCACATGGTGGGATTCTTGGAGTGTCCTGTCCAGGGCCAGGAATTGATTGTGATGATACAGATGTGTCTCTTGGAACTCAGGACATTCTATGATTCTACAGTTCTGTGCTCATTGGCCTGGTTTGCCTTGGCAGATGAGGGCACTTGGCTCCTCCAAAGAGTCCCACAGATTTCTGAGGCACCATTTCCCTCTACAGAAAATAAAGCTGATGATTCTCAAGTGCATCATATTCCTACTCTGCTTCCTTTTGCGTTTGTTACTCTTCTCACTGATTTGATCAACATGCACACCAACCTCAGGGACTCCTTTTGAAGCTTCTATGGTTTTGGCTAGAGGTGGTACTCCCCAGCCCTCCAGCACCTCCTGTAGCATGTGATTACACAGTTCAGCTGCTTCATGCCTGAATCCCTGTGTAACTCCTGAATAAACACCACCCAATCTTGCCAATTTCCTACTATTCAATATATTTCTTTTTACCTGCTACCCTGGCTTCAACTGGAGACATCTCTGACAACACTTCTACCCAAAAAGCAGCATTTTAACATGAAAACCTCCCTGAGCTCCTCTGATAAGCATGGGGTTTAGTTTATTCATTACATTTTCCCTGAGTTCCTTCCACAGCTTACCTAGCAGGCATGCAGACTCTGCATGTCAGGTTTCTGGTGCTTAGGAAAAAAATTACTGCTACTTTTTTTATCTTCACAGAATCACAATCAATCAGATTGGAAAAGACCTCTGAGATCACTGAGTCCAACCTGTGACCTAACAGCAGCATGTCAACTAGGCCATAGCACAGAGTACCGTGTCCAGTCTTTCCTTAAATGTCTCCAGGGATGGTGACTCCACCACCTCCCTGGACAGCCCATTCCAAGATCTAATCATCCTTTCTGTGAAGAATTTTTTCCTAATGTCCAACCGAAACCACCCCTAGCTCAGCTTAAGACTATATCCTCCCGTCCTTGTTGCTAGTTGCATGGCGTTCTTTTGCAAATTGATCCTCAAAACGTTGGTTTTTTTTTTTATTTTTTGGAGGGTGGAGGTATGTGTGTGGTTTTTAGTGTGTTGCTACAGTCCAGGTGCTCTAGTCCATTTTCCTCATTTAGATGCTGCTAAGGGAAACATCCTTGGGGATGCTGGATGACAGCTGGCTTAGTATTAGCCAGGAACATGCCCAGGTGGCCAAGAAGGCCAATGGCATCTTGGCACATATCAAGAACAATGTTGCCAGCAGAACTAGGCCCTGGTGAGGCTGCACCTCCAATAGTGTGCTTAGTTTTGGGCGCCTCATTTTAAAAAGGTCATTGACATTCTGGAGCGTTTTCAGCGAAAAGCAATAAGGTTCATGAGAGGCCCAGAAAACATTATGAGGTATGCCTTATGAGGAACAGCTGAGGGAGCTGAGCTTATTTAGTCTTCAGAAGGCTCAGGGGGGACCTCTTTGCTCCCTAAAACCACATGACAGGAGGTGGTAGTGAGGAAGGGAGTGGTCTCCTCTACCATGCCTAGAGTGAGAGGACCAGAGGAAATGGCCTTAAACAGAATGGGGAAATTCAGATTAGGTACTAGAAAAAAAATTCACTGTTAAGAGTGGTTAGGCATTGGATTAGGCTGCCCAGGGAGGTGGTGGAGTCACCATCCTTGGAGGTATTTAAGAGGTATCTGGATCTAGTGCTGGGTTGATGTGGTTTAGTAGTTTTGGGGTTGCAGCGGCAGCGCTGGGCTGATGGCTGGACCGGATGCTTCTACCTTGGTGATTCTACAATTCTAGCCTTCAAACATGTTGAAGCCTGTACTTCGCTACCCCTTTCTCTGCCATTTTTAGGCACCCCAGCTCATTTTGCTCTTTCAAAACTACCTATTCCTTTTGTCCTTTGCCTGAATCCCCAAAGAGTGAATGACAGGCAGAAGGAAACCCCCAAGACGCGCGTCCCGGGACGATCTCCCCCTCTTGCTCCCGCCATTCCCAAGCGGGTGACAAGCGCCGGAGGCAGGGTGGGCAGGGCTGCGTAGGAAGGGCTGGGTGGACAGGGCTGGGTGGGCAGGGCTGGGTAGGAAGCGCGGTCCCCTCCCTCAGGGGGGACGCAGCCGCCGCCCTCACGCGGGGGGCGGGTCTGGCCCGCCCTCAGCGCTCCTCGCAGCCCCGGCGGAAGGAGCGGCCCGGCCCCTCCTCGCCGGCTGCTTCCGCCCGGTGTCGGCAGAGAGAGCGCCGGCCGCCGCCGTGCCGGGAGCCTGCGAATTGGGAAGGTACGTGCCGCAGCGGCCCTGCTCTGCGCTCCCCTGCCTCCCCTGTCCCTGTGCCGGGTCTGAGCCCACGGGCGGTCACCCCCGCCGCCGTGCGGAGCCTCGCCCAGCAGGGAGGTGCCGCCAGCCCGGCTGTGTCGGGTGTCACATCTGTAACAGACCTGTCCGGCCGAGTAACGCTGGTGATCTCTAGGCGTGCGGTTGAGGATGGCCTGACCCGTCCCGTTCAGAAAGAAGCGCTTTATACGTGTTCTCTTTACTTGTTTTGTCATGGAGGAGACTTCATGAAGCGAGTCCTAAGTGGTTTCTCCTTTTCCAGAAAATAACTGAAGTGATGCTATTTGTAGTGTTTTTTCTGTGTGCTAGCTCTTGTTCCTTTGAAGCATCTCTCGCAGCTGAGTGATGCTTGTTGTCTTGGTGGCATGTTATAAAACAAAAAACGAAGGTAAAGTCTGTGACCTGAAAGGCCTATAAACAGGAAAAGAGGAAAACAAGATTATAAATTCTTAAAAGTTAGAAGAGAGATGCGATTTTTTAAAGTGGAAAGAGTCGTATTTTAGTAGAGGAGCTACTGGTTTGGAAAAGCAGGGAGTCCTGCAGGCTCACACCCTCCTTCGGGAACCTGCTGTCTGTCAGGTTTGCTGTCACTGCTGGCCCCAGGGCATCATCACTGTCAGCTCCCACCTTCACTCTGTATTTATTGCACAAGAGAAGATGTGCCTGTGCCAGACGGGGTGAGCTGCAGGTTCAGGAAGCAGGTAAATGCTGGCATGGAAATAAATGTGTGGTGAAAGAAATTAGCATAGTGATGAAGGGCTATTTGAGGCATGACAATTATTGAGAGCTTTCTTAGTGGTGAGTTTTTTGTTGTGTTGCAAAAATGAAGAAATGGCCTATTTTGTTGCAACTTAAGTATAATGTTAAAGCCTTGAATGGCTTGAATGATACAGACTTATTTTTTTAGGTGTTGTATACTCTTGGCTTTATGGGCCTTATGATGCCCAGTTAAGGTCTGTGAGTCCATCCACATGGGCCTGTGTCAGAAGCTGTATATGAATCTGTATTCTGTGCGTTTCAGAGACTAGAAGTCTTCAATTATTGTGATTATAAATAGCGAATCTTATTTTCTTGTGACATTTACTTATGATGTCAATGAGGGAAGCGGTCATATGTTTACAGACCTGTGTAAGCAACGACACTAAGACTTTATACTTCCCATCATGGAATTACTACAAGGATTATCAAGCAGTCAAAGTCAGTGATTTTTAATGAATCTTGGACAGTACCCTAAGTCGATGCCTGTGAAAAAGGCAATCATGTATGATTCT
This sequence comes from Bombycilla garrulus, assembly GCA_013400315.1. NCBI lineage: Eukaryota > Metazoa > Chordata > Aves > Passeriformes > Bombycillidae > Bombycilla > Bombycilla garrulus. The sequence continues at coordinate 1,414,660 of VXBU01014341.1, read as the reverse complement.
ACTTTTCCTTGTCCCACTCTGTGAACTTTCTGGAATGGATGTCCTGAGGTCTTAAAGATCCACTGTGGATTTCTCCATCAACTCATCCTTGCCTTTGACACATGCATAGCTCTAAACATCCAGCCTCAAGTAGTTCTGTGGGTCAAGAATCCACTAACCCACTAATGTCTGTTGGTTTTTGACACACTTAATGCAATTTATACGAAGTATTTCCTATTTTTTAAATTAGAATACATAGTGATAGATTATTACCTGTTTATTTGCTTTGTTTGATCCACAAGGACAATTACAAGTTGTATTTACTCATAAATTATGTATGGGTAGTGGTAAAACAAAATTTCCAGTATGACTGCCAAGCCAAAAACTTACCACGTAAATTTGCCAAGATTTACTCTAAAGCTTTCTCATCACACTGTTTTCAATGCTGATTTTGTTGTTTGGGTTTTCTTTTTTTAATTTAGAGCTTTGATTATTTTTTTTTAGATGATGCTTTCTTTTTCTGTTTCATTGTGGTTTATTATATTGAAGCACCTTGTCTGGAAAACGGGGCGGTCTCCATTCTGGATGATGTCTAGGTTATTTTTACTGAGTATTAGAATCAGAATTCCAAGGTTTCATCTTTAGAGCATGCTAAGCATGCATTTGCACAGAAAACATGTTTGCAGGATATGAAGGGCAGGTAATTTTCACTTACTTAAATCAGGCATGCTCTTAATAGAATGTGACTGTTTTTTCTGCTCTTGGCAAACCACTGTGTAGACACTGAATTCCCAGTGAAATGTTTGACAACACTGGATTCCAGGTTATTTGTTGAATGATGACATTTAGATGTCTTGTGAGGCTTGTAAACAGGTTATACTAGGGGAAGTAAATTACTCTGGTAGAAGAATATTTGTAATAGGAAAAAAAGTGTGTAATATGAAATATCTGAACTTAAAGAACAATTAAGCATGAAACAAATGGAAGTTTTCAGCCTGAATACCAGCCTGACTACATAGCCACTGGTGAAATGAATGAGAACTGCTTTTTTAGATCGCTAGGGTTGCACAACCACCTCATGGAGTTTGACAGTGCCTTGTTACCATATGTTACGTAATCCTTATGTGCCAGAACAATGTCTAACCAGCGATGCTACAACTTCAAGTTTGGCGGGTTTCTTTCATCATTATCCTTGTCTTTTTTCAATATCTTTGCTTCCTCCTGCTGCTATCATGCTGTTTGCTTGGTTCCCTTTCTTTTTCCATCTCATCTCCAGCATCTGTTTAGATTCTGTTCCTGTTGCCCTCTGTTTAGACCAATTCTTTATTCAAATCTTTAGTTTAAAAAAAAACCAACAAAACACTTGTGATACAAACTTTTTTTGCAGGAGTCTGACTCCTCAGATTTTACCTCCTGAAAGAAATTGTAGCACCACTTGGGAATGAGTATCAGATGATAATTGTGTTCTTATTTGAACCTGTGATGAGCACAGGTTTTGATCCTGTATATATTTGTTCATCGTCATAAGTTATCAGGATTTAACAGAGTTATCTTGATGGGAGGAGCTGGGCCCTTGAGCAAAATGCTGTAATAGAGTAACTTCAGGGTTTGCTGGTGTGTTGAGGAGCAAGCTGCAGTTTTCCCAGCAAGGTGGCTTGGTTTTGGATCCTCCATAGGACTGAGAACTGTAGGTCTATATGTCAGAGCAATGGCGATGTGCAGGCCTTCCTGCAGTACCGGTTCTGGAGAAGCCTTCTGGCTCCTGCACCTCAGTGTCCAGCCTGGCTGTTTGATTCCCTGTCCTGTCCTCCTGATAAGCAGAACCAGTGCTTCTTACTGGGAAGGACTGACTCCAGGCCTCATATCAGTAGTACAGACAATTATATTGCTGCAGTGACTTGTAAACGGATCTAATGCTTCCTGGTGTTACTCATGTCTCCTGTTCATTGACTCTCCTGTTTGACTTTTGTCCTTTGCACAGAGGTCCATAGAGTCTGCTTCAGTTTGTTGTCATGTCTCTGCTTGCAGTGCCTTCCTAACCTGTTCAGGTGAGTGGATGAGTGTCAGAATGTGCAGCTGCTACAGGAAACATAGGCAGGAGGTGGTAAGCAGCAAGCACAGGTTGAGGGGTTACTGGAGAATGCAACTGTGACTAGTAAGTTGCTCTACTGTGAGTAGATGGGATTTTGACTAGTTCTTTTATGTCCTCATTAGAAAGCAAGAAAAGCAGCAGCTGGAGAGCTATGGAGAGCTAAGCTGAAGGTGGGCTAAACAGTTCATGTAAGAACATATGCAAGTTGAAAAAATAAAATGAGAAGAAAAAGGTGTTTTCAATTTGGAGCATGTTTTAGGTTAAAGGAGAATAAGTAACATGGAAATATGGAAGAAACAAAAAAGTGAGGGATAGTTCCTGGGGAGATTTATGCCGAACAGCATAGGAAAGGATGGGAGAAGCCAAATTAAGGGCAGTGTTATACTAATTGTACTTGTGGACTTGTTTAAAATTTGATACCTGCTTCTTGCTAGTGTTCATTATGCTCTTTGTACTTCTCATTACTTGACAAGACAAAAGAAAAAATAGTGCTCTCCATGAAGTAGCAGGTCTTATTCTGGTAGGAGGTGGAAAAGGAGTCATCAAACATAAGGTGAAACAGATTTGCTTTTTTTGCTTTTATCTGTTATTATTGCTGCTGAAAGGTGGACGTTTCTTAAAATACTTAACTTCTGGGAGCTGTGGTTTAAGTGAATATGTAGGTTGCTGTTACTTTGAGTTGTATTTTTATGTTTCATTGAATGTTGGGCAGATTACCTGTATTACTTAAGCAGCTGTCTAACAGAAATTATGGGACCTGTAGTTCTTTTGATGTAGGAGAGAAAATAAGAGTATAGAACATATGGTTGAAGAGCCAAATAGTTTTTTGGCATTTTTTGTTTTTCTTTTGAAAAGGCCTCATTTTCCCTAGGGATAAAAGGAACCAAATAGCAAAGAGGCATCATCTTTGTTTAGTGAGCAAGTGTTTTTTTTCCAAACTCTTAGACCGCAAGCATGCTTATTTGCGTGTATGTTTCTTCTCTCTCAATGCTATTTTCAGTTTCTTCTTGTCCATGTGTCCTTGATAACCTGTTCCTTCACTCTTTTTTTTTGTTTGTTTTGAGTATATTTTGCTGTTTCTCTCTCTCCTTTGAAGCAATACCTTGTGAAATATACTGATGTTCAACACAATTCAAATAAACAAATTGCATACTTTGCAAATTTTACTGTATTGGTGAAAATTTTCTCATGCTATCCATTCCAAAGTGATTTATTCTCCCTTTGGCTTTCTAATGCAATGGGCAGGTGGGAAGGTTTATTTACAAGATTCTCTTGACATGAGTCTGCTGTGTCTTTGAAATTTGTTGGTCAGAAGAGACCTGGCATTGTTTTTTTCCCTGGAAACCTTTCTTACATTGGCATTGTACTTCAGCAGCAGCTTTTTATGTTCTTTCACATAGATACTCTATTTGACTGAGGTTTTGCTAACACTGCAGTTTAGTCTCAGAATATAAAGTATATTTATTATACCCACATGTTATTCATGTCTACCACCTTCTGCTTATTCCCTTGTGAGATCTGAGTTTTAAAAGCTCTGTTTTTTCTCTGGATCCAGTACTTTAATGCAGTATTTGGAGGGAAAGCTGTCTTTGTAAGTTACTTTATTTCACTAGTATGTACAAATGAACAACTTTTTGTTCCTTTGATACTAAAAGGTTTCCCAAAATCCTGATTTCTGTTCTGGAAAATGCTTCATATTACACCAAATTAAGCCATCCTGTTTGTTTTAATGGAAATGAAACAATTATTACTTGCTTGAGTAGATTTTATTTAAGAAACAACTTTCTTGCTCATTTAATTTTAGGTCATGTACGTTCTCAGCTTTATCATCAGGTCTGTGTAATGACTGGGAAACTGGGGATTTTTTGGGAGAATAGGTACCACTTTCTTATAATTTGTGGGATTCCTAACCTTTATTATGCTTATGAAGTCACTTTAGGAAAAACAAACCAAGACAAAAAGCTTATACTTGTTTGGAGTCATTTTCATGCTGGTAGCTCTCAACAGTTCACAAACAGTTCCCTTTTGAAAAAGTGAAAGTCAGCATCTTGGTGTGATTAAATAGAATGGCAGGATGTGATATATAGGACCTCTTCCACTGTAGCCTGAAATGTGTTTGATAAAACATATTCCACTTTTAGAACGTCATGCCTTTATTCTTTTGGATACATTTGTAGTGGCTGGTATTGTGTGAAGCCTCAGGGACCCTTGGCCACACCAGGGTAAGTTCTCAGGGTTTCCTTGACGTTTGCTCTCATTCCAGTGCTCTGTGTTTCTAACCAAGTGTTAAACTGTGAAAGCAAATGGAGGAGCTTTGATCTAGCTGGTGACAAAGGACATAGACTCTGCTCTTGGAGCACTTGGCAAGCATAACTGGGGTTTTGTGACCTTTGTTAAACTGGGGTCTGTGATTGCCAAAGAAAAAGGAGACCAGGCATCAGACTTGGAGCCTTGTTGCCAGAACTGTAGTGAAATGTCAGATCTGCTTGCTGACTGTTACGTGCTGTAGACCAACAGTTGATGCTGTCAGAGGTGTGACTGCTTTTATAGAGGTTGCCAGTATGCCTGATCCCTATGGATGTCTTTCATTTGCTTTTTCACCCTCTTGGGAGTAGTGGGGAAGTCAAGGCCAAGAGTACTGCAGTAGTTCCATTATGATAATTACCAGAAGGTCTCTTGTTTTTAGTCACTACTAAATGCTGAACTTCTCAAAGCTAAAACTCATAGTGACATACAAGGATTGGTTAGAAGTTATGGTGGGCCTTCCAAATCCATTTCCCCAGGGTATTGATCATCCTATCTGTTGAATAATTTTGTGCCAGACCAATGTGTCATTGTCGGATCTGAAAATGTTTCCCAATTTCTTGATTCTCTAACTCCAAAACTCTTTTCAAATTATTCATTTCAGAGCAAAGCACTTTTTTGGAAAAAATGTAGGGAATCCATCCATTCTTGATTTGAGTCCTCAAATGGACCTTTCCAAGCTAACAATTATTTTATTTGTGAGTCCTGTCCTGCTTTGATGAATAGCTGTCTCAATGATTGCTTTTATAATGTTTGGCAGTGTCAAGGGACCCCTTGTCTGGTACAAAATGGATACCTAGAAGTTATTTTCCTTGCATCCCTAACTCTGGGACTGTGCACACTTTCTTGGTCATTGCTACAAGATTATTATTGGTAATATGATGTCACAAAGTCTTGCAGGTAGGTCCAGTTCCTAAAACTAGCTTTCTCCCTCCTTAGGTCTTTGCACAGGCTGCCGTGTGTTGTCTCTGAGCAGGGTTCAGACTTGAGGATTGATTCCAGTTTTCATTCTGCACTTCAGCTTTTTATCATTGTAACCCTAAGCATGAGTAAGCTGTACCCCATTTTCACATGTGTCACTTATGTTTTTATACACTCATCTGTGAAATTTTCCCCTTGAGGGAGGGGCACGGGGGGGAGTGACACACAGGAACAAAACAAACTGAAGGCATTGTATTCCTAGCTTATCAAGTGATCACTAAAAACAAGGCCTTCTAATTCATTGATTTTAGAGGAAAACAGTGTTATTTTGTATAACTGTGTTGCTTCATTTGATGTGTCTGTAGTGTTCATTTTTTAGCTTTGTTCATTTTTACAAATAGTGCCTAACAGTTTTTACTTACTAATTCAGAGCTAGTGTGAAAGAGACTCATACATGACTTTGAGAGAGAATTGTACTGGAAAATACAATGAAGAAATGTTTCATTTTTATGTGCTACTGGCTGCTGCTGCTGCTTTTCTTACACAGATTTGGTTAAGATTTGTGACTGATGTCACAACATCTTGCAAAGTGTTTGGCCTGTGTTTATTGTTTTCCCTGAGAAAATCTGGCATCCATTCTTTGTTTTTTGTCCAGATAAATCTTTGATGAGATCTGGGCATCGTGTGTCATGTCGTACCTCATCTCTCACATCATGTAATCCCCCCTTCCCTTGTTCCTCTTGGCAGTTTTTTTACCAGGTCGGTCAGTCTGTCCCTTTCTAGTTCCTAGCTGTGAACATGTAAGTTCCACTCTGCAGATCAAAGAGCTTACGTCAGGTCTGGATGATTCCCCTGTGGGAATGATGTCGTAGAACTTGTCAGAGCCTTAGTGTAGAAGGCAGCTGAAGGAATCTTGCTATTTTTCCAGTTATTCTTTTGCATTCTAATGTTGAATTCAGTCACATAAAATCATCTATTAGAGCAGGGTTTCTTTTTTATTTAAGCTGGTACAGCTAATCAGTAGAACACGTCTACTTCAATTTCCTATGTTTTTGGGGGACTGCTCTAGTTTAGATTCCTTTTCTCTGACCTAATTACTTAGTTATTGTCACGTACTGTGTTCATGAAACTTTGCATTTACTAAGGTACTAGAAAACTTGTTTGAGATCTCTGTTGTACCTCCTGTTTTATTTTTTTCTGTTTGAGGGCCATAAGAATTGTAAACTGTTGATTTGTGGAAAACTCTGGAGAAAACTTAATCCATCTTTCTGTTTAGATCATAATTAGTGTTTTGTCCAGCTGAGTCTTAAAAATGTCCAAGAGAGGTTCCACTGCTTTCCTAGCAGTCATCCATTGCCTTCTTAGCAACTAGTTTTTTATGATGCCTTAGAGTGTCAAGACACAACTTGTGGCTGTTGCCTCTTGTTTTACCATCTTCCATTGCAAAGAAAGGTTTGGCTATGCTGCTTTTGCAGGTCTCCTTCAAATGGCTCTTTGAGATCTCTGTTGTACAGCATGGGAGACTGAAAAAGCACAGTTCATAAAGCTTTTCCTCTAGCCTAGTTATTTACTTGACCCTCCCAAGTTTCCTTGTGTTCTTGACATGATGGGATTGAACAGAGCTGGGCTCAGTGTGGCAGGTATGTTTCTGATGAAAATCCTGAGTTTTATAGGCTCCAGTATTGACCCAAGATTACTTGACATCTGGCGGACAGTGTTGATTACCTTTTAAGTTTCTTCAGTTACTTTTCAAGCTATGCAAATCAGTTTATTCAGCCTGCATTTCCTTGACCTAAAAATGAGAATGCAGTGGGAGACAGTTTCAAAATTCTTGATAAGGCAGTATGCATTACATTTACATATTTTCTTTCATTCTTGGAGCCAGGTATTTTATAATTGAGGGCAATTGCATTTCTTGAGCATGATTTTCTCTTGGCAGACTTCTATCTTATTCTGAATTAACATCTTCTCCTTTGTGATTGGAGGAACTTACATAATACATGCTCCTGTGCTTTTGCCTGTGGACTCAGCTGAACCAGTTCTGACTATAGTGCCTTGGGGACTCTTTCTTGCCTTTTGTGATGGAAAATGGCTATGATTTAAAATACCTTTTCATCCTTAACCATCAAGACCTCCAGTGATTTACAGTAGTTTCTGATAAACAGCATCTTTGCAATTGGCACTTTATGGTGTATCTAGTCCATTCTCATGAATTTACGTGCATCCAACTTGGTAGGTTATCCCTAAGATGTAGTCCAGATTCTTTCTCAAAAGTCAAAGCATTGTCCAGTTGGAGATTGTCCTGCCTTTCAGGGCAACTTCAATTATTTGATAGTCCTAGTTGTGCATGTGGGGGAAACCTTTGTTATTGGAATTTCCTTCAAGGCAATTTGGGACTGGTTTTTCTTGTCCTTTGGACATACATCACATGCTTCAGCATCCATATCATCTAATTGTCTTTCTCCAGTATCTCAATGTCTTGCTTATCTGAGGAGTCCAAAACTGGACACAGTTCTCCATATGCAGTCTTTCCAATGCCAAGCAGCAAAAGATAAACGCATTCCAAGATTGCAAGCTATTCCTCGTGCAACCTTGTGTACACTTGAGCTTGATGGTTACAGAGGCTCATTACTGATTCATTTTCAGCTTGTTAATCATTTGTGTCTTTTTTGGAAAGCTACTTCCTAGCTTTTGAGCCCCCAGCCTATGTTGCTGCATTGGGTTGCTGAGCTCTTGGTGCAGGACTTTCCATTTGCCCTTGGCTTTCATGTAGTTCCCACCTTCACAGCCTGTCAGAGTCCATTTGGATAGCAGCCCTGCCCTGCAGCGTTTCAGTTAGTTTGTCTTCCTCCCTCTGACATTTTGCTGACCCTTCTGAGAGTAGCTCCTGTCGTCTGTGCAGGTGTTCAGTGGAGATATTGAACATTATTGCCCACTATTGATCCTTGAAAGACATGGCTGGTACGTTAATGGTTGTTTCGTGTTCTTGGGTACAACTGTGAGTGGGATTTTTTTTTAATATAAATTTCTGTGAACTGATATGAGGTTGACTGGCCTAGAGCTCCCTGAACACTCCAACATGAGCATGGTGGTTGCCTTTTTTTTTGCAGTTTCCAGACACTTTTCCCAGTCATAGAAACATTAAGGTTGAAAAAGAGCTTTGATATCGAGTCTGACTGTTAACCCAGCACTCATCACTAAACCATGTTCCCAAGGACCACATCTACACATTTTTTTCAATGCTTCCATCACTTTCCTGGGTTGCTTTTTCCAATGTCATTGTGACTTACCAGAAAGGACAGAGAGTATCAAGGCCCCACAGTAGCCTTGGCTGTGGACACCTTGGTGTGTGTCTCTTATGATTCTGTGGAACCTTGTATGTCAAATCTGTTGCAGTGGTCCTTTCTCCTTTGTTTTGGTTTCACCACTGTTTTATGCAAATTACCTTCACCCTTTAGCTGCATCTTTTGCCTTCTACCTTTTGCATCTTTTCACTGCAGCATCATACTTCAGAATAGGTACACCAGGCTGTTTGTCCTCTCTCGTGATCAAATAGTTTATATGCCAGATATCAATTTACTTACTCTGATTACATTGTGGTGCTAGTCTGAATTTGTGATAACTTTCATTGAACACTCTTTAAGTGTAGATGAAAATATGTTATTTCCAAGTTATCTTTGAAATAAGATGTCAAGTCCAAGTAATAGTGTAGGATGGAGCAGTTAAAATACGCTATCATGAAAGATGCATAAATAATTAGCCGACGTTTGCAAAGTTCAGTTAGCTTATTATCAGCATTTCACTTTGGGGTCAATTGAACCAAAGATGAAAAGAATTGGTCCTACAGCAGAGGTAATCTGCCTTTTGTGGATAACTTGGTTTCCAGATATTCCTGTCTGAAAAAGCGACTATAGGGTCTTCTGGATCAGTAGTGAGGCGCCTAAATGTATGTGTTGGTTTGCAGGTGTGAGTGTATGTCTTCATATGTTTTTCCTATAGACTTTGCTAACCAGGAGAGGATTTTTCTAATCCTTAGCTGGTAACCAAGAAGCTGGTCCCATGATTATTCTCCTAATCAGTTCATGTATTGACACCTAAAGCTTTGTATCATGTAAGAGGAGTTTGTTTTCTGGTAGACACCTGCATGAAGGATGGGTAAATCTAGAGCTAAAGCCCTATGAAATGAAACTCGTATTTTAATATTCTAACAGAAATTTTGGTACTAGATTAAACACTTTTGACAGAAGCTGAATTTCTTGTAATACTTTTCCTGCATATGTTTAGAGAATTTATATGCAGGGGTTGAAGAGAAGGAAGAAAACTGCTTGGGGTATAATAGTCTGATTTCCTAATTGGTTGCATCTTTTGAGTCTTGTTACTTTTCTCCGTGATAACTCCTGAAACTCCCACCAGTCAAGTTTGTCCTTCTGTCTCCTCAACCTTCTTGGGGCTGCTGTGGCACAAACTGTACTCTATTTGTGGGTTGACAGAGAGAGTACATTTCTCGAGACCTCTGCCTGTTAAATCTGTTTGGAAACTGATAGGTCATCTTAAGATATTCTAGGGGGAATGCAGGCAATTTGTGTTAAAGATTGATGCCTATAATAGAAATACTGTTCTTCAAAGCTTCATTTAGGAAGAGGGAAGGAGATCCAGAGGTGTTTTTTTGCTGTTACTGATTTCATCTTGAAACTGGTCTGAATAGTATTCTGGGAGTATATCCACTATCTTTTCCCTCTTTGTCTCTTCTGTCCTTTTTTATTACAAAAGGCATATTAAAAAACCTAACAATAAATAAATAGAAATCCCTCAGATATTACCTAGGGAAAGAAGCCACTTGGTATTGTCTTAGAGAGGTAACCATTTCAGATAACCATTTCTTCTCTAGTCTAGTGTGCAATCTTCCTTTCAGGTACTGCAACACTGTGTGTTTTTGAAATTAGGTGTTGAGTTTAAGACTGGACCAAAGCTACAACAACAGGTCTGTGTGAACCTGAAAATCCTCCCGTGCCAGTCCATGTATTGCTGAATTTTCTGTTCTCGTTGCTTAACTTCTGACCTTAACATTGCAGATAATTCTTTTGAATGAAGTGTTGTCATTGGGATTTTCATTTAGATTCATTATGTGACATCAATTCAGAATGAAAATATGCAACAGATTTTATTAGTTCGTGATCAGAAACTTTGTCCATAACCTTTCTTGGGTAAGAACTAGTTACTTTTGCATCTTGGATTGTAAACACCTCAGAAGAGGGGTGACAGCTTATATTTATTGTGGTTGTTGATATAATTGGATTTCTTTGTTGAAACTGCTCTTGGCTTCTTTCATGTTTAAATAATGAAGAAATAAAAGCAGGGATAATGCATTAAAAATGTACTTCTTAATAGTTTGGCAAAATTCACTTTACTTACATTTCAGTCACTACAGGTTAGATAATAACATGGCAAACAATGAAATAGGAAAGGTGTCTGCATTATCATTAAAAGAACTTCCTTTTGGGGGTGCTGGGGTGAAATAGGCAGATGGGGGTACAATGTTTCATCCAGAGAGTTGTGCTGTAATGGACAGTTTTAAAGAACACTTCTCCCTTCCCTCTAGAAGTGTTTTCCATTTAAACTGTATTCAATTTTTTTTCAAGGTGGTACTTCTTACTTCAAAACAAAACATTTTCTGTCTTTTCTTGCCTTGGTTGTTCTTTACTTTAAACCTTTCAAAACTCCAGATTAAACCTGGGGAAAGAAAGGAAATGTTGTTTCTTCAAGCGTACTTTTTAAATTTTGTCAAGTGTCATTACTTAAAATTTCAGTCAGATGTGTTCTTTTTTAAGTTGTGTAGCACTGAGAATTTTCCAGTGACTATTAGTGAGGGTAGTGCCCCCACTTAATAGTACATCAGACCTTGTAGATCTTTCAGGCTTTGGTTTACATGCCTAAAATTTCACAAACTAATTAGAGAAGTAGAATTTGTGTCCTTGTACTCAAAAATGAATGGTCCTTTTTCACTAAGAAAAAGTAGTTGAAAGGCCTAATGTTATTTTTAGCGATGCTTTTGATGGTTAAAGGTCATGGTGTTATGCTGCAATATCCAGTTTTATTACGAGGGACACAGAACTTGCAAAGACATTCATGCACTAGTTCTGTTTGTTTGGTATTTTTTCATTTGTTTGACTTCAAACAGGTTTCAGATGAATCTGTTCAGTGGACAGTATGAACAAGAAATTTAAAATTATTTGCCTTTAAGGTAGAATAGAGCTTGTTGTCCAGTTTATCATTGTGTATTTCTGTGACAGAAACTGAGAGATGCTTTCTCTCATATAGTAGTAACAAGTATCAATTTATACAGCCCCTTCAGACATCAAATACTGAACTGGGCCTCAGTTTACTGGATATGACAGCTGTTGGGGGTGGGGTGGTTTGGCTTGATTTTTTTTCAGTTGTTCTGGGGGAAGTCATAATAGCAAAGAGACAACTCTGTAAGTATTGACCTGTTCTAACAGTATCTTATTCTGCTAACCAGCAAACATGAAGTCGGGGTCAGAAGAGCCAGTCCCCTTACATGAAGAATTTATCTACTGTTGTGGAGCTGCTACCCATGTCTTAAAGTGTGGGCCCTGGAAAGACCTCTCAAAAGATGAAAGTAAAAATCTACCCAGGCTCTTGTTCATGATTATTCCTGGTAAGAGTCTTTTTTTTAAGTCTACAAGTTTGTTAAATGAAAGTTTCATTTTCAAAAATCTCACTACGTAACTGGTAGATTTTGGCTCGTGCATGTGGCAAAAAAATCAGTAATACTGCAGTGGTGAAATTTCTTTGTTACATTTGGTTGCTACCGCTACCTTTATTTTTAACAGTGCCAGAATGCAGTACTTAGAAATTAGAATGTCTTACTCATTTTCTTTGTGGTGGTGGTTTCCTGAGAGCATTGTGGGTAATTGTGGATAATTTTCATTGCTCTTCCTCCATTTATCTCTTGCACCTTGAAGTGTTACTGCAGTATCAGCTGTATGCCAGCTGACAGATGAAAGTTACGGTATGTGGAGAAAAATTCTAGAACCAGTTGTTTCTTTAAGTTTTTTTTTTTTTAAATAGTAAAATTTTTTTAACTTAGATTTTTGCACATGAATTTTTGTGCTGACCCTCTTGTACAGTTCTTCATTATATTTAAATGTGGCTGCCTTAAAATGAGAGCTGTAAACTTGCATTTGGCATATGTTAAAAGTAATGGAGAAGTCCTGATTTTGTTGACATCTACTAATGAACAGTAGGAGTTCTGTCTTTAGCAAAAGTAGAGCTTAAGCCCACTCAAGCACAGATACTGTGACTCTTTCACCACCTTAGTTTACAGATTTCTAATGCTTTCTGTAGTTTATTTGAATGTACTGGATACTACTGTTATTTTGCCCAGAATGGGTGGTGCAAATAATGACTTTTCTGAGTCCACAACTTTGGTTCACTGTTAGTGTACCTAGGTGCTATTTATGGGAGTGTGTGTGGCTTGGTCTTTTCTTAGTGGTGAAAGAGAACACAAGTGTAATTTTCCAGGGCTTTTTTTTCTCAATGTTTTAGAAGGTCCATGGACTATTTTTGTTCGTTTCTTTGGCCACAATAGTTTTATGCCCTTTCCTTCAGGAGTTGAATAGTAAGTTTTTAAGCCAGTGGCAGTGACATTTAAATTATTTTCTTAACTGAAAAGATGCCCTCTATGAGCAGATCTTGTTCCTGTTTTGTGGGGAATAACTTTTTAAACCGAATACACTGTGCAGTATCTCTTTAGTACCTCTCTGGAGGTACAAGCCTGATTTCATGGTTTTCAATTGCTGCTTTCTCTCACTTAAGGTGTTTGTGGAAGGTTTAATTGACCAGCTAGGTTTAGAGTTTCTTTTTCCCAAAAGTTCTGGAGCTTTCATGTGTCTTCAGGCTAGTACCTTCTGTTTGGGGCAACAGTAGAGGCTGTAAGAAGGATAAATCTGTAAAGCTAGATTATATCAGTAGAAAGATCTGTACAGAAAGAGCACAAAAGTCAAAGATTAGCATCCAAGGCATTGTACCTCTACAAGGCATGTAAGTTGTTCTGTTCAAAATGTACCAGGTCACATACATTGCAAGGTCTCCATATTCATCACAGGAAACTTGTAAAGCAAGAAAATGTAGTGGCAAGTCTACATGGAGCTGATTTCCTGCAGAACATTTCTGTGAAGACTTCTTAATAACATCTTAACTAGATAGACATTCAGAAATAGACATCAGTGAAATATTCAGTATGTTTCTGTCATGGTCTTCAGGCTTTTTCAAGCAGCTGATTCATGGTTTTGCTCTTATTTCAGAATTATATTGGTATCAAGTTGGAAGTTCTCTCACTGCAAAAACAATTTTAAAACCTCAGCAACCACTGTAATGCTATCTTCACTTTAAGTACCCAAATTCAGTAATGAGTTAAGTTACCCAAGCTTCTTGCTGTGGCTGTCAGGGAGCTTAGTGTGACCTGGCATAACAAAGTGCAGGTTTGCTTTAGATAAAACAAATGGGGTTTTTTGCTACTGTTACGTGCCTCATTTTTAGCCTTCAAGCAAATGCTTATCTGCCAGTGCAAAAACCACAGCTTTAGGAGAGATCCGGACATTTGGGTCATCTGGCACCGTGTCCGTGTACCTAAACAATCAGGATTAGCTAGCATTCCCCTTGTGCTGTTGTAACTTCCCGAGTATGAAATGTGGAACCCTTCTGGAGTCCAGCAATTTTCACACTTGAAAGGCATGTATCCACGGTTGAGATTCCTAGTGGAGTGAGGGAAAGAGGGGCAAAAGGATGTCTTGGTACACAAATCAAGGGAAGCGGTATCTAGACGAGGGCAGCTCTGGCTTTAGCAAAGAGAGTATGCACAGCTGAATGTTGAGTGATCTGAACTGAAGGGGTTAGTCCTGCTGCATGTGTTACTCTGTTATGTATTAAACTGCTCTGGTACATACTTTTCCAGTCCTAATGAAATTCAGGCATATGATTTTGTTAACACATAGTCAAACCAAACACAGTTGTGGATGGGTATTGAGAAAGATGACAAAATTCTCAGCTTCTGCTGGAATCAAACTGTTGCAGGAGATTTGAGGATAAATCCTGTATATTTATTTTCATCCTGTGTGCTAGTCACATTACTTCAGGACAGGGAGGGTTCCTCTCAGGTCCAACTTAGCTTTCTCCCTCTCCCCACTTTTTAAAAAAAAAAAACAAACTCCAAAACATTCTTGTACTCTGAAATCAATGGCAAATTTCCCATTGACTTAAGATGAGGCAAGATTCTGCCTCCTGAGAACTAATAGCTCACTGTGCTTGAAGCAGTTGAAAAAACACAACATGCAGCACAGTTTAATCTCATTTAACTGCAACAAGCTAATTCTTTTTTTATTATTGGCAGTGTGTGTGAACTCATAATTTTAATAAAACTTTATTGTATTAATTGTAATGTTTAATACACGCTTTTTGTTTCATAACATTTTTCTTGTGTCCACACAACCTCTGAATAGGACGAATAATGTGTTTATTACAGTAATTACTATGTAGAAGGTCTAGTTTTTCCTCAGTCCAGGATATATGCATATACTTGTTTGACTTTCTTAATATGAATTCTTTTCTATTAAAATTTGTGAAATTAACTCAAGAGAATAACATTAAATGTGTACAGCTGAAGGATCAGGTCCATGATTTTCTGGAAATGTAGTTGTTATGGAAAGGACAGGAATTACTGTTTTTCCTCTTGTGTCCTAAAGGACTGTTTTCACTTTTGCACTGTTTGTTAAGTGTAAAATTAGCAGTGAAATACAAAATCTACTACAGCAATATTTAACACTGTTTGTGTTCATTAAAAACCAGAATCCACAAAGTGTAATGGAATTTTTTTCTGCTTTAATAGTATCTGTCTATTCGTGCCTGTATATTTATGAAACATTTAGTCTTGTAAATAAATACAAATTTTAAAACCACTGTGCTGTTAAGCTCATGACATTTTGTTTTTCATCAAAGTTTTTCTTGCATTTCATTGCAGGAGTACACTGAGATACCTTTGTTTCAGGCTTCCTAATTTGTGTTACTGTTGCTGTTAATAATGCAATTTTGCAATTTACAGTCTTGTACTTGGGGAGCATATATAATGTAAATAAATTTTTTTGTGGTAATTCATGATACACAAGTTTCATTCATTAATATACAGAAATAATTTCAGAATCTGGTTCTCTGTCCTGCCTGCAGAATACTCCCTATGCTTTGCCAAGTTTCTTAATCTGCCTGTCTGCAGTTGGATCATTGCTGGGTTTTTGGATTATATTACTGTTTTACCAACTCATGCTGTCACTTAGTGATGTTTATGAGCTATGAGGGCTTAAACAGACACCTTTTTCAAGTATAAAGATCTTTCTTCTGAGCTGATTCTCTGAGTCAATAATTGCTTATGCAGGACAGAAATTGCATTTTTGGATTCTCATCTTATCCTAGGAGTAGTTACATGTACTTGCATCAACAACACTGTTTCACTTGAAGATTATGGAAGTATTTTTCAGCAGTGAAAACAGTGCAAAAAATTTTCCTGGATTAGGGCAAGTCTTTAGTATATTCTCTCCCGGGATGAGAGTTCCTGTTAGTTTTAAAGACTAAAGTGCCATTTTTGACTGTAACATAGGGACTGCAAAAAGCTTTCAGTACACTATCTGGCTGTGTCCGCACCTGCTGTTTTACATAACAGTGATCACCCTCAACATTTTTATAAGAAAAGTTGTAGTAAGAATCACTATGTTATAATACTTTGCAGTAAAACTAATTGCATAGCCCTGAAGCTTAGATCCTTTGTATTTTGTTTTTTGGCTCCCACCAAACCAGCTTTCTGAAAGTTATTAATCATTCACTCTGCTCAGCAGTTACTGGAATGAATTGTTCTTCAGAGGGCCTACTGTCACCACTGAGACCAAGGGGTAAAAGAATATATTCCCTCATTCAGCAAACTGTGTAAAGCATGTTTAATTCTCTTCAGTTTGGTTTTAGAATGGGTGTTGATTTATACAAAATTTATGTGATTAAATTCGCTTGTTGGTACATAATCTTTCTGCTATGACTTGGTCTGCAACAGCTGAATTGGAT
Source organism: Bombycilla garrulus (assembly GCA_013400315.1). Lineage (NCBI taxonomy): Eukaryota > Metazoa > Chordata > Aves > Passeriformes > Bombycillidae > Bombycilla > Bombycilla garrulus. Next base: position 1,398,243 of record VXBU01014341.1, on the reverse strand, counting down.
TTTGTAAGGACTCTCGGTATCAGATGAGGTTGTGGTGTGTAGCTTCAGGCAACCTTAGCCAGGATATAATCTGGAATCCTGTATAGGATCTTGGCACCTCATGTGGGTGGATCAGAACTGTTGATGTGAAGCAAAATCTGATTTTGGGATTCAAGACCACTGGAGTCAAGAGTTACTTGAGGAAGGTACTTTATCTTCTCAGACACAACTTTCCAAGTCAGCAGCCAGGGTCTCCTCCCCCAGCAGGTAGCAGTGTTCAGGATTTACCTTTGAAATGCAACTGGAGGAAAGGGAATGTTGCTGGCAATGGACAGATGCACTAAGATTTCTTACCTCCTGTGCAAGGGGAGTTCTGAATTGTGGGTCATATATGTTTTTTGCCTACAATCACTGATTGAGCTCCAGCAGCAATTCTGTGAACAAAATTAAGAACCTGTTCTGTCTGAATGCATTAGGCAGTTTTTTTCCTCTTTCAAGTTTTGAGGTTGGTTGTTTTTATTGGGGTTTTTCGTTTGGTTTTTTTTTAAGGAATAGTACCAGAGCATCATCCAGGAAAAAAAGTCTGTCCTCATGTATTCTCTGCAGTTTTGTCACTATCAGCAGGATTATGAGCGCTCTTAAGAAGTTTGGTTTGTTTTTTTGTTTGCTTGCTTTTTGCTTGGTGCTTTGTTGTTTTTTTATTTTAATTTTCTGGGGGGGGGGTGGTCAGGCTGTGTCCATGATGTAGCACCTGCTTATTAAAGGGACTCTAAGGCCCTATTTCATCTAGCTTGCTATAAAACAACTAGTTCAGATGCTGAAGGAAGGAGCATAAATTTCTGGGTAGTTTGTATAGAACCAGGTGGTAAGGATGGCACTGCCATGAGCACTTCTGCCTACTGAGGTGTTAGGCTGCCTTGAGATGTGAACTCTCCAGCTGTGGAGGTAATCAAAACTTGACTGTGTGTGCAGCCTGCTCTGACTCTGCATGAGCAGGGAGGGGCTGGGCTCAGAAATCTCAGATGATCACTTTTAAATTAAGTGATCCTGCAACTGTGACCCCTGAACTGGCCGTCCAAGCTCCTTATCCATGTGTGGATTCTGGTCTTGGTTGATATTGGGATGCTTTCAAAAGATAGTAAAGTCTATGGATCATCTTGGATAAATAGTTGATAAGAATTAGTCGTCCTTTCAAAAGCTGTAATTTGCCTTCACAGCTATACTGAAAAGTGAGAGCCTTATCAATGAAACTGGTTTTGTTAAGTGTGGGAACCAAATAGAATTAAAAAATTGGTAAGGAATGAAGCGTACTACTTAAATATAATATAAGCAAATTTTGCCAGTAGAGGGAGCTGTTCTAAAGATTAGGGGAAAAAAAAAGGTGTGTTTTGGCAAAGTTATCGCTGTAAGTGCCAGATATACCATACTGCAGGCTTTAGGCTCTCATCTGAGTACATGAGTAAACATTGAATGATTCTCTACTGTATTCTTACCAGAAAAAAAAATTTAGTAGCTTTATAAGACCATGTGATAGTGATTAACCAGTTATGTTAGTTTTTGAGGGTCATACGAATGCCTTTTATTTGCATTAGGAGGAGAGAGATAAGTCAAATTAAAGCAGAGAATATAAGATTGGGAGTGCTGGGGCTCCTGATCCCACCTTTCCATTGGGTTGCTTCTCAGTAGATTGCCAGTCATCCTCACAAATTGTGTCCCAAAGCACCAAACAAATCTTCATTCACATTTACAGTATTTGTAATCATACAATAACCTAAGCTTCTAAGCTGGCATTCACTTACAATCAGCTGTGGCCAGGTAAATTAACTAACATAGAAGCGCAGCTGAATAGGGTGAGACAGTAAATACTTCCTCTCCTGCAATGTTTAAATCATTGACCAGCTCCATGGGCAGCTCCACTCCTACTCACTGTGAAAAATTTTTGTGCCAGGGCAGGTATCACCATCCAATGTACAGCAGCAAATACCCAAAGGACATTAAGGAAGATAACTCATCACATAAAAGCACTTCAGGCCTTTTTTAAAGGAAAAAGTTTATTTAACTTTGGATTTTTGGGGTTGAAGTAAAGCTTCTACATGCAATAAAATTTTTTAGGTGAAATTCTTTAAAAATGTAACTGTGCTAGTACTTATGTTGAAAAAAACTACAGACGTTCCCGGTTCATACAGTAGCTCACACTTTTCTTAATCCTGAATCACATAGTTCTGATTCTAAAGTTCATAGTTCTAAAGCTGAGGCTCTTTCTTATGTGGATGTTTCCCATCATATTAACACTGTGCTTTGTGTGTTTATCTTCAAGTACCTCTTCTAGTATAAGATACAAGGTTTCATGAGTCCTATTGCCTTTGCTTATTTTGATCATACCATCCAAGGAGAGCAGTGCTTTTGTTGTCCGCCCTCAGCTGAAGCAGTGGAGCAGAGAAAAGGAAAATTTTTGGTGTTCAAAAGTGAAGATGTTATTTAAGACATCTGGTCCAGGGAATCAGCTTAAAAAGTCTTGTTTGATTGGAGTCTTGGCTCTCTTGACAAGACATGTGGAGGGTTATGGAGCTCAGAATGGCATCTAGTCCAGTTGGTACACTTGAGTCACATGTGGCTAATCAGCAGGAACCAAAAAAAGTCTGAATTTTTCATCTGACTTCTGATTTTATGTGTTCCTATCCAAACAGCTGAGCAGAAATCCTATCTGTGTGCACAGATACTCTATTTATTTATAAACTATTTCTCTTCTACATTTTATCTTAGCAGCAGCATTCATCCACTCTGTGATATTTGCAGTGCTTGAAATCAAACTTAGTTCTGCAGATACTATACTTGACTGGATTATTTACTATAAAACATTGTTCCTTACTGTATGGAGAGAATGGCTGTGAATCTGTAGCTCTTTCCTGCAGAGAGGAAGAGAAATGCTGTGCTCTTTTATTGTGGCCTCACCTGCAGCATAGGGATTAAAGCAACTACTTATCTTTGAATGAATTATTTGCCTGCTGGGCTGCTCATCACATCTCTGACTCAGAGAAAACTGGTGTTCCTAAAACTTTCAAGAGTGTATTTCCCTATATTCCACCTCTCTGTGTTATGATTTTATGTGATCAGCATAACATAATCTGAGTTTTCCTGGAAAGTCTCTACCATTACCTGTTTTTATTATCAGGTAACGCTTAAGTAATTGAACCTCTCTTTGCGTGTGGACAGCCAGTGAAGAGACTGGGCCATTCATAGAGCTCTTGTTCTAACACACCTGTTAGAACCATGAAGTTAGGTATAAAGCAGATGTTCCTGAGTGTAAAGTAATGTGCAAGTTAGAAACTGTTTGCAGAGTGTTCATTAAGACTCAGCAGACAGTGGAAATCCAAGAGATTAGTGCTTGGAGCACTTAAAAAAAACTTCCTAAGGCCATTATTTCGTAATTCAAAATGTTTGTTAACAATACTGGCATAAGGTATTCCTTTTCCCACCATGCTGTGCCATTCCATCCCTCAGTTATGCCTGAACAATACTTTGAGAGCTCATGCTGTGAATTAAATAAATACATACATTTATTTTTGGGGGTCTTTTTGCAGCTGGAACAGTTCCCTATTTGGGTTCACAGCAAGGCCCCCACAGAGTTGTGCCAGTGTAACTCAGGGGCTGGTGGGCCATGGTAGGAGGGTGGGAATGATAGTCAAGGGGGAAGGTGGGAGTTCCTTCTGCTGGATTTGCCACAGAACTTTCTGTTGATAAATTATGGTGCCAGTCCACAGCACTCAGCACATATGAGTTCACATGCTCTGTCTGGAGACTGCTTTGGCAGCAGCTGGTGCCCCATCAGCCTCTCCAGGTGGTAGTGATTCGCTGAGAATGCCTCTCCCTTGAGGCCTCTCCTTTTGTTTCCTCTGCAGCTCCAGCTGAAGCTGCCAACTCTTTGCATTTGACTGTGAGCTCTCAGATTCTGATGTGGAGAATTTTTATTTTACATTGCAATGATAATGATGGTTTTTTTTAATATGTAAAAAAGTTGTCTTTCCTACTCTCCAGTAACTGGTATGTGGGATGCAAAAGTCATCACTGAGAACAGACTACACTGTAGAGGTAAAAGTTTGTGTAGCATAACAATCCAGGTAGAAGTACAGAGAGTAGGATAAAATGTTTTTCCCTTTCCCTATGACTGGTCTTTTTATCAGGAGATAAGAAAGTAAGAACACAGTTTTCTATTTCAGTGAGACATAAACACTGCAAAACAGTTTTTATTCTTATGCTTGTATGGGATGTGTGTCTCTGTATTTTGTGTATTTGTACTTTGAACAGGAGCAAAAGCATACACACGAACACATGCAAACCAAGAAACAACCCACTCATATCTTCCTGATATTTCCAAAGCCACTCCTCCCAAGTTTTCTAGCCATTTCTTTATCTCTAGCGCAAATATTCATGACTTAATTAGAAGAACATCCTTTTTTCCTCAGATGGTCAGGCATGTAAGGTACTGTAAGCTGGAGTTCTTTGTGCATGAAAATTAAGGTATTACTAGCCACTGATTATTTGGTCTGTTTCTTATATAAAAAATGTGAATAAATACCAAATGACCTTCCCCTTTATTTACTGAGGTAAATAGTTTGATTCCTGAGGACATTATTTGTAGCAGATAATACTAATTTATTTGTACCTACTTGATTTTGTTTTCAGTCCACATAAAACTTTGAATATGTCGGTGAATTTTCCCCAGGTTTTTTCTGAGACACAGTAGATGCCAAAGGATACCAAAATAAAAGTTTGGTTAGAAGACATGCATGCTGGTAGAGTACCCCCTGAAGGAAAGGTGTGTGTTCTATCCCACATTATATATTCAAAAATTAAATTCTTAGGACACTGTCTCCATTATTTTTGCTGCTTATGGACTACTTGTTTGTGACTAATATTTTAAAATATGCTGACAGTTGAGCTTTGTTTACTGGGTCAGCCCACAAGCTTCCATTGTCTTTAGAACAGAAGAAAACATAGTCTTTCATTAAAAAATAAAAGCTTCCTCATGCAGAGAGGAGCCAGTATGTCAGATCTAGGCTTGAAATATGGCATTTTTGTTGAATTTCCCAGTGCGCCAGAGGTACCTCTGATGGGGGCTTGGCACAATTGAGCTTGTTAAGTTTGAGAAGGCAGAGTAATGACAGGATGGTTGAACATCCAACTGTGCTTGACAGTATTTCCCTCCACTAAATCTGGGTGGCAGATGTGACTTACTGAAGTGACTTACTGAAATTTCTCAATCCACAGTCTTCTTTTGGTGTCCTCTCCCTACTAATGAGGCATTTTCAGCATGGATCCTTCCTGCCTGGCTGTGTGAGCAGCATCAGGGGAGGAAGTGATATCTCTCCTGCAGCATGCAGTGGCTTGAGTTGGCCAGTGTTATGGAAAAGTTGTGTTTTTGTGGTATTTTGATTGATTTGAGCATTTTAAAAAGGATCTATTTCTCTTCATGGGATGTCTGAGGCAGGAGGGAAGAAGTTGCTTAGTGGAGGACCTACCTATGAAGGAAATGCAGTGTTACCATGTGCATCATGTACAAAGAAAGCATTTAAAATGTTCAAGACTGCAACAGCAGTCTGTAATGCACTTCCTTTCTGGGTGCTGATACCAGAAATATTTGAGCTACTATGAATTTACCTTGGTATTAAACATTTTGACTTAGTTGTATCTGAAAAGAATGAAAAATAAAAATCCTCTTTCAAATTTTTAGTTAAAATGGCCTTATTTCTCTCTGATAGTAACTCTTATGGATAACTGAATCTCTAATAGAAATAAATATGACCCATTATGTTCAATATCTGGATTATGGGAAAAAAAATATGACCAGGAACTCAGTCATAACTCTTGCTCTTGTTTTCCTCTTACAAACATGATAGAGTTTTGATCGTTGTCCTGATTTCCATTTTTGAAAACAAGCCATGACTGTCCTTGTTGGATTAAAAAACTCTCATAGAAATAAGTTAATACATAGTGATACATAAATACTGCCTTCCATCTTTAAGTTGTAGATTTTTTATATCCATTATCACAGCCGTCTCTTAAGAAGCAGAAACTCTTCACAATAGATCTTGAATGGGTGAATAAATGTGCTTGTGAAGTGATTTGTGTTTAGTGTTTTCCTGAAAAAAGTGTTTCAGTTGAAGTCTTCATGGAGCATCTATTTAGGACCAGTATTAATACTCCAACGACAAGGCCTTTTTCCTCAGTCAGAAATACAGTGGTGTCAATGCAGAGTCTTTCCCTAAGAGTGTGAATTGGTAAATCTTGGTTTATCCATGTTCAGAACGGTTTGTTCTTGTATCTTGCATTTCTAAAGACTCAAGGCAAATGCAAATGCAAAATTCATTTACAAAATCACCTTAGACTGTTGGTTTCAAACACAACCTTCTTTAAGTTTCAATACACAGAAATTTCAGAAAAAGATTTTCAGCTTTTTTTTTCTGAAATTAAGTGTCTTGGTGTTCTCTTGCTGTTGCTGTTTTTCTCCTGTTACTACCTCGATAAAACAAAACAAGCAATAGCCAAACCTGTGTTTTATTCTTTTTTTTTTTTTTAATTCATACTAGTGATGCAGCACAGGAAAATCTGATACAGATTTGAAAATATTCTTTCTGGTGCCTTTTGAGTGTATTATTTGCTTTCTCCTTGTATATTATTCAAAAGTAATCAATTTTTCAGAGCTGTGTATCTGCACAAAACAAATAATTTGTGGTTATCTTGGGTTTGAATTACTTATTTTCCTGTCTTTGTCTTTTTCCTGCTGCTGTTTTCTCATCAGGCTTGTGTTACTCAGATGTTTTGTAGGCTTTCTTGTGAACCCATTTGACATCAAGTCTCGTGTTCCTCTTCATGCACTTCCTTTGTTCTCCCTCTTTCCTTCAGAAGGAGGTTTGTTTTCTTCTGGTCCAATGCTGCTTCAGACAATGAAGCTGGCTGAAAAATTCCCACTGGGAGTTCTGGACCCAGCATAGGACTCACAGTAGCCTCTCTGCTAGCACTGATTGTAGGGTGGATTGGATCAAACCAAGCTTAAGAGACTGTGTATGTGTAGGTGTGTACTATGAGATCTAACTAAATGTTTGAATTTTTCATTTGCTGTGGGGAAAATGACACAAAAGTTGTTTAATTGTAGGCACTAGAAAATCCTGGTTTCTACCATTGAAAATTGTGAAAAATTGGCTATTTCATTGGGAACTCAGTTATTTCAGTTTTATGTCACAGTCTTAACTCCTTTCCAAGAAACATTAGTTTACAGACACATTAAAAAATAAAATCAAGGCTTCTTTTGTATTTATCTCTTTTGGTTGAGATCGCAGAAATAATTATTGAAATGCACCTTATTCTTTAAAAAGCCTTGCACTATTGCATAATTACAAAGTCCAGTAGGTTTGCAGTAGATGAAATCAGTATTTTGGACTTCATATCTTATCTGCCTGGGTAGATGCTGTTAATTTTTCCCATGGAAAAACTGGCGTATACTGTCACAGTTTTTAACTTGTAGTTGTAATTCACAGGCTTCAGGCACTCTTGACACTTGGGCGAAAACAGCTGTGGTTAGGTTAATTCAGGTTTATCAGACTGTCTGTAGGATTTCTTTAGAGGTGAATGAACCTACGTTTATCCAAAAGGTGAAGCAGCATTAGAGAACAGCAGACTAGCTTATTTGCTTTGCAAAATATATACAAAGAATGTGTATTATAAAATCCTATATGTAAGTTTTATAGCTGTGTCAAACTAATTACAGTGTATGTGTGTATATATATATAGGGAAAAATGTGAAATGTTCTTGAAAAACCTCTCTAATAAGTTGTTTTACAGACACCTGGCTGAATCCTTCTGAGATTCCCTATTTTCACAACCCAAGCAAATATCTTAAGGTGCTTTCCAGCCAAATTCATGATTCTTTGCACTATTGCATTCAAACAGATTTTCCACATGTGTTTCTCTATAATGTCCTTGTAATGTTTTGCTCCTTGGCTGATGCTGCTCCCCTAGAGTAGGCACTATAAAGGGATACAGGAGGAAGAATGCTTGTCCCTGAGACATGCAAACAGGTGAAAACTTCATATGATGGTCACTCAAATGTTATTTGACATGTTTTATATGAAATCTCTTGACCTTGCATGTAAGAGAGACCTGTGTGTTGCTTTTTAAGTCCTGATCACCAGCCATGGTGTCAGATTCTGCAGTTTTCTCCCAAGTGTGAGAACATCATTGTTTTTTGCATGATCCATTTAAATTCTTCTGACATCTGCATGGGCTGCTTTCCATTCATTAACATAAGGGAGTTGCATCTTCTTCCATGGTGGCTGGTCAGACGCCAAAGGCAGATTCAGTTTCCTTGAGCAAGGAACTTGCCACTGAGGCTCTTCAAGCTGGAGCTGGGAGCTCTGGCAGTTCTCTTGAAGAGGCAGTGAGAATCATTGCCACAAAAATGATTTTTATGTGTCCTGCTGTGCACCCCTGGATTTGAAATTTGATTTATGGCTGCTCTTCTTTTTTCCTATATTTTTTTTAGAAGCTGCATTTGTTCTTTCTTGCAAAAGACTATAATGTAAATACTGTGGCATACACTTAATTCTGAAACTGTGGATTATTTCTAAAATTATACTTATGGTAATTGATCACATATTTTCCAGTTCCTTCAAGTTCTCTGTAAACCCACTGCTGGCTGTGCATTTCCTTTCTTGTATTCATGTAGCTGCCTTTATTCTTTATAGTCCTGCTGAAGTCCCAGAGCAAGCAAAAAGCAGCTGCTGGAGAAGTGCATAAAGCACCACGGCTCAGTGCCAGCTACTGCTCCCACGGATGGTCAGGCTCCTGGAGACACAACTGGAGACATTGGGGAGTGTCTCACAGGACAGTGCACGGAACCCAAACGCTGGTTTCAAGGCAAGGTGCAAGAAACCTTGTCACTGTCTGGAATGACTTAGTTACATGTCAGTTTTTTATTCGCTCCCCACCATTCTTGGCTTTTACTATATACTGCTTAAATAAATCTTTCTCAATTCAGCTATCCCTTCCAGAACTGCTAAAAATTACTTAGTTTTATGTTTTAGTCTCAATTTTTTTTGAGCAAGCTGTATATATTTTTGACTTACATTTTTCTGGACAGAAGACGTCTTTTATGTTTTGATGAATATCTTAGTTTCTAACCTGGAACATTCTTTGCATGGAGTTATCTAATGCTAGTGTTCTCTTAATTATGGTTTCCATTTGACATGGATGTGTTCTGTTGCTGAAGAATTCAAAATGCTTGACAATTTGTAAGCCATAAAAGCTGTCATTGCTTTTGAGCAATGGCTATGGTCTGTGACTTTTTAAGTGCGCATGATGTGTTTGTTGTTTTCTATTCATAATTAAACTGATTGAGTTGCACTGATGGTGCAGTGTATATAAGTTCAAATTTATCAAGTCTGAATAATTTCTCTTGTGGAAGTGCAGCATCTCAAATATTAGTGTTTCATTTTAAGACAGACCAAGTTTGACTTTATGATGCATTGTATAGGAAACCATGTGAAATCAGGATAAAGGTTATCCTTTAGCAGATATCCTGGGGTAACTATTCTCTTTGTACAAGTTGTTCTCTCTCCACTGCCTCAGTGTCATATTGAGGAAGCAGATGGCATTTAAAATCTTGATTTGATGGAAAAAGCATTAACAGGAAAATGTTTGAAAGTGAAAGACAGGCAAATGCATCTTTATAAGTAATGTTCATATTTCTACCTATATGGACGACTAAAGAGTAGTAGTTCTAGTTCTTGGAAGCCTGTATCTGCAGTATATAGAAGTGGAGAATATTTACATCCTAAAATAGATCCAGTTTCCACCTCTGCACTCTTGGTTGTTCTGTACCATTTTTGTGTTAGCTGTGGGTGGAATACATTGGAAAAGGAAGCAGTGGATTCCCGTCTTCAAGTTAAAAATGGAAAGACCTTCAGCTTAATGTAGAATAGCTGGGTGAAATGTCATGTGTTACAGAGAAAAACAGGGAGTGTGGCTGCAGTTATTGCAGCTTATGGGTACATCAGATTGAAGTGGTCCTGCTTGTTCTCATTCACTGTATAAATTGTCCATTTGATGCACTCTTTCCATGAAATGCGTATAAATCTTTTGCAAATTAGACAAATCTGCAGCATATTACAGTCTTGTCTTTTTTTTTATGGTCACCATTTACAGCTATCATTTAAAAGACTTCTGAAACAACATAAATGCTGTTGAAAATTAAGCACAGTTGAGAGTAACTGCTTAAGATGTGCTTCATGGTTCAGATGACTGCAATTTGAGATTTGTTGGCATGCATGAATGATTCAGCTGCTCTGAGGTGTCTAAGGATTGATGTGGTATTCAAATAACTGGAGTAACCCTTCAGATCATGGACGTTAACACTGCATTTACTTATAATTTCCATTTTTTGACACTTAGTTGCTGAGTGATAGAGCATAGGCAGTTCTGGTTTACTGTACTGGGAAATCCTTAAAAAGCACAAATGAACACTGTGTTGCCTGGGTGCCCTTGTGATTAACGTGGTAGTTCTTTACCTGTAAAATAAAATAATTTCATTGAACACATTTCAGTTGCAAAGATCAGCCTAAAAGATTATTGGTCACAGACTGCTGTACATATTAAGTCCCAGTTATTTCTATTAGCTGTTACTATTACTCTGCTGTATGAAAAAAAATCCTAATCAGTCCAGGTTTTTTGTTTCCTCCCCATAAGTATTTTGACAGATAGCAGCTCAATTAAAAACATACAAAATTGCTTAGAAGACATGTGAGATAAACATTCTTCACTCATAAATATTGTAGATGCCAGCTTTCAAGAGCAGGGACTATTAATCTGCATTTACTTAGGTCAGTACAAATCTGGAATAACTCCATTGGAATTTCAAGTTCAATAAAGAATAAATTTATAGTTGCTTTACATGTTGGTGATTTCTCTGTAGAAATTTTTGCTGTTAAAATTCTTGTTGATTTTCTTTCCCTGTGTGCCAGCAGTTCTTTTTCATACCCCTTCAAGCCATTTTGAAATGTCAGTAGCAGTTCTAACAGCTCAGACCTCTCAGAATATCTCTTACTATGAGCAGATGCTTGTGAGGACTGAGAAAATGAGGTTTCTTTTGCATTTATGGATTTTCTCTTTTACCTGCCTAAAATATACACAATTATCACAGGATAAAGTCCCCTTTCCCTAAAAGAAGTATTAGAGTTACTTAGGCTTTTTATAATATTCAGTGCAAAGCCTCACTGTTCTTAAGCAGTTCTTACTTGACTGTTCTTCAGCTGATGACCAAATCCTGAACAGATTTTACATCTTAGGTTCACCTGGCTGTTGATGGGAAAGAGCACTGAAATGTCTAAGCTGCTGTCATTTCTCCCCCAGCATTTTCTGCATTATTAAAAGAGAAAAAAGTGTAAAGGAAAAATGCTGTGATTGAGACTAGTTTTGTGATTCCTTGAGCTCAAAACTCCTAATGGTATTATATTCCAGGATTAAACATAATGCAAAACATTATGATAATTTGTACTTCAAAAGACGCAATTGATTTTGGATTGCTGTTACTTTTTTCCTCAGCCTTGCTGAAAGACAGATTTCCTCTGTGTAACATCAATCCAAGGAACTTGACAGATGATGTCAAGATTATGTTTTATTGTCTCTGGGGCCCTTTATGTTATATATTCTTGGTGTATGAAAGTGTGATGCAATTGTATGGATGTGTGAACCTGGTGAATTTTAAATTGTTTTCCTGGAAATCAACTTGCACAAATTTCGTCATGTGTTCTGGAGTTTTTGCAAAACAACAGTTTATTTTTTTTTAAGTCTCCTTTAATGGCAAGCTTACAAGGAGATGTTTAGAAATACATAGTAACTGATAGTGGTGGTTTGGGTTTGGGGATTCCCCCCCCACACACACATCCTCGTAGTCCAGTAAAAATAATGTTTTTCTAAGATCACTAGTTTTATTAAGATTTAAAACCCCCCCGAGACACTTCCTACCTGTAAGTAAGGGGTTTAGTGTGTGAGATCCATTACCTAGAGGGAAAGGCTCCCTTCCTGTGCTCATGCATCATCGCAGGGTGAGGCGTGGTGTCACCTCCTGTGCACCTGGCTCTGCTCCGGGTGCCTGTGGGTGCCTCGGTGGCACTGGGCTCAGGGATATTCTTGGGAGAGCAATGAACTTACAATGTGCTACCTGAAGAGTAAAAGAGTGCAAGTAAAGGAAGATAATATGAAAATACCCACTACAGAAAGAGAAGTGGTGGAATAACCCTTGTTTTTCTTTCCATGCACTGTTTTCATAGGTACTAATTTGATTATAGGTCTAATTCTTCTTCTCTGACACTGTCAATGCTTATACAGCTCAGCCTCTGTTATTACAACCAGACTGATATAGAGGAGTTGACAAAATTTGAATGAAGGCTTTTTTGTTTTGTAATACACTGGTGTTATTTTGAAATGTCTTTGTCTTAAAAAATGACAGCTTTTACACAATACTGCTTTCGCTGACATTTGCTTTTGATGATGTCCAAACTAAGAATTGCTTGATGTGGGAGTTGAAAGACACATAACTGAGCAACCCCAAGCATGATGGTGAGCTTTGCTGGTGTCTAAATGATAATAATAATAATCTGTGTTACTACTCTGGAAAAATCCGTAAATAGGTAAATAAATAAATAAATAGGAATTAAATGTTCTTATGTCTGTGTGGAATTTTTGTGCATCGTATGGAAGTTAGGAAAGTTCTGCTTCATCTTCATATGGATTTCCTTTCCATTTTACATCATTAGTGATATCCAAAAGAGAAAGAAAAAAGGAGGAGCAGAGTATGGAGTTTTGTTTGACAATCCAGAGATACTTTTCATATATGTACTTTTATCTTTGTGGCAATATTTCAGTTTCCACTAAAGCAGTAGTATATGGCTGTTGATAATTTCCATGTTTAACGGTGGATTTTAGAGCAAAGTGATCTGAATTCCCAGGTCAAGCCATGTCCATTTGGATGCCAGCCTTTTCTGAGAAGTCCTTAAAAGCTGCTGGGACACCAGGGGGGAGGGCAGATTCTCCCGTGGTTCTAGAGCACAGGAATTGAAAAGAAGGAGCTTCTCCACTGTTGTAGAAATGGACGGAGAAAAAATGAAGTTGCAAGCGGGAAAATATTTATTTGGAGCAATGTATTAAAAATAAAATAATTTAGGGTCAGGACAGCCTTTTTGTATAGTACCAAGCCACATACATGTTTTGAAGTGGTAACATGGAGATATTTGGAGAGCAGACTTCTGGATCATTTTGTAGACTTTGTGGTGTTTTAATTTCACATTCCTGTAACTAGATGGTATAGATAAGCAAGCTGGTTAACCTCTGATGAAAAAAGATGTTTTCACTTGTGTTGGACTTCAATTTTAGGTTTTGCAATTTCAAAGTAATTCTGTAAAACGCTACCCATGAGTGCCGTTGGTCAATGGAATTAAACAAGTTGAATAGCATAGCCCATAACATTGGGGAATAGAAAGCTGGAAATGAACTAGAGAAAATAAATTAACAAATTGCTGTGTAATGCTGTTTAGTTTGTTTTGAAGCAGGTTGCTTGCTGTTGGAAGTTTATTGTTGACTGTGGTTGTATGTTTTGTTTTTTGGCAGGTAACCCTGGACTGGCAGGTTATTACAGGACCTTTATACAGGCCCTTTATTGTGGACTGAACCAGCAGTATCCTGTCTGGGTGGTGAGCCACGCTGGGCACTGCAGACCTCCGAGTGGCATGGAGATGATAGAAGGTACTGTGCTGTCACTTGTGCATACAGGTGTTTGTGCCCTTCTGGTTCCAGTGGCAAAACTTGTGCTTATTGAAAACAGATTGACGTGAGTTTTAAATGTCTCCATTGTATTTCCATGGAATAATTTTCACAGTTGTTTGAGATGTTAATGAAGTGTTTTAGGTAAATTAGATTTGCCAGACAAGTATGTGCTGTCAAGAGACTAAGAGAGTTTACTGTTGGCAGTTGTTAGAGACACATTACAGTGAAGAAGGTCTAGAATGTGTTTATGCTGAGAATAGATTAGAAAGGTGAGTTTTTAATTTAAATGTCCAATTCAGAGATTGAGTTTGTTAGGAGAGATTTAATTATCTCTGAATTTAAAAATAGCTGTACTAAATCAGTGAATTTCCTGAAGGCAAGTTCATGTTTCTGAGACTGGGTTATGGGATGTTTACAGGGGAGAGGTTGCTTGTATATCTGTTAAGTCTTTTAACATGCAGATCTCCAGCAAGAAATGGTACTCCAAGCATTGTTAGATGGAATCAGCAGTGAATCCTATCGTGAAAGCTGATTAATGTTGGAAGTCCTCTGGACTTGGTCAAGCTGCAGTAATGTAGCAGTAAATCAGCACTTCTGATATTTTCTTCCTATATCACACTGTGAAAACACCCCACTTTGGAGAACACTGATTTAGAGTTTGCAAGCTTTTAAATTGTGCACTTGACTTATGAATGATGCTGCCTGTAAAGGGGTCTAAAATGTAGCAAACTACATCATAATGTGCCTGATTACATTTGGTTCAAGTAGATTTTGAAAGTCTCATATAGACTAAAGCAAGTTTTCCGACAGCAGCCATCAATCACAGACTACTTCGTAATTGACTGGAGGGATATCACTCAGCAATTTGGAAACTGAACAAAGCTACAGCCTTCACTTCTACTTCTATATGATATCCTTCTATTCAGAGAACTCTTGCAAGCTCTGCTCCACAGAGACACACACCATTAATTGAACATTTCACAGCTGTAATTCTGCTCCCAGCAATCACTCCGCTGAGCAAAACTATTTGAAACTTAATTTTATTCAGTGGATACAATACAAAAGTTATACTTCAATTTCAATGTCCTTATCCTCCTCCTCAGCTTTTAAAAAGACATTTGTTTTGAACACTGCTGTGAACATAAAACAGGCCAACATCAATCCTTTAATCCAACATTAATCCTAAAATTACAAAAAGGAGAACAGCTTTCTAGTTCTCTCTCACTTTGTTTAAAATCAGCATAAAACATATGCATAGACAGCAGGTGGGCATACATAGCCATGTTTTAATGTGGTTTGATTCTGTGGACATCTGCTGTAGCTTGATGAGGTATAAGAAATAGAGCATCTCAGACAGAAATAAGTGTAGAATCATGGAATAATTATGTTTGGAAAAGACCACGATGATCAAATCTGAGGCAACCAAATAGCTCCATACTCACTAAACAGTATCATGTGCCACACCTGCTTGTTTAGTGAACACTTCCCAAGGTGGTGACTCCACCACTTCCCTGGGCAGCCTGTTCCAGTTAACCACTCTCAGTGAAGAAATTTTTCCAGGTGTCCAACCTGAACCTTTCTTGGCACAACTTGAGGTCATTTTCCCTTGTATCTCTTGTTGGAAGAGACCAACTCCTGCATGACTACAGCCTCTTTTGAGGTAGTTGTAGAGAGCAATAAGGTCCTCCCAGAACTTCTTTTTTCCAAGCTGAACACCCCCGGCTCCCTGAGTTTCTCCTCATCAGACTTGTGCTCCAGACCCTTCCCCAGCTTGTTGCCTTTCACTGGACACACTCCAGTGCCTCAGTGTCCTTCAGGAAGATTGAAGGCTTGCTTTCGTTTGTCCTTAGGGCTGCCAGTAAACTACTTTTGGTAGCAAAGTAAGAGTAAAGAAGAATTAAATCAGAATTAAATTCTTAATTCATTTGTCCTAATAGTCTGTGTTTGATGAGCACTACAGAAATATGGAATCCCATGATTCATATCTTAATCAACTAAAGGTACACAATTGTAGTATTAAAATATCGTATACCTAATAAGCAGCTAATCAACATTCATGACTTAATGATACAACATTTGGTCAAATGATAAATTATATTCAAGGTAAATCTCAATTTCATAAACCATAAGGATCAGTATTGAGCTATACAGAGTCAAATCAGCAAGGTATATTTTTCCTTCTGAATGACAAGAAATTTTGAGTGGCATTCTTAATAGTCAGTTTACAAAATAAATTTCTAGTTTAATCTTTTGTGTTCTATGGTCTGTAGAAGATAATAGTATGTCCTTAAAAATCTGCTAAACTAACCTTAGTTTATGGTTCTTAGTGAAAAAAGATGGGTAATGATTGGTTTCTAGCCCATCAAAAGACTGTTTCCCTGATTTCTCTTTACACAGGGGGAGTAGAGCCTTCAGACCATTTTGAAACTGAATTACATCCTAAGAGACAGTATGGGAAAAGCAGAGAAGTGGTGAAGGAATAATAAATTATCTGTGAAGACATTGATTATGTGAACCTGAAATATTAAAGTACTAGCAGTGTGAAGTTTTGAACTGAAATTAAGTTGGGCATTAAGAAAAATAAATTCTAGTGTTACAGGAATATTTGGAAGTGATGTGTAGCTTCAATTTATTTGATATATTGCTTCTTGGCTGTTGTTACAATTCACCTGAATGGAGTTTGCTTTTGCAGGCCTCGAATGAAACTGCAGAATTGGTTATGAGTGAGAGTCTGCTTCTAGCTCAAGTGATATAAATCCAGAAAAAATGACTGAAATTGTTTGGGGAAAATTGAATTTATATTTCAGCAAGTTAATAATCCTGTTAATTGCTGGCTAGTTGTCCACCAAATGACAGATTGAAGTGTGGGCATGTTTAGCAGATATGAGCCATAAGTTTTTATCATCTTGATATGCTGTGCTGGCAGGAAAAAGCCTAAAATAGTAGCTTGAGCAAGAGAGAGAGTGTGGTGTTCTATAATAAGAGGGTTATGAGTTATTTAGGACAGTGATTCCCAAACTGTGATCTGACTGAGATGCAGTTGGTGCTTTCACCGCTTTCCACTTGTAAAGCAGAATGAGTAGTAACTAAGTATAAGTAGTAACTAAGATTACTTTTCAAATAACACTTCTGTGCTGCACTGCCCTTGAAGATGATTGCCACCATGAACATGTGGTGCTGGCAGGGAGAGGGATTGTGGTCTGCACTGCTGCAAACAGGAGAGGAGGAGGTCACGGAAGTTTGGTGTTCCAAGAACTGGATTCCTAAAAATAGGGATTTTTCCTTGTTGTTGTGTATCACAGAATTATAGAATGGTCTGGAATGGAAGGGAGCTTAAATATAATTTAGTTCCAACCCCCTGCAATGGACACAGACACCTTCCACTAGACCAGGTTGCTCACAGCTCTATCCAGCCTGGCCTTAAACATTTCCGGAGAGAAGTTACACAGACACAGGGACTCTGTATGCATTTGGTAGTTTTTGGTGACTTGTGACTCATTTATTTTAAGTAGAATAGATGTTTTTAGCAATTGCTGATGATGGAAAATACCTACATTGCTGAATCAGGTGGATCAGAGATACTGGCAGTCTCTTTGGTCAGTAGAAAAACACCTCAGAATTAATCTCTCTCATACTAAGTTTTTTGACCAGCAAATCCTTATCTGTGCTTCAACCCTGTATGATTGGTTATAAAGCAGACCTGTGGCCACATTGAGGTACGCAGTGGTAACTGTGTTTAAAAAACATTGATGTCTTGCATATTTATATATGCATATATACATAGGGAGAAAAGCAATAGGAAGGAGCTGGGCTGGCATCTCACATGCATACTTTCAGCTTATGCATATACACATTTAATTCACATTACATACATTTAATTCACAATTATTTCTATTTCAATGACATTGTCTCCTTCCCAGGCATCTAAATAAAAATATCTGAGAGTCATTTAACGATTAATTATCTTTAATATAAAGTTACTTTGAGGTTTAGTCAGTTATATTTCTGTATTGCAGACCTGGAGAACTCTCTAGTCATGTTTATGGCCCAGAACACATTAAAATTCTGCTTAACTTTAATTCAGATTTATATGACACATATGTCTCCCAGTCTAGTGGTATCACACTGTAGATACAGTAAAAACCCAAGTTTTGAGCATGCCATCCCAGTAGAATTACACTGGTTTCACACTATTTCATACCAGTGTGGTTTTTTAATGTATAAAAAGGGGAAGGTTCCTGTTTGCAGAGTTGGCCTTGGTACTGATTAATCTCATGGAGCTCCTCACATGGTATTTGTCAGCAGTGAGGGATCCCAGGGCAGGACGTGCACAGAGGGACTGGTTGTTTTCACAGGATGGACAGGAACTGTCACCTCACTGCAGTGCAGTCCTGCTGCCCCTCGTGATCCAGCAACTGCTGTTTCCCAGAAACCTTATTCCTTCCTTGTCTTGGAAAAGGCAAGGAAGGAAGTGTTGTGCATGCGTAAAAGTTATTATGAGCCATTTAAATGTTGAGGTTTTTGTCTTAGCCTGAAGATCTGAATTTTACTGTATGACTTTAATGCTAAGCGCCTATTTTAAGGAAGCAAATGGTCATTTCATGTTATGAACCCACTGGAATGCTTAAAATCCAGATGTGTGAAAAGTAAGCAGCCCTAGGGATGCTGCACTACTCCATTTACTTATTTCCTTTAAACCACATTCAGTTAATTATTCAGGGAGGTCCCGTAATCATTCCCATAATTATGCAAATGCATCCTTAGAGTGAAATCCTGGCATTTGGCATTGACTTTATCAGTCCTGCTTAATTTTAGGAATGTGTTTAAAAGTCTTGTTCCATTCAAAATCAAAACTAAGAAAAATAAAATTTTGCCATATATGAAGTATTTCTAAGTTGCTCTGTTGTTTTCTTTTCTGGCCAGTCAAAATGTTAACAATTTTAAGTGTTTATATTATCACACCTTACCAGCCATGTATTTATTTGTAAAGAGCACTTAAACACTATTAAGCTCATTTTTGTATCACTTGATGTATCTCTATATCCCATTGAGTATGAGGGAGTAGTGACTTATTTTTGCTGACATTACAAGGAATAAGACTTATGTTGTTACATTATTTCAATATGAAAAATTGGTTCTCTGCATTCTCTATTTCTTTCAAGGTTTCCCACTAAGTCCATTGACATAATATCTGTTGGACTATTATTTAAAAATGTCCATGTAGAGAGCTTTTTAATCCATTCTAGTACTTTATTCAACTAATTCCTTGGTTAAAAGAGCCAGAATTTTTCATTCATATCTACAAATAAGAGTTATATAGTTCTGTTCTTAAAGAAATTCGAAAACTGATGCAATCTTCTGGATCTTTATCCAAAAAACAAAATGTTAAAAAAAAAAAAAAGAAAAAAAGGCAAGAATTCATCCATTAGAAAACACAATGTCTTTACTGCATGCCAGGAAACTTTGGATGTAGGTTTTGAAATTGTTTATGGGTTATTTTCTGCATTTTGTCCCATGACATAGGTGTGTTGTCCTGATGATACCACCATTTCTGTTTAGATGCAAGTGACTTTTAGTGGGATGAAGAAAGTGTTCACGAATGTGAACCTGATGAAGAGGTAGCAGTTACATCTTCTGGTGTCTGTTTGAAGGCAGGCCACAGCTCCCTGGGATGAGCAGTGCTATGATGTTTCAGAGTAGCTTGTGTAAATGTTTACTGTACTGTTAAAGGGAAAGTAAAATCCTAATGTAATTTGAAAAAAATACACTATTGTCTTGGTTTTGAAAGACAGGTGCCTGCCAATGAAGGCAGGAACTTTTCTTGGAATAGAAAATGTAAACCCCTTCCCTCTAAATTATTATAAATTCTAAAATTAAAGGGGCACTTAGGCAAAGATATGAGGATAGGAATGACAATTCCTTAATATGTACAAACAAAATAAAGTAAAACAAAAGCCAACAAACTATAACTTAATAGGAAAATTAGACTAAGATGTAGTATTTACAAAAACAAAGCCTCCCAGTTAGAATACAACCTGACACCCTGTCAGTCAGGGTGTTGGTAGCAGTCCAGTTTGAATGGTGGCTCCAGTAGTCCTCCTGGAGTGACAGATGGTTCTGCTGAAGCAGAGATCCTGTAGAAGGGTGGAGTTTTCCTCTAATGGTTTAGTGGTGATGTAGAAGGGTCTGGTCCTTCCTCTGGGAATTTAGTGGGAGAGAAGGCTGCTCCTCTGGGAATTTAGTAGAAGGCAGATGCCTGTTCTGTGTGAACTCCCAGATTTTATTTAGGTGGGAATGCTTGGCTCATCCCCCTGGGTGGAGCATCTCACAATGGGCTGATGCCATTCTATGAGTCATGGGGCAAGGCATTGATGGCCCATTAACAGGAGGAGGCAAGGAAAACATTGCCCTTCCTTATTTGAACAGTTCATGAAGATGGAGACCTTCTGGCATATTTTACATTGTAACCTAGAACAACTATTTAGATGGTCAGGTTATTTTCCCCAGGGAGAATACTTAAAATTTTTTTTAATGCAACTCAGTTTGAAAGATATTCTTGCATCTGACAGAATGACAATGAACCCCACAGCAGGGAATAATCATCGCCTCTGAAAGTGTGAGAGGTCTACATTTGATTTTATCGTTTATCACTGCACAGGTTGGCTGCAGAAAGAAAACTGATCAATAGTTTCATTTAGCAATTATAATTTATAATAGGGACCTTTGATTTAATTTTGATACTCACAAAACTTGCAACAAATGGTGCAGATCTTGATGGCATCAGTCCAGTGTTTAATGACATTTTTATTTTTTCTTGATAGTGATCTATAGCCGTAAGAGTGAGAAACCATCAATAATGCACAATATCATTACAGATTCTAAAAATAATCATGTTTGTAACATGGACCCTTTCTGATTTTGTTTCAGTTTTAAGAATTTCCCTTCTTTTGAGGAGAAATGTAGGCATTTCAGGGAAATACAGGAGACTCTAAGGCAGACTGTACAGAAGTAACTGCAAATGGCCTCATTCCTAAATAATCAGTGATGAATTACTGTTACCTCTTGTGTATCTTAATTGTGTAAGATCTGAGTAGAGGCAGAGTGCTTGGAGAAATGATAAAGAACAAAATGATGTGGTACTGTGGGTTCAGGTTGAATGAGGGAGTCTCATTGCCACTTGCTGGATGAAGATTTTCCTAGTTTTGATACCACATGGCACTACTGTCTTACCTTTATAAAGACTGAATTTGAAGTTTTATTTGATTAGTACATATGTTCAAATTATCTAATTTACTACAGTTATTGAATTACTGGTGTGGTCAGGTGACTACTTAGTTGCCAAATAATTCCCTATTGGGTTCAACATTTTAGCAGATGACTAAAATTCTCAGGGATTGCCATTGTAGTGTCACTTTTTTCATAACAGAACTGTGGTTTCAAGCATATTACTGCTGAGTTTGCTGTCAGTGGAGTCTCTACTCCACTGATTTCTGTGCTATGATTTACATGATCTAGGGGATTTTTCACTTAATCATGAAGAGGGCAATATCAGTGTTCCTGAACACACTTCAGTATGAAACTACTTGATCACATTTGGAGCTGCTTATGTCTAGAGTGCAGGTAAAACTCAGTTAATGTCTTTTTATATAAATTATACCATAAAGCCTCATGCAGTTTCAAAATGTTTGTATTGAGCTATTGCTTCAATGTCTGCTAATGTGAATGAGTGAGGAAACCAAACTTTTTACAGCTATGAGCCTAGAACTGCTTGTGGTGAACCGATTTACCTTCCATGTGGGACCTCTCACATGTGCAAAATGAAGACCAGAAATCCATTATTCATCCCCATACCTTCCATGAGATAAGGCTGCTCAAAGCCCAGTCCAGCCTGTCCTTGTGGGATGGGGCATCCACCACTTCTTGGGGCAGCCTGTTCAAGTATATAACCACCTTCACAGTAAAGAATTTCTTCCTTATACCTAAACTAGGCCTGCCCTCTTCCAGTTTAAAGCCATTTCCTTGGTCCTATCACTCTGTGCCCGTGTAAAAGTTTCTCTCCAGCTTGCTTGTAGCCCCTTTAAGTACTCAGTTTTATACTGGTGGCACTTCAGTCTCTATTTTACCTATCAGGTAAAATTCCAAGTAGAATAAAGCCATCACAGTAGTACCTTGGGCAGGTTACCATTGTTGTAAGCTGGGCAGTTCAGGTGGATGGCTAAGAAAGAAACCTTCAGCGTTTTCTTCAGGAAGGTTAAAAGGAAACTGCTATCTTGGCAGCAGGGAATTAATTTTTAAACAGTGTAACAGAACACTGGAGAAGACATATAAATGAGAATTTAAAGCAGTTATTTCACAAAAATGTGTTTCCTCCCCAAAGATACAAAATTTGCACTGCACATCATATGCAAATGGTTCCTTAAAGCATCAGCAACTGATAAAAAACACCTGCTACATTTATACAAAGTACAAGGTGAAATTCTATTTGCTCTCCTCAGTTTTACCACTGATGTCCATAAATTCTGACTTTTGCGTGTGCTCTTTTGTCCGTGTCCCTTTTGCCGGTGGGGATCAGTGCAGGGAGTCACTGAGCCGTGGTTGGTTCCCTCTGCTGTCAGGTCACACTCCTTGTGTGAAGATGAGCCCAGGCAGAGATGACAAGGCTTTTCAAGGCAGGTAGCATTGGGAGTGTTGACTGAGTCCTGTGAGGTAGCACTGCGTTGCTGAATATTTTGCAGACATGCTGTGCTTCAGCCCTCAGCACTGCTATCAGGGGTTCGTGTTCTCTGCCGGCATAAAATAACATAGGTCTTTGCAGTCAATGCTGTGCCACCAGTTTACAGCAGCAGGGAATATAAGATGGTTATTTTGAAGGCTTCTTACAATCCTTCAGTTTTGAGGGATACAGATGAAAGATGGAAAAATGTTGTGCTTACCTAAGTGGATCGGTTTCTTCTTAAAAACGATGCTGTTGTTACATAATTTGGATCTGGGTATCAAATTTAATATTTCTGTGGACAAATGAACATAGAAACCTACACTTCTCTTTATACTTCTATTGAAACAGTGTCATCCAAGATGAATACATACAAGGGCAAAGAAAAAGAACTAAGTTTACTGAATGCCATCCTAATGCCCATTATAGGAGCTGGTAAAACAGGAAGTGCATTAGTGTTGTTTTGGTATTCTGAAGAGTCATGCTTAATTAAACATGTCAGTCTTGGTTGATATCACAGTGCTGAATAAAATTTTGGGATGGATTTTCCAGAAAAATTGTGACTGGCCTAGCAAATCAAAAGTTACAGATTGAATTCAGTAGAAGCATCAAACACTTCAGAAAATGTCACCCATCAATCTGTCCAGTCACTGTGAAGTACAGATTCTGTATTGTAGCTTGGGCTGTTATATAACTGCCCCTCTCAGCTCCCTGATTTTTCCCTTTTCCTTCTCTTAACATCATGGTGTGCACCTTCTCATTTTCTCTTACTTTGAAAATAATTCTTTTTATTTCCTGTCTGTGAAATAACATGAGTTGTCTTCCTTGGCCAGCTGTCTTACTGTGCTCCAAACTCTGTCTCTCCCTTGTTTGCTCTCAGTCCTTTCTGTATTTGTATCTGTTTAAACTTCCCAAAGTTTTGAAGTGCTGTTTTCAATAGGTGTGACTGTTGGACTTGCCTACTGTGGTGCAGCACCTCATCTGTCATAACGAATGGAATCAATGCCTGTGAAGTAATATTAATCTATTTTTATTCTCTTCAATACTCTCACAATTTCTACTGTCCTGTCCTTACTATCTGTGCTACATCTACCCATTCTTGGTGATGTGCAGAACATCATTATTCTGATTTTCTTATATTGTTAATCTGCATAAAAGCAAGTTTTGTTGAACTGTGCAGTTTTGTTCGTGTGGGCAAGTGGGGGGCATTGACACAGCCTTGCACTTGGCTTCAGTATCTCCAGAAACAAGAGACATAGCATGAACAGTCACCTTCCCATGGATTCAAACCTCTTTGCATTTTGCCCCTCAAGGTCACTGTATGTTGGAAATCCAGGTCTGCTCCTATATTGTGATGAGTCTCTAGCCTGTACCCTGCAAAAGTGTTGGGTTTTTTCTAAGTTTGTTTTACTGTTTGTTTTCTGTCTTTATAATATGGTGCTGAGCATTCTTACAGATTGCTCTTCCTGCAGTTATTCAGCTTACTGACTGCAAAATGCAGTCATTCAAATACGGAAAACTTTATAATATACATTATGTAAAACACCCATATAACATTTGCTTTATGCCTCTTAAAGTGCTTGGAATGGGGACATTGATTGGTGTAGAGCTGCATAATAAAACACTTTTTAATGGTGTTTGCCTTGCCGGAATTAGAGACAACAAGGAAAATTCTGCTCCAAAGTTTGTACTATTATTTCATAATTGTTTGGTAATAGTTACTCTGAACAGAGGGAAGCAAGACTGGGAATGTAAAATAAAATAAGTTTCTAAGAGATAATTTTAAAATTTCAGGGTGCTCCTGTATGCTTTTAATAAAAATCTGGGGTTTAGTACTTGTCATGTTTATTAGTTCATTCTGTCAGACTACACTCATAGTAATTTAATTATAATACAGCTACCTTTGAAAAACATATTAGGTGTTAAACAAGTGTCCCAGCAATAGGTGCGTAGAAAGCAAAGGAAATCAGTAGTTCAATTTGTAAAACAAGGCCTTGTTATTTTTCTAGCAAAGAAAATAATACATATGACCACTTCAGTGTCTTGAGTAAATGGTAATTTATTTGTGGAGGATACCTTTACACAAAGTAATTGCTCCAATGAACACTAATGAGTGGTGTGTTTATCTTAAAAGTTGCATGAATGGTTCCTGAGGGTGCGAGGGCTAGACTAAGGTCTAAGGGTTAATCTAAAACATAATGCTTTCATACGTGGTTCTTGGTGTCAGGAGGAGTTCTTCAATATTTATTTAACATTCTCTCAGGGTTTCCATCCTATTTCTTTGTCATTTTATTGCTTGCTGATACAAATTATCCATGGTTCACTACTCAAATGAAAGATTGTGTGAAACATTCAGGCTTTGAGCAATGTGTCTTTAGGGGATACTCATACTAGACCCATAAACCTTAAATCTCAATTTTTAAGCTTACGTTTCTATTTAAACACTTTCGAATTATATGGTTCTGTTTTGAGGAATTACTGTCTTTTACTATGAGTAAAAAAAGCAATCAATTTATTTATTTATTTAATTTCCAGAATTCAACTTCATATTATGCACACCATTTTAACAACTAATCTAAGTAAATCAGTTTTAATTTCTGCCTGTCACTACATGAAGGAAAAGATGAAAAACTTTCCAGGGTTTGCTTTATCTAAACACAAGTTATTCAGTCAAAACTACTGCTCCTCCCACCGGTGGCTATGTATGTGTTTGTGGTAGAAAAAGGAGGTGGTATGTGAAGTCTAAAACACTTGGTTTGTCCAATATGTTGTTTTTACTTGGGGTATTTGGTGGAGATGCAGAGGAATTTAAATGTCCCTGAGCTACCCCACCAGTTCAGTCTCCAGACACTTACTTGTTGTTACCCTGCAAAAGGTCCAGTTCTGAAAATTCTTGACCACACGAGTTTATAGAAGTGATTGACTGAAATTTGTCCATAGATATCCTGCTACTACTTCTTAGTCATGGTCCATGGAAGAAGATCCAGGGCACGTAAACCAGTGGTTTTTACCTCCCTTTCGTTCATTGTGTAATTGCAGGTTGCCTTTCCTCGTGGTTCGTTACTTGTTCATAACTAATTTGGAGGCCTTGTTTATCAGCTGATCTTCAAAGTCACTCCATGACCAGTGGACAAGTGTTTGTATGTACTGAGCTCAAATACTCAGTCACCTCTTGTGACCAGGGCAGTTTGGAATTTGGATATGTAAAATTGTGAAATTTGAGAAGTACAAAGGTGTGAAGAAGTTTGAAGGTCCTCTTAGAAAGTCAGGCCTCCGGTATCTTTTTGAATCCTCCAATAAAAAGAAGTCTATGATTCAGCGGACTTTTTAATGAAAGGCTAACTTTTATGAATTGGCAGCCTAAAGTCTGCTCATATAACTGCTATCCTTTTTTTCTTCGTAAGAATTTCCCTTGCATACACAGCAGAAAAACAAACACAATTCTCTATTATTTCCCTGAAAACTAAAGTCCTCTTTCCTAGCAAGATTAACTTGTCAACTAACCTTAGGGCAAACACTTTATTTTAATCTATCATTGTTTTCTGCCTGTAGTTTTAACAAAAGTTAGAAAAGGAGATTCATTAAAGTAATGGCGCATTTGTTTTTCCGGAAGCACATCAGAAAATTAATGTTTTGCTAAAAACAAACAAACAGAAAAAACCCCTGCATTTCCTTTAATACACCAGTTAAATAAAGTCTTAAAATCATGTCTTGGCACAGATAGGGTGTTTGTAGCATAAGGTACAAGTCGTATAATTTCTACTATCTGAAAACTGCTTAAATGAGCTCTCCTTCAGCCATGGCATGTATTCCACACCTGAGGTGAAGTCACTCTGGTCCCTTTGATGTAGAGCCATTGGAGTGCTGACTGCCAGTGTGTTTGTGCAAGTCTGTTTGCTTATACAAAGAGCCCATTTAAGCTTCTCCACCCAAGAAATTCATGTTGATTTTGGATAATCTTTGAGTGATTTTTATTCTGTAAAATAAATAAATAAATCTTTCCGACTTTTTACGCAGCCCAGCTCTTGCCCATTTTGGACTATTAGAAGTGTAGCATTTGTGTTGGGGAAACATGAAGTGACACGAGGCGTAGGCAATTTTGTATTTGTTCAGATGTCAAATAGGATGCCTGTTTCAGTACAGGGTTACTTGACACTGGAGCTTCACCTAAGGAGCGTGGGGTTGGTCCATGATGGGAGTTCTGCATGGGGATTACCAGACCCCACACTTCACGCTCATTCCCCAGTGTGGGTTCTCTGGGAATAGTGCCAAATTGATTAGGTTTGGCAATAAACCACTATTTCAGAAGAAAAGGAAAAGCTGTATTAAACAGCTGAAACAATTCTCTGGGGTCAGCCTTAGCTGTCAGGACTCACTTGCAGCCTCAGAGAGGTTCACTGTGTTTGCAACACAGGCCAGTAGCTGAGGGAATCAGAGCATCCTTGCTCTGAGTGTGTGAGCAGGGCTGTGCTGAGGGTGATTTGGCCCACAGTAGAACGAGTGTCCATGATCATCATCAATCACAACTGACCCATTCAATTAAAAACCACTTATACAGGCTCAACTCTCCCAGGCTCCCTTAAGGAAACACTGGTGCACAGGCTTGAGTTGAGTGTTCTCAAGTTTGGCCAAATGCAAGAAGGAAGAAGTCATTGTTTTCACTCTATTCTCAATCCCCAGCCATGTTCTTCCTCAGTGTTCTTGCTCTGGCAACATAGCTGGTTCTGAACAGGCACATTTCTACTGAAGTCAACAGCTTTGGGTTTGTTGCCAGAATTTCTGCACTGCTATTTATTAGGTAAATAAATATCAAATAAGGTATGTAATGTCTTAACTAATTAACTTTATTTGTCTAACATACTTATCTAAACTTGGAAAATATTGAGATGGGCCTAGGCTCTCTGTGCTGTGCTATTTGTTTGTTTCATGGCAGCAGTCTTCAGCTACTGAGATGGCAGTGCCTGTGTAAAACAGTACGGAAATGATAGCAAATGTTTACAAGGGACAATTGACTCAACCCAACACTATATATGTTACCAACACATATATATTACAATATATGTTATCATACATATATACTCAGTATAACTTTTTCACTTGTTGCTGTATGCAATGGGCCATCATGTTTCTCCTGTGCTGTTTTTTGTGTTACATATACCTGTAATTAGACTTGGGATGTAGAGGACCTATTCCTGCATGAGGCTGAGCTGCTGCATAATTTAATGTAGGAAAGGCAGATTTTGCTAAAAATAGAAACTAAATTTAAAAACAATGTTTTTGCCTTTTTAGGCTTTCATTTGGGGTTTTGAAAAATAGAACTCTTTGTTTTCCATTACATTTAGAAAGCACGATAAACAAAATATCACTTCTCATCTAATTTTGCATTTCTTGGGTGTGTTTTGGTAAACCCTTTTTCATTTTGAGTAAATTACTCTAAATTATGCTGGTATATGATCATCAGTAGTTTTAACAGAAATACTAGTTTAACTGAAGAACAACTTTGTTGGAACTTGGAGGGTAATTATTTAAACTCAGAAAGGATCCATCTTGAGCAATTATTTTGCTTCTGGGCTGGTTTGAGATTGATTGACATTTTGGTGGGCAGGAAAGAGCCACCCCTGGAAGTGAGGTGTGCCTGTGGATTTCCCATGAGCCCAGTGCAACACCAATTGTGGGCCAAATTTAAAATCAGACAGGGAAATGGGCCAATCAAAAGTGAAATGTGTCTCAGTAGGATATACATTTGCACAGGACTGCCCGGGAATTGCTCTCTTTGGTTTCCGGCGTTCAACAGGTACAGAGCTGCGGGCCGGGCCGTGCCGGGAGCCCCTCCTGAGGGAGATATCCCGGCCGGTGGTGGGGAGGATGGAAAGGAAGAGCGATGCCCCGTGCCCTGGCCCAGTTTTCCCCCAGCATCCAGTGGCGGGGGGAGATTGGGTCTTGCCGGGCCGGGTCGGGAGAGCCCCCACCACCCCCGGAGGGAACCATCCCGGCAGGGAGCAGTGGGGAGCGGAGGAACGGAGGACGGGCTGGCCCCAGGATGGCAGAGAAGAATTTCTTCCCCTCTTCCCGGTGTGGAGAATCTCCCGTTTCTCCCAGCTGCGGTCCCAAGGTCATCTTATCGGAAGAGACAAGATACTGGCAGAAGTCCCAGAAAGTGAGGTTTTAACTGCTTCTTGCCCAGATGGACCTTTTTAAGGCATGCATCCTACTCAACTGAAAAGGGAACAGCTTGAAGGAGATGAAGAGACAGGGCTTGAGACCTGATGTCAAGGAAAAGAGGAAAGAATCCAAAGTGGGAAGGAAGAATGAAGGAGTGGGCCAGGTTTGGCATGGACTTCTCTTGCAAAGCCATAGAACTGGACTGGATTGCTTCTATAACATGTAGAATGCTTTTTAGGGGGATGTCCTAGTCCTGTGGGGGGTGCTAACGAAGCACTGAATTTTTGTCGTCCTCGGCCCCAGGGACGACCAGAGATGGGGAATGCTGGAGCATTGATTGTTGACGTCCTCGGCCCCAGGGACAGCCAGAAATGGAGAGTGTTGGAGCATTGATTGTTGATGTCCCCAGCCCAGGGACAACCAGAGATGGGGAGTGCTGAAGCACTGATGTAATGAAATCCCCGGCCCCAAGGATGACTGTTCCTTGGGATGAAGATGGAGCTGATGAGAAGAGGTTTCGTTTGGACTAGGAAAAAGACATTCTTAAACTGCACCCTAAAAGCTGATACAGCCCATGGGCAGTTGTGAGAGGACTGTCCCGTGGGGGGCGATGTTGCACAATGGCAAGATGTGCGCGAGCCATTTGTGAACCGTGTGGCCACAAGAGGACTGGTATTCTTGTGGGGGGATCTATGGCAAAGGCAGGAGGGACTCTGCTCTTCCTGTTGGGTTGGGGAAATGATTGTTCAAGGGGTGGATTGACTGAAAATCCTAGGTTTTGTCTTTTCATGTGGGTTTGGTGGGAGAGTGAACCGTAGGTGGGGGTAGGATGGATGTTTTGAAAGTTTCCTTCTGGTTTCTGTTTTTTTTTTTTCTTCTTTTTAGTGTTAGTTAATAAAGTTTCTTCTTTATGCTTTAAGTTGGGTGATTGTGCTCCTTTTTTGGTCCTACCTCACAGCAGAAATTGAGAAAAATATATTTTCATGGGTGCATTGGCCCTTGGCCGGTGTCAAACCATGATGGCTTCTGAAGGTCATGTTTCATACAGGTGATCAAAAAGGTGATGTAGTGCCAGTCCTTTTGGGCTACTGGTTGGTTCTGTCACTAGCAACCTCCCAATAACTTAACTACAGCAGTGTTAGTTATCTTTAGTATTAGAGGTTACTGTCCAGTTGCCACGAAATTTACTGTGTACGAATTAAAGCACTGACAGCCATAATTTGGTAAATGCTGTTCACAGTCATAGGCATTTAACTCTTAGTTACCTCTTCCCTCAAGCAGGTGCAGAACAATCTGAAACAGAACTACAGTTCTGACGTTGTTATAGAGTATTTTTTAATGCGTTTCAGTCTTTTTAATGTATTTATCTTTACAGTGTCTTTGCCTGAGGGACACTTTCTTCCACATCTATTTTTCACACAGGGGACTGTTGTAGAGCTCATCAAAAGACACCAGGTGGGAAGTTAGACACCTTACTTGGCCAGTCAGAGCTGCATGTGCACTATATTAACTGCTCCTCAGTTGTTAGAGGTGGGTGGCTTTTGCCAGGAGCTATCTGTAGGACCATGGCTCAATAACGAGCTGGTCCCCATTGTGTGTCCAAACTGTGCTGCCAGGAGGCTTTGCTTACTTCAGGTTAAAACTGCACTGCAAGGAGCCTCTAAGGGGTGTAAAAGATGAGAGGTTTAATCTGTAGTATGAAACTGAATCCTGAGATAATACCACAGATTGAAGAGATTAAGTGATATTAGTACCTCTGCATCTCATCTAGATAAGCTGGGTGCGCACATTCCTTCATTCTTTTTATCGCTTTTCTTTTATTCTTCTATTTAGTATTTCTTCTTACAGTCATGTCAACAGAGTAGTCCAGCATAAACTGGAGTGGTGTGTCCTTAACTTAGTGTATAGTTTAGTGGGTAGGGCACTTTTCTAGTAGATGAAAGAGCTGTGAACCCCCTTAGACTGGTGAACTTCAGATTCACGTCACCCTTGTAATAAGGAAGTTAATGATGCCTGAATTCTGGTAT
The DNA here is from genome assembly GCA_013400315.1 of Bombycilla garrulus. Taxonomy (NCBI): domain Eukaryota; kingdom Metazoa; phylum Chordata; class Aves; order Passeriformes; family Bombycillidae; genus Bombycilla; species Bombycilla garrulus. The sequence goes on along the minus strand of VXBU01014341.1, from coordinate 1,367,547 downwards.
AATTTTATGAACAGCAGTTCAGTTTGTCTTGTTGGCTGGCCAGGAAGCAAGGAGCCAAGTCCTCATCATGAGAGATTGCCCAATCTCCTTTAGAAGGTCCCTGGCAAAACAGGAATGAAATTGTACAGTAGTCTAGAACCATGAAGCTCTAATTTGATTTTCCTCTCTGCAGCTGAATTGATAATTAAAAGAACCTGTATTAACAGGGATATATTATGTAGGTGCTGGTGTTCTGTGTTGACAGAACATAGGCATTTCCTATTTTTCCTCATTCCATGGGACGTTTTTGTATATCTTCAAGACAGAAGATTTTGAGTATCTGAAAGTTGCTACTGCATGATGACAGATGGTAGCTTGTCTTCTGTGAGGAGGGACTCATTCATGGGCAGTACTGCTGTTGTATGTCCTGATTTGTCAATGTGAAGTTGCATTGATTTAAGCTGATCCAATGCCCTGAGTTTGGTCTTGTTCTGAGTCAAGGAGATCAAAGTAGTGGATGATGTGCTATGAAATCTCCATGTGTTTACCTGTCTTGTGCTGATTCACAAGCTACTCACAAGGCTTTACATTCTGTGCGTATGATTTATCAGTCAGTATTTTTCAGTGGTGGTAACTGAAAATTTAATTTTTAAGTCTTGTTGGAGGGGGGGAGGTGCTTGGTCTATCTGTCTGTTTGATTGTTTGTTTGTTTTTTTAATTAATATATGTTTTTATTTCAGTGTTATACAAAGAAGTGGGGGATAAAGGACATGCCTGAAATTTCTTTCGCTGAACCAAAGGACTTCTTTTCTTTTATATTTCAGACACAGATATTAAGGAGCTAGAGGATGTTTTTGGACTTAACGGACAAGTAGAGCATAAGCTGAACTTCCTCAAAAAGAATGTATCAAAAGATATAAAGCTGGTACTGATTGCTCATTCTATTGGTTGCTACATCACCCTGGAGATGATGAAACGAGCATCAGAACTTCAGGTACATGAACCTTCTTGAATGGGAGTTGCTTTATTACCAAAGCAGTGCACATGCTCAGCCTAAGGGTAATGCCATGTATTTCCTGGGGAAACTCCGTTCTTTTATACACAAGCAGAAAAAAAGGCTTGATCGTAGTAACTTATAATAAAGCAGACTGATGTAATTCTGAGTCTGAATTTGGATCTTTAATGCCTTTGCAATATAAATAATTAATAATGGTGAGAAATATATTTATGACTTCATTGTTCTCATCTTTAATTTATGAGCAAATCACTGGATATTTGGCAATTGCATTATGTTTTACAACAAAAATTAAGACTGGTTGTGATTTTTATAGTGGTTTCTTATCTTGAGGTGAACAGACTGCTGGTTAGACATGGAAAAATGTATGGGAATGAATGATAATATAAATTGTGAGGAGTACTACTATGAAAGACATTGATTTTAAAATTTAATACAAATATGACTGCTTCTGCAAGTCAGTCTAGGTTTGTGTAACTTAATGAGAGCGAGAGCTGTTACTGCATTTTCTGTAAATGTGACCATTTTTCTGTCACTCTGAAGCAGAAAGAAGGCTGAAGCAGGACCATATCCTCGCCCTCTGTAAATGGCAAACTGTGCTCTGTAATAACTCAGTCTGTTTGTGGCTGATAAATGGAGAATAGGGAATTTTTATTCTTAAACATTCACTCCTACTAAGTCATTGCTTCTTCCTTTACTTTATAAAATCTTCAGTGGAAGGAGTGCCTTGTTAGTGGTGACATGAAGTCTAGGGTTGATATATGCATGTGGTTAATAAATGCAATGTATGTGGTTAATATATGCATACCCACTGCTTCATAACCATTTCTAACACATCTAACTTTTTCTTCCTTTAAAGGAAAAAGGATCAAAAAATGTGAAACATGAGGATAACCCTATTTATTTCTACATGCATATTTTACTTTATGGTTATAAACAGGAACAGTTTTTGAGAGGAATCTTACATATTTTCAGAAAGGAGCATTCTAGAAAATAGGTACATTAATTTATCTGAAAGTGCCAACTTTTTGGGGGCTCAAAATCTGTAGTCTTTATTGCTCAAATAATTTTATCTGCTTTCAATTAAACTATAAATTGTTAAGTAACATTTTTACACCTGGCTCACTGGATGCTGGCAGATTTTCATAGATATTTTAAAACATAGAGATCTTTGGGGCACTCTTAGACCTCATGGTGCACTGTGTGCATAAAGTTAATATACGACAAGCTACAGTTAAGATGCATTCAAGAATAGAAAATATTTGTGTAAGCCACGGTATTGTGCAATCTTTGTCTCTTTGCCAAAAATAAGTTAACTCTTAGGTTTTATAACATATGAAGTGTGATAATAGGAAACTTGTGTTTCCATCTCTCCCTTTATTTTTACTGGAATATTTGATTCCCACAAGATTTTGAGCACATATGTGTATTTTAGTAGCTAGATCATTAGATTTTATATTTTAATAGTTCTTGGTGATATTTTTTCATTATATGAATTTTGGATTTGGTCTTAAAATTCTCTGCTTTAAGAGCATTTCACTGTTTACAGTTTATTATTCTGAGCTAGAGGTTAATTTATTGTATTTTTTATTCAAATAATCCAGTAAATATTTATATTTGGAATGTATGTTTAGAAGATTTGATTTTTAGAATCACAGAGTCATAGAATTGTTAAGTTTGGGAAAGATCTTTGAGGTCATCGAGTCCAATTGTTGATGTAGCACTGCTGTGCTCAGCACTAAACCATGTCCCCACAGTGCCACATCCACATGTTTCCTGGACACTTCCAGGGATGATGATTCAACCACTTCTCTGTGCAGTCTGTTCCAATGCCTGACCCCGCTTCACTGAAGAAATTTTTGTTTCACAGTTAAAGTTTGTCTGTAGTCCAACCACATACAGACTAGATTGTCCCTCCCTTAGTGTGCACAAAAAGGAGAAAGTACATCCCGTTCTCTCTCCTTCTTGGTTCCTCTACAGCTGTCAGTTTTCACAGAGTCACAGAATCATCAGGGTTGGAAGAGACCTTGAAGATCATCAAGTCCAGTCCTCAAGGACCACCATGTTCACCCCTAACCCATACCCCAGGTGCTTTTTCCAGAATGCCTTTTCAACACCACCGTAGACAGTGCCTCCACCACTTCCCAAGGCAACTTATTTCAATGTCTGACCACTCCTTCAATGAAAATAAAGATTTCTGATAACTAATCTGAATCTCCCTTAGTGCAGTTTCAGGCCATTTCCTCTTATACTTGGGACTGAGCAAAAGAGACTGACCCTCATATCACTGCAGCATCCTTTCAGTTGTAGAGGTCTCCTCTTCCCTAGACTAAAAAACCCCAGCTCCCTCAGCCACTTCTCATAAGACTTGTTATCTAGACCCTCTACCCGCTTTATTGCCCTTCTTTGGACCCGAGTGCTGCTGCTATTTAGGGCCCCTGTGCTCTGCAAGTAAATGGGCTACTGCATTTTTTCCTTAAACTTGTGTGACTTGATACTTTCCTCTTTAATTAAGAGAAATGAAGCAGGAATTGTCAGTTTATTTCAGCATGAATTCAACTTTGGAGCCCATCCCTATTTTCCCATTGACTCTCAGGGAAGCTCCCATTGAAGGTTCCTTCAGGAGACCCATCAACACAAAGTTAGTCTTAGGTTGATGCCTTTAACCATGTCTGATTAGTAGAGAAGGGCACAGAAGTTATATCCATACTTGTTTCTAAGTGGGGCTATGGCACAGATTTTAACACTGAGACGGTGATGTTTTAAACTTGTCTTTAAGTGACTTTTTGCCCAAAGGAGCCAGCAGCTCCCAGCAACATCCTTTTGTGGTTCTGGGCTTGGCTGAGGTCCAGGAGACGATTCCCAGTAGTTAGTTTAGATGCTCAAATCCTATTTGGAAGCAGAGGGGAGATTCATCCATGTGAGCACAGACCATCCCATGCCCTGCTGTTCAGTGACAAAGCTGCAGGATAATTCCTGGCTGGTCTGTTCTCTGCCTCACATTTAACCACAAACACTTTCCAGTTGTCATGGTGGGGCTTCAAGTCTTAACAACATTCACCTCTTTGTGGGAAGTAGAGCATCCAGATTTTGCCAGACTGCTAAAATATTTTGGCACTGGGAAGAAAAAAAATCAGCCTCACTTTGTGAAGATGGAAAACTGCAGTAATGTAAAGCTTCCTTGATACTTGCTCTTAACCTCATAATCTTCTTTGCTCTTTATTCAGACAACAGAACTGAAAAATGAGGCTTAGTGACAAAATTATTTTCTCAGTTGTTGGAACGTACATCTGACTCATAAATGTGCTACATCCTCCAGGCTTTCTCTTCTAAAATGCAAATCATTGGAGGATTTTCTTTTACTTTACTGGCGATGCTACTGAGTGTTTCCTAGAACATTCCAATTGATCATTAATTTAATTCAAGATTGACAAGTTTCCTTGCTAGTGAAATTCAATCACTTACAGCATTAGTCTTTCATTTGCAGTGATGCTTTTGAAGTGCTAACACCTTTGTGGTAATAAATCAATTCTTGTTAATGAGTACAATGGTACAATGTAAGTACTGCTCTTCTTGTAAAACTTATTGAAGAGGAAGAGTTTAAAACCTCTGGGTAGTATCAGTTTAAGCAAATTAAATTTCTGTAATACATAAATCAAACCCATGCATTGCTACTATGTCTCGGTGGTGTGAAGGAATATTGGGTATTGCTGGAATTTGTTGATTTCATAAATCACAGAACTTGGAATAGTTGTGCATAAAACACATTCCTAACTTGGAAACCCTGACACATCATTTCTGTGCACATACTGATTATTTTGTTTCAGTTGTTGAATACTTGATTGTGAGTATGGGAAGCACTTTGATAATGTTAGGGAAGAGAAAACTACCATGTTTTTAAATATGGGTATTTCTACAGGGAAACAAATTTCTTTACTCTGGAACTACTGGAGATCCACAGGATCTGTGAGATTGTGAGATTAAAAGAGGGATATTTTTTTAACAATTCAGGAACTACTGAGCATGTCTGACCTTTGCAATAATAGTGAATCTTTTCAGCAGGGTTAAAGGAAGAGGGAAAGAATATACAAAAGCAGTGACACTCATTCAGTTTCTGTTTTGCTGAGATTAGAACCTAAATATGTTATCCAATACTCGTCACCATTACAGAAAATATCTTCTGAAAGGATGGCAATGTAGAGCTTCTGACTAGAAGTTCTGGTGCTTTTTGGAAAGAAAGAAAAGATGAAAATATAACCACTCATGAGATAAAAAGGAATATAAATTTTTATCCCATATTCGAAAATTTCATTTGATATAATAGCATCTAATTCCCATGTTGATTACTGAAATTAGATATCATGATACTATAAACAAAGTCAGTTTATGTAGCTGTTGTCTAGGTAAATTAACTTCCAGTGGTCTCACTGTCCATTATAAAATACGCTTAGCAAAGCATATTTTTAACCACCTTGAATGCTGCCTTTCAAAAGTAAGCTTATCTCAAACATTTTGATAAGTACAGTGAGACTGCATAAAATAGAGAACTATTATAGAAATATATATTGAGAGAGAGAGTAATATATTAATTTCTTGTTAGTCACAGGCTTAAATGAAAAAGTGCAAAAAATCAGCATAAAAATTAAAATGGGTAAAAAGACAGTGACATGAACTCAGTGACAATATTTGTAATATTATTATATAGGGGAAAAAAAACACCACATGGCTATGCTTAGCAGACTGCACAAGGGAATTGGTGCACATTTCAGATAAATGCATATCTTGTGAAGACAGTTATGAATTTCTAGGCCATAATATAAAACTTAACTGAGTCTGTTGTGGTTTTCTTCTTCAGCCCATCCACCCATATAAATGAAATACATATTAAAAGAACAAGCAAATAGCATGGGGCTCATATACACCTACCTTCATTACCCTTCATTGTTGAGGAACAATGTTGAGGAAGCAAGAAAAGACGTACTCTGACACAATTTTGCACAGATTTTAACATTAATCTAAGTTCAGCTGCCTTCAGCAAGATAAGTGTGTTATATTAATTTCATGGATGTTTTAAGTTGGTCTCTGAGTTGGATTATTTTTAAGAGAGACAGGGAGAGAATTTGGCACTTCTGTCAATTCTTGGTATATCAAGTCTTTGGTAGCATATACCAGGAAGCCCAGGTGGTCTGAGACAGCAAGTGGAATAATTTGCTTAAGTTGACAGCTTACACATTCACATTACAGAGTCTGCAAAATCCACCTTGCAGCTCTGGATGATGCTTCAGGCAGTATCAGTAATTCTGAGGGAATTGGCAGTAAAGCAGTGATAGGAACATGGGGCACATGCAAACATTCTGCAGCTCGCTCACCTGGAAAAAGAGAGAAGTAGTGCAGATGATTTATTACATCTAACCAAAGAAAATAAATAAGATACTGTATGTTTGGAGCATTGAAGAAGTTGTTACAAAGATTTGTAGAAAGATTTCTCTTTTTTTCCTAAAAAAAAAGAATGAAGAAGCCTTCTCATGAAAACTTAAAGCAAATATTAAATATCCTGTCTGTTGGGAGGCTGCACAGTAAAGAGATGGGTTCATGGCAAACAGAGGTTTTTAAGGGAAATACTAACTGTTGACTGAGACACTCATAAAATGCTTGGATTTAAAATTTCAACAAACTTTTAAAACACCATCAGCAAAAGGCCAATAACTGCAGAATGAGGCTGAAAGTGTCAGCTCACCCAAGAGATTGCTAGCAGCCATTATTTTCACTGGCTTGATGACAGACCCTAACCCTGAGGGATCCAGTTATAATCTCTTCTATCTTTCCCCTTCAAAAAAGTGCTTTAAAAATTGTAAACTGTAAGAAACTGCAGCAGTCAACAGGCAGGCTCTTTTGTATAACCCTCAATGGACACTGCCTTTATCAGTAGGAACACGCAGTGTCCATTGCCATATATTGTGTGGGTCTGCCAGAAATCACTTCACAGGCAAAAATCCCCACCTTGTAATATAGCGAACAAAAGAATGTGAAATGATTCAAGGATGCAAAAAAAAAATTAAGAAACTTAAAATGAAATGAGATAAACCCTGTCAAAGGTGATGCAACTTAAGATGTGACATGCCTGAGGGAACTTTAAATTTTGAACAGTTTGCCACGTATATCCATACCTTGTGTGGTTTTTGAAGTGGGTGAAGCAGGTAGCTTTCACCTGCTCAGTCCTAGATCCTTATGCAGAATAATGGATTACCTATCATTCAGTATTTTCCTGAGTCAAGAAAATTTGCAGCCCAGAAGTTTTGAATGTGAGATGAGATTGGTAAATAGCAGAATAACAATTTTTGCAATTAAATAACAGGCTTGACAATAACAGCAACACTGTATCTGTCAGCTTGTAATTACCAAGCAGATGAATAACAGCTTCTGCTTTTAACATTGATCTCATATTTAGGAGTGAGGATTCAGAGTTAGTAACAGCATTGCCCTAAGATTTCCTTGTTTGGATCATAAGCCTGTGATCAGAAGGCCTGAGCAAAAGCTTAACTCCCAAAATTTTCTGTGAAAAATTGTGTTTTGTTCATAAAGTTCATTGAAACTTCAACTTCTCTCAACTTGTTTAATATACTGGTTTACTGCTCAGTTAAATCTAGAAACAATATGAAGAGCAAGATTTTGGTCTGTGATGATTCAAAGAAGTAAAACTTAAGAGCAATCATTTTCATTTCAAGAGACTTGATCTTTTTTCATAACATAGTGTTTATTTCGCTGCTATTGAAACATCTCATTTCAAGAGTATGTAGTCAAAATTCTAATACACCTATAAAAATTTTTTTTTCTACGAAGTTAAAAGACATTAAAGTAGCCAAATGTACAAACAGAAAAGAAAGAAAAATAAACTGAAAAGTGGAATCTGCGATCATTCATCAGGAATCCAAAGTAAAACATGAGAATGAGGCAGAAATGAAGGACTAAAAATAAAAAGATGGTTTAAACGGTAAATGGCAGAATAACAGGATTTACTAAGTACTGTGAATTTTTACAGATATGTTAATAAAATCTTGTTATTTGGATCTCCGGAAACCGAGATTCATATTGTAATAACTAACTGAAATGATTGTATAAAAATGAGGGAGTTGAAAGCAAGAAGTGAATTTCAAAAACAATTAGGATTTATGGCATATGTTTTAAGAAGAGCTCAACTCAACACCCTTCTGCAGGCCAGATTTCCCAAGGAACATTTTATGCTGGGAGGTGAGATCTTTTTAAATTCTGCAGATATGTGTGCATAGCTCTTGAAAATCAGAGTCATCTCTTTGGAGAATTGGACCAAACTATTGGAATTCAGTATATGTTGCACATGGATTGATTTTTTTTTTTTATGTTTTTATACTGCAGTTGATTTGCTTTTACAGAAGACAACAGAGCAAAAAATCTAGCCATCCTCATGCTGTTTTAATAGTAGGTGAAGGAGAACACAGCCAGGTAGGACATTAAAGAGTTCTTCATGAAAAGAGCAGGTGAAGGGCCATTGTGGAGTTTTTGAACATAGACTTTGCAAACATAGTTACGCTTCCAGCTGGGCTTTAGCTCTAGTAACCAATATCTGTTCCTAGAAGTTCTGTGTTAAAATGGAATTTCACTGCCAATCCAGAGCCTTCAGTAAAGAAGTTGAGCTACTTTGTCAGCTCTTGCCTCATGTGGTATGTGATACAGTTGCTCAAGCAATGAGGAAGGACTTGGTTTAGAACTTTATAAAAGAGGTTACTGAGGATGGACAAGGTTGTAATTGCACATGTTTCCTACTCTGCCACATTGTTAGTTTATTCTTTCCACATGATTCGTGGTGAAGTCTAGGGGTGCTTTTGTTGCGTTGATTTCTACCGAAGAATGATTTGTCCTGTTTGAAGAGTTCACCGCAGGAGTGAAAGAAATTGGATAAAGACACAAACTTTTTACAAAATAGTTATAACATCTCTGAGGTTAGATAACACATCCACTGCATGGAGGGCAGATATAATACCCTGTTGAATTAAGTTCAGGCAAATACTGGAGAATTTTTTTCTGTATCTTTTTAGTATTTCTTCGATTGCTGATTATTTTAGGTTTTTTGCCAGTGCCACCATTGATCTTTTCAGATACTTGAGGATGTGTTCAGTGACTATAAGTCTGTGTTTAGGGAACTAAATCAAGCCCTAGAATTCTTCTTAGGAATCCCCATTTGTACTCTTATGACTGAAGTTATCCTTCAAAATTAAGTGTAAGGGAAGTCCGTTTCCTTTTCTATTTGTTTCAATGTCTAAGTGTTTGAAATACTTGATTTCTGGTGTTTGGATGCAAGTCTACTTAACGGTGGCATTTTGTGAAGAAAAAGTCATTAGAGTTTGCTCCTTCATGTGGAATTTAGTGTTAAGTATACATTTAAATGGAAGTCCAGGAAGGACAATATATTTAATAAACTTAGTGCCTTTGAAGTCCTGTTAGAAAGTTCAATTGATGTTAATGAAAATGTGCTTTTAATAACTTTATTACACCATTTCTAGTCACTGGAAAATTTTAAGAACATTCTGCTCTATTTCAAATTCCAAAACAAAGTGTAGCTTTGTATAAGGAGCGGAATTCACTGAGTCCTAATTGTTCTTGAAAACATTGAATTTCTGCTCCTCTATTTTAAAACATCAGTATGACTACTGCAAGTGTATTTTACTGAGATGGAAGGTACAAACCCCAGCTCTCAATAAGTATAATTTAAATTGTGATCTTTAATGGCAGCTGGCATGGTTCAGACTTTTTACCTGGCACTGGCAATTGAAAGATATTCTGAAAATTCTTGTTCTCAGTTGCACTAAAATCCTTGCATACCTGATGACCAGTTTTATTTGTGTGATAAATTAGATATGATAATTTTTCTCTCTTAGCAGATCCCTGCCTATATTCAATTTGTCATAATAATAATTAAGGCCAGCAGCAGTCTTTGGTATTGCAAAGGAAGCAATTTTCTGTTTTTCCCTTACTGTTTAAGATGCTTACAGTTCTGAAAAATATGAAAGGAAGGATGGGAAAATGAGCTGATGGAGAGAGTTCCGAACTCCCTTCTCTCTCTTTTTACCTTATTCTGATACCTTGACGAGAATTTGGGACATAAGTTCTCTCTCAAACCTCAAGTATTCATGGTTTCTTTTTATTCTTTGACAAAAACATCAGTTCTGCTCAATGTATACTTCTTGACTCACTCATCCTGTTTTTCACTGATATCACAAGGCAGAATCTCACTGTTCTTCTTTCGCCAGGGTATATCATTAAGCCACTAAGCCACTTTAATTGGTTAAAATGGTAGAGGCCTGAATTCGTTTTAATATTTAGTGCCAGCTTAGCTTGTGTAACTCCTAACCCTTTGAGCTGAGAAGGCTGTGGGTCTGGTTTGACTGGATGCCTTTTTGAGGGCTGACTTGAGTGATGAAATAAACCCCTTCTAAATGATTTGAGTGGAGCACTTAAAAATAGAAGTCCAGGGATCTCAAGACACTGATGGAAAATCATGGCCTTTCCTTTTCATCAGCAGAATGAGATTATAATTGTAAAGCTGGTTTCTCATTTACTTTGTTCAGCCCCATTTCCTTAAACTTAATGGATCGTCATTGAGATTTATTAGTAGGTATAGCTGTACATTGGTGGCTGTGAAAGCAGTTTGTTCAAGACAACACAGAGTCTGATTCTTAATGCTTTCTTTTGGTTGAGCCACCTCTCCACTTTAAGGGCATATTGCTGGTTCATCCTAAGTGGTAAATGTCCCAGTGCATGTGTACAAAGTCACATTTGCCAGTCCCTGTGCCATAAGGGTACCTGCAGATGCAATATGGTGATCTCATGGGAGTGCTACACTGAAAAAAAAACCACCCTGTACTTCCAAAATGAAAATGGAAAGAATTTCTGCTGGAAAGTGGCAGCTGCATTCTGACATTCATGTAATGGGAGCAACTGAAAGCTTTATGGTGTGTAACTGTGACACTGCATTCCAACATAAGCTTCTCCCTGCCCTTCTTCCAACCAATAAACTATTCTTCCTCTCTTTTCACTCTCACCCCTCCTAATCTTCTTCTGTTTATATGCTTTAATCATAATAGCAACAAATCCATCCCTGCTGGTATTATCACACCGCTGCAAATTTTGGCTGTCTCCTTTGGCACCTCCCTTGTAGATGGAACGACATTGCCCACTTTGATCGGGCTCAATACTCTATGTAAAATACTGCCCTGTCAATTAATATTTTCTCTATTAAACTATTTTCGGTCCAACAATAAGATACAGATTTTTGGGAGAACAGTTTTCTCATTATTACCTTAACCCATAAAAAGGCACTTTATTTTTTTACTTTTTTTTTTTTTAATTCCAATATTTTGGGCAAGTTTTCAGTTACCCAAATATTTATAGTACAGAGTAATTTGCATTTCAGCCCTGTGAGACTTATAAATGTAATGAACAGTCTGTGTGTTTGATATTTTTTATATTTTAAGTAATTTGCAAATAGTTCAGTATGTAGAGCTGACCTGTTGAAAAATAGTTTGCAGTGTCTGTAGAGAACACTTCTGAGACTTTTGTATATTTAGCAGAATTCTGGGCTTCAGCTGGAAAAATTCTAGGAGTACTTCTTACTGGAAAATATTTCAAGTAATGTGAAACAACAGATAATTTTTTCCTGTGCCATGACCCAGTTGCAAGGTGAGGTGTGGAAACTCCCTGTCCTATTGCTATGAAACAGGTTTCAGCATTGGAAGTCAAGTACACAGAAAATATTGACACCTGCTAAAAGGTATGATTGAAAGTGTATTGATTTCAAACGAAATTGTCAAATGTCTCAATTTACTTGTCAGTCCAAGAGATTAATCTCTTACCGCCATGATCAGTGTTTTATGGCAGGCATGGTCTTTGTCTTTCTATCCAAGAATAGATAAGAGAGTCTTGGTTTCTAGAGCTGGGAATATTGTGTGTTTGGTGATACCTACATGGAGTTTAGGCTGTCACATTTAGTATCTGGGAAATAACCCTTTGTTCAGAATTTATTCGTGGGGCAGAATTAACACCTATTACATTTATGAAAATTTTGCCACTAGTTTCAACAGGAGCAATATCACGCACCCACCTGTACTCTAGGTGCAATCATAGAGAACCAGGAGTACTCAAAAGGAAAGGACATTGGGCACAGTCTCATTAGGGCTCTTCCTTTTTGGTTTCTGTGCTTGTGACCACTGTTGTCAAAGACAATTTCTTACTCTCAGCAGCTGAAGATAAGTACTGCTGAGATTTCCATGCCTCTCACTCTCTTATCCTCAGTTGCCTTTGTCCCATTCCAGTTCTTTTGCAATTAAACTCTACAGAGCAACTTCTAGTATTCTCCTAATAATACAGCACAAAGTTAATACTGTAGAAGCCTGATGGTGATTCATATTTTAACAGGACTCTTCATGTGGAGAGTCCAATGAGTTTGGATGCAGGACTCAATGTATAAGGCTCAGAATCAAATTTATGCTAAGTCAGTGGAAAGTAGCCCTAAAGTAGACATAAATTTAGTCACACCTCACCTTTGTGCAAATGACACTCAGGTCCACATACCTAAGGATGTAATCATTGTACCCAGCACTGTATTTGTCATTACACTGGAGAACACGGTTTGAAATACAAATACATTAACAAAAATGCTGGTCCTTGAATTTTGTTTCCATCTAAGTGGAACTGCCAGGAAGCACTGGAGGCTTGGGGTCTTATAGGTGTACTTCAAATAAAATTGGATAATGTATGTTAAATAAAGAAGGTGCCAGGACATGGAAAAACCGTGTGATCACGGCCGAGTATTTTAAACAGATGCAAATTTTGCCTGCTATATATATCACCCAGTGGAAGCTGAAAGAAAATAGAAAAAAATAAGCAAAAGTTTTAATGCATTTGTAAAAATGTGTGGATTACATATATTTGAAAATAGTTGGTCATATTCAGATGTTGAGGGAGGTATCATTTAAATTATAATACTGGATATATTGAATGTAAAAATAAGTTAAATGACTTATAAAAATTCAGTTTGTTGTGATGCATTGTATTACATTTGACCACTTCAAACCTAGATACAGAAAAACCTTATGGTCAAAAAATATGAACCAGCTTACACAAAAAGAAGTTTCCCTTAGATTTACTTAACTGTTTCTTGGCTTACATTTGTGCCATTTACAAATAGTTACTTTGTCTGATATCACTGAGGTCAGCATTGCCCATATAACTAATTCCCTTAAAGAAAAATACAAATATGACCTTATATTTTGCAACAGTTGGTACCATTACAGAGCATTGTGAAGTTATGAGGATTATGCCCAGCTTCACAAGATGGGTCTCACTGTGCCCTGTACTTTTCATTACCTTGTATTTTGAAGGAAGTTAAAGCTATTGAAATGTTTGGAAACAACACATTTCTGAGGTTTTCAGGAAGATTTATATGTATGTTGTTTCTTAGAGAAACCTTCCAGGAAGTATATATCTGTGTACTGTTTTCTGAAGAGCTGATATAGCTGATACTTTATGCATAGGTCCAGGTAGGAATAGCTAAAACCATGGGATATGTGGTTATTTGAATTTGTGTTGTCCTGAAGGCAGCCTGTTGTAGTCTCTGAAGTTCTCTCTTTTTTAAATTAGAATGATGGAGACCTGCCTTAAGTTGAGCTGCTCCCTTAAGGTCACTAATAGTGATGAAGTTTTTTAGAGGTAAGAGAGGTCTACATGGAATGTATTTCTAATGACAGAGAAACAAGAGTGGTCTCCTCCTCAGGCTGAATTGAATATCCCAATCAAAAGTATACTATAAGTAATTTTAACTGTAAGGACATAAAATTAAGTATGAGAAAAAAGAGAGTGCGTCAGACACCAAGAGGCAGAGACATCCTTGACATCAAAGGTAAATGGAAAACAGCACTTAGACAGGAAACAGCTCTTGTCACACAGCCATCCTGAGCTTAGGATGTGAGTAGTTAATGGAAAGGTCTGTAAAGAAAGCAAAGAGAGTACATCTGTTATGGTGGCTGTAGTTCTTGCACCACGTAAATATTGTAAATGCATATATATATATATATATATGAAATTTGATTTTTATTATAATGCCTGAGGTCCTGTTTATGGACTTTTCCATAGTCCAACCATTTTTTTTGTCCTGATATGAAATGTAGCTTCTACGTCCTCATGCCCTTATTTGCCTTCCTTGGAAGCAGTAAAAATGACCCCAGCTAGAGAATATATGGAAGTGTTGCCCATCATACTGTAAACCTTGTTTACATGCTCACAGTAAAATTCATCAAATATTTGAAATCACAAAGGAATCTCCATTAACACTGATCTCTGTGTTTTGTTTCAGTAGCATTTTCTGTTGGCCAAAAAAAAATCCTTTCCTGAGCTTTTAAAAATACTTTATTTAATGCGTTCCATATCCAAAAAGGGGCCCATGAGAGTGATAGTGTTGTGAGTCTGCCATCTTCTCATCCTGTGCTGTATCATCAGTTTTGGGGGTTTGGATCTTTTTCCAAAGCATCATAAAATATGTTAATATGTTACTGGGTGCTGGAATATTTCTTACAGCTTGATGGGAAGGAAATGCAGAATGGTTGTGAACTGAGTTTAATGATTAATCTTGTGCTGGAGTGTTGAAAAGTTCATCTTATTAACAGAATACTTTGAATTGTAAGTGTTTTTTCCATGGTGTTCTCAACTTCACTTTTTTCTGACTTTTTTTTTTTGGAGGAAGGATAAAAGGTTTGGGAATAATATGTGATTGGTTTTCTCCTTCTCAAAGGATATATTTCTTTCTTGAGCATAACTGCTCTGCAGATATTCTGCCAGCTTGCTGCATAACTGAAACATAAATGCATTTTTAATTTTTGAATGTGTTAAACATTTACACAAAAGAAGGAATAGAGGGGAGAAAACCTTCACATTTTAAGTCAACACATTTGCTTTTCATCATTCATATAGTCAACATGTGTAACATGCAGTCCCAGGACAAAGTACTTGCATGAGAAAAGCTGAATATATAAGTAACATCATCAGGCTTTATGTTAACTAGTTTTTTACAGCACCCTGACACAGTGTTCTTGTTTGGGAAGTTAAGGCTGTCTGTACATCCATGTACAGTGGCATTTCGATTTCTTGCTCCATTCCTGCTGGTAACAGTTTACAGCTGGGACACAATACCTTGCTGCAGCACAAAAATTTGTGTCAGTACAGACTCCTGATACCCGCTTTAGCATATTAGATTTTTCATTTCTTTCCATCACATTTATTTATGTCACTTGTTCCACCCAGAATATTATTAAGCATCCTTTGCATTTATAGCCTTTAAAAAATTGTGTAGTTACGATTCTCCACACTGTTACCTTTTTGCTCCCATTTTGCCACACAGTTCATGGTTTTTTCTCTATATATAACTTCCTCCAGAAATTTTATCATCCAAGCCCCTTTTTAGGCTGTATTTGTGGCTCACTCTTGGTTTATATCTTTCCATTTAAGATGTAGAGCACAGGATGCAATCTACATTGTCTCCCAGAGGCAGAGCTTCCTCTTGCATGTGTGATGTGTTTCCTCACTGTGTGTAATGTGAAGTTGCAGAGCTTCTCTCTCTTTTTTGCACCGTATCATATTGCAAACTTGCATCTCCCGTGTGTCTTTATCACTCTATTACTTGCCAATATTTTTGCTGTTCATTCATGCTTTAGATTATTTTTACTTGGTATATTTAAAAATAGTAGTAGCTTCTGATTTTACTTTGTGAGCTGAATAATTAAAATACCAAATTTCACTTAACCTCATTATTATACCACTGCTCTCCAGTTCAGGAGTGGGGTGAAGGTGTAATGTGGGCAGGGTCCAGGGGTCAGACCCCCTGCTGCCGCACATGGCCTGGACATCGGGGTCCCGGGAGGGACTGCCTTGTCCTGGAGATCCTCCGCAGAGACCCTGGCCCCCAGGCTATCCTAGCAAGCTCAGCCTGAGGTCATCAAGCGGCTCAGCTCTCTGTGATTTTCAGCTCTCAGTGATTTCAGCTCTCAGCTTGCTAGGAATTGTCGTTGCTAGCTCAGGGAGAAGAGACGAGAAGCGCCGTGTAGAAGTTCCACAGAGTAGTTTAATGCAGGTTCCGTGAAGGGGTGTCCAGTGACAGCTCTTCCACTGAACTGGGCAGAAGTAGGGGTTTTTATAGAGTTAGTTAGGATTGGGGACCTAGCCAATAGTTTAGGGTCAGGATGAGCTAACCTATAGTCTTAGGACATCTGGAATGTAGCCAATAGTATCACAGAGAGATAAGAGAGGGTCTTAGGCAGGAAGTAGAGCCTAGTCCATGACTACGCATTTTCTCTCCAAGGAGGCCTTGCAGAGGGCTCTGTGACTGCAGCAAAGGTGGGTGTTGTTTGGGGATTTTATTGGTGGGCTGAAATTTTCTGAACTTCTGCTTAGGAAAATTACCTTAAACATCGTAAAGCAGGCACCCAAGTTGGATCTCAGAAAGGTGGTTTGGCATGTACTGAAGCACCATGTGCATGGAAACTGCAGTCTAGCTACAAAAGAGGTAGTGACGGTCAGTATGAAATACCTATAGCTTTTTGTCGTATACTACTGTCTTATACTATCTGAAATTTGAAGATCAAATCTTCAAACATTGACCCTAATGTCATAATTACTGCATATTTTCAGTTTTTACAAAAGTAAGTAATACGTTCTGGTCTTTTTACATTGCCATGTTAAGGGGCAGCAGTGTATTTACAGTGTTTCAGTGCTGGAGATCATACACTGCTGTGGATGGGCCTCTTTAGAGAATACTTACTCAAATACTGATTAATAGTAGCATTTGTTTCCCTCAAAATATTGTTTAAAAGTATGCCCTGCTGCTTCTCCCATGGAGGGGGGGGGTTCATTTTATTCTATATGACGAAGCTCCTAGTTAGAAGTCGTAGGTCCTCTGTAATTAGTGGTAAGAAGATAATTCTATTAGAAAGTGGTTTTAGATTTTTTTTTAATATATTTTCTGAGGATCTATCCATGACTGACTTCAATTGGGAGTCTTGGGTGATTTAACTCCTAACTCAGGCACCTCAGTTTGGAACCAGTAGTGAGCTTGGATAACACTGAGCCAAGATGGACTCTGAAAAGGGCTAAGATTTATTCTCAGTTATTTCCCCACCATTTCATGGTGAAATTTCAGCAGATACCTTTAACATCTATGTATGTAAACACATACAGAGTTAGTGACGGGCTGTTCTTTCCTTGCTGAGCATCTGATGAATGATCCCTTGATAACAGAGGAGAGATCTCTATATATTTGCCAAGGTGTTTCACAGTGTTTAGAATTTCATGTAGACAAAAACCAATATTAAATATCACTGAACAGGTCAAGGTATTTCTGATTGATTGAAGTAAATATGCTAAGAATTGTATTTAAATTCTTTTTATTTTCTTTTTTTTTTTTTTTTTTTTTTTTTTTGTATAAAACATACCAGAGCCCACCCTGTGGCTCCTGACAGCAAGTGGCAAAATACAGCTTAGATTCCAGGCATTAAGCCTTCTGAGACTCAAACTTGATTGCTTCACAGATTTCCTGTATTTAGAAGACTCCCTGGTCTACACTGTTTTCTAACCTGTGCCCAGATGTCCAGCTGGCTTTGGCCAAAATCCTGCCAAAGCACATACTAAAATGTGTTGGTCTTGGAGCCTAGGTCCTAGCCCAGTTTCACTTACCAGTGCTGAGGTTATGATGCAGACTGGAAGACATGGGTTTTATCACGTGTTAGGAGATAACATTTTTTTTTGTACTGGTGTACTATTTACAGAAGACATACAAGGGAAAAAAGCCATGCTGGATAGTAAATAATGAGTGCCTCTGCTACGCTAAAGCTCAGGTTATTGCTGTACCGACAAAGAGAACTGTTTGTCACAGCGCTGCTCTGGCACAGCTCAGCTCTGTGCATGTATGCATACTTTACTGTATTTATGAATTTACTCTTTTAGTGTAAGATGTCATTAATATTCATGTAACCAGAGTGCTGGATGGGGATCTCTAGGTATTGCTATGTTTACTCAGTGAAGAATTAGGAGCATGTACCTGGGTATGTGCATGTGTGCATGTGCACTTGTGCATGTGTGCATGTGTTGGACTTGGCACATGCCCAAGGCAATGCTGAGGCCTAACGCCTCAGAGATAAAGGCACTGAAGTTGTCAAGCAAAATTCAATCCAAAGCTTGTGTGATACATGGATCTGTGGACTGCTTGTTTGCTTTTATGCTCAGTCCTTGAAAGTGCATTTGATTTTAGGTACTCATGTATTATATCTTGTTTGGATGCCTATGTGTCTGTATAAAAGGAAATAGCATCCTGAACTTGTAAATCATGTACATTCTTAGGATTGTTGCTCTCTGCTGTTGTCCTGTTGCATTTATGCTCTTGTACTCTACCTACATGAAAACATTACCTGGGTCATTTTATGTTTAAAGATGGCATCAGGTAGTTCTGCTGAACAGTAATTTCTTCAGACACTGTGAGAGAATTTCTGCCTGTGTGTGTCTGTGCATTCTCCATGTGCCTTCACAGCCCTGCATATGTTGATTCCCTTAATGAACTCAGTCCCTAGCTGGATCCTCATTATGCCTATGAAAATTCTACCAGAAGGTCCTGTGATCAATCCTGGATCCTTGATTCATTTTGTTCTCAAACTATAAAAATTCAAATACCCTTAGTGAACTTGAGCTGAAAACCATGAACATGATGCTATTGGTGGCACTCAAAAAGTCTGTTTTTCCTAGGGAGCAAGAATGCCTTCAGCCCATCAGAGAATTTAAGAGTGTTGTTTGGTTTTACCAGCATGTTCACAGAGTTGCATATACTAACTGTGCATTTGTGTGGAAAACAAATTCAGCTCTTCAGAGAAGATGTTTTGCTCCTCATAAAATAAGACTTTTTGTAGAAAATTTGAAAAATCTTTCCTTCTGTCTCACAGATCATAGGTAACGGAATTAGAAGCCCCGGAAAATAAATAGAAAAAAAATAGAACACATCTGATGCCAAAGGGAAAATTAAGAAATAGGAAACATAGAAATCTAAATTTATATGTAAATAGAAAAAATAAACTGGAACTTTGAAATCAAGTGCACATACCTCTGCCCTATTCTATAGCCCTTTATGTTGGGAGAGGTCCATAGAAGATGTTAACAGAAGATTCTTTTGTGCTAAGCAGCCACTAGTGAACTAAGCCACCATGACATTATTTGTAACAAAAAATGGAAACTTTTCTACAAAATGCTGATTATTTACAATTTTTTATCATTTTGTTATACAGAAACAGTTTGATTACCCAGAAAAGTTACCCAGAAAAGTAACCCAGAAAAGTTGGAGCAGAGAATTGTAATCTACCATACAGTTACTTAAAATATTCCTGCTTTTGCAATATATGTTTTCATGTGGAGTCATCTAACTTCACAACTTTCAGTTTATTTGTCCATAAAAAGGATGCTAAGACTTCTCTGTGGGGCTTAGTTCTTATAAAGCACTTTGAAATTAACAGTTGCAAGATCTTCTGTTAGCTGGGTTTGGGATACTTGCCTTGTTGCCTGTTCAATATGCCAAACATTTGTTTAGAATTACAGGAGATCCGTAGGGTAAAGTAGAAGAAAATACATACAGTATGTTTTGACATATTGTCAGAGGAGGAAAACAGTGTTTTGTCACTTGTGTCCATTCTTCAGCTCTTTTGCTGTCATGAAATCTTGTGGATTTGCTGATATTGAGCTGTGGCAGAGCTCAATATCAGCAAATGACAAACCAATTGACATCTTAAACCTACAAAGAAGAAATTATTTAAGATTTTAAAGTAGAACTCTATATTTTACATATTGTATTCTGTTATATACTATATGCAATTCATGAGTGAGGAAAGTGAGCGGACAAGCCCAGCAAGTCCTGCTGTGGAGAGAGGACAGCCCAAGCCAACACTGTGTGGTTTGTCCTGTGTGTTTTCTTGGAAATCTGCTCAGCACAGCTGTGGCAATAAAGCACAGAATACTTCCCTGATCCTCGTTGTTTTGCCTGCAGGTTTCTGCATACTGAGTAAAAGAAATTGTGTGATTAATGTGGCATTCCCTGTCAAGGGTAGACTGTAGATTACCATTAAGTGCATCATTACGTTATCTTTGAGAAATTTACTAGGTTTCACCTGACAGATAATAGTTTTTCCTCTGCCAACACAAGAGGAGAATAACAAACTAATACATGGGGTGACCTAATATATATCAAAAGAAGTGCTGGTTTTGACAGAGAAGCAGCTCTTGCTTTTTGTAGGGTTTTGAAGGAATTCTTAATTAAGCGTCTTCACTTGTTTTCTTTCCAGAGCTGGATGTGTGGGTGCAGTGCCGTGCTTTGGCGCTCCATTACTGAGCACCAGTTGGTGCGATGGCTCCGATGCAACACACCACAGATTGTTTCATTGCTTCTGGCCCCTGGCTTGAAGTCGGAGTTCCCTGTGGCCTCTGAGATACATAACTGTTGTGGAATCTGAGCCTTGCGATCTTTTTGGTGGTGGTTATTGTATTAACCATTTCTGCCAACCCGGTGATCAAGGGCAGGTTATGCAGCAGGAGGAAGTGCTTTCCAAAAACTTCCCTGCTCAGAAGCCAATGAGAGCTTCCAGCAACCACCGCTTCTCCAATTAAAACAGAGTGAACCAGTGGTTTATTTCTGAGGAAGTTTCAGTTTGTGGTATCCTTTTTAGTGGATCAGAGTCTTTTTATTTGATGGCTCTGATGGAGATATCTGAGCATACCTGTGCCCCTGTCATGGGCGGGGGTCTGTTCATTGAGAGCCAAGGGACAGAACTGAGGAAACCTGGCTGTAATTACTGTATTCACCTACCGGAGTCTCCTCTGAAAAAAAAAATCTTAGAAATGGCTCCTGCTCCTTTCTGTTGGTCCGTAGCTGCCTTTTCACATCCTGACTGCTTTTCTCTCCCATTTTGTTTCTCCTAGGAAAATGTCTCTCTATATTAAGAGCAGGTGGCACAGTGTGACAGCCCTCTCCAGGCCCTTGGCTGTGTGAACTCAGAAAGCACACACCTGGGGGCCTGAGTCTGCAACCACCATATCTTGTGTAGTCAAAACTGGCTGACTGCAAAAGCATTTACATCCTGTTGTTAGCATTGAAGGGCTTAACTGCTCTGAAAATTGAGTCACTTATTTGAGTACTGGTTGTAAGTGGCATCGAGGTTTTAAGCATGATTTTGCATCCTCAGCACTGTCATTTACCAGTCCTTTAAACAAGTAGTATTACCCGGAGTCTCCTCTGATTGTAGCTGAAGAATATATTTCAACTAATTCAATAGAAGGCACTAGTGGAAAATATTACTGTGGGGGTGTTTTTAACTTTATCCAGTTTGCATACTTGTAGTGTTTTTATAAGGAAACCATTTAAACATCTTACAAAAATCCTTTGCTAGTATGGTTGAGACTATTAAATTGTGCAGTGTTAAACAGCAACTTACTGTAAATTTAATGGTTTGGCTTTTTTTACTCTGTTCTCATTTTAATCAAAACGAAACAACTTCCAATTTTTACTGCAAATCCAAACCCAAGTTGACATAACCATTATGCAGTTGAAGCTGTGAAGGTACTCGGTTGTCATTTTGTCATCTTGCTTTGGTAGATTTAGATAAAAGCTCAGTCGAAAGCCTGGATGTAGAGAAATGTATGTGTTCTCTATGTAGGTAGCTTGCTGTAAGCCTTTGCTTTATTCTGTAATATTTATATGGACCAGTGATCATGGGAAGTGAATCATATTCAATGGGGATCCTTCCTAAGCAAAACACCTTGGTCAAAACCATACTTTTACAGAATGGATATTTAATATTCTTTGCTTTGAGAGCTCATTTTCCTATAAAATAAGTAGTTTCTCTACCCTCTGTTTTCTAAAACATACTGTGCAGGTCATACATTCCTGAAGTTAATGAACTGATTGCTCTAGATACCAAAATATATAAACAGTGTCAAAAGGGTAACTCCCAAAGTCCCCACGCCTTCCTCCCTTGTTGAAAGAATCAAGGGCAGAACATTCTGGGCTGGTTTGTTCTTTGGACACATGCTCAGGCCAGGCACCATTTCATTTTCTCAGTGATATATTTACACTGCTACATGAGGGAGTAGGAGCTACCTTGGTACCCACGTGAGTTATGTGAAGAGTTTGCAGGTAATGTTAGCTTTTGTTTCTTAACAAAATGTGGAACTTCTGAGACACTGCATCAGATTCTAGGCCCTTGAACCATTTGAGGCTTGAAATGTAGAGTTAAAAATTAATGATGAAATAGAAGCAGCTGCCTTGGTGACTAACCAGAAGAGCATCTATGCCTTGAATAGTGAACTTCAGTGTATGTGCCATCCTGAGTGTTGAAATCTCGCAGTTCAATAGCATGATAAGTGAATAAATAAATTGAACTACAGTTGTACAAATACTGTAGATTGTCACAATCATCAGTAGTGACAATTCCAGTATAATTTAGGAGTACTTGCACTATTTTTAGTGAGTTAACCAAAGCAGAGTCAAGGATAGGTGGTACAGCTCTCAGCAGCTCCTGGACACGAGGTGTGTTTGCCTTCAGTGGAGTCACTGGCCAATGTTCTGTAGTCCCTGGATCCACTCGGGTCACTGTTTCCAGTGTCTCTGCTTGCTCAGCACTCTGTCCTTCCATGTGCTTAACAGATAAATATTACTGGACTTTGAATTGGGGTTACTTTAAGCTAGGTGAATCTGAATTTCACTCTCTAATATTTTTAATATTTGTGCATTAGAGCTAAACTTACATATATATGGATATATTTTTATTATAGAAACAAATATATGGTTTTGTATAAATAAATACTTTTTGTATTTTGACTGAAGGTTATCTCAAGAAACTTCATAAATTATGAGAAGAGTTTCCATAAATAAGAGGATCATTAACCTTTGCAAATTATTTATTGATATGTATGTGTCGTTCATAGTTGTGACAATACCTGGTGCTTATGACAGGCAGTATCCTCCATTTTCATAATAATTGGTCTTACAGTAATTCTGAAAATTTTAACTTGAATATAATTCTGTGCCATCTACCTGTTTTCAGCTAACGTAAGCTGTGTATAGATAAGATCCAGGCANAAAAAAAAAAAATTAACTGATGTCGAGCATTTGAATCTTATTAATTTCCTTAATTTTACCTAAATATTTCTACTTCACTTATTTGAAGATAGAACTATGATATACTTTTTTATCATTATATGTGTCATTATAACAAATGGGTTAAATCTGTCATCTCTGCCCTTCTGTTGCAAAGAACTTGAACTAAACCTTTAAACAATTCTGCAGTCAAATGCACATTTCAAGATCCTGGCTTGGGAATCCAGCAGTAAATTAGAAATAGTGGATAAATGTTTGAAAAATACTAATGTTACATTTCTTTGTTATTGTCTGCAAAAGGTTTAAAATATAAATTAAATAAAATTATCCTCCATCTTTTAAATTTGTGGGCCGTAACAAAATGCAGGAATGTACAGGACAGGGTAACAGCTTTCTTAGTTTGTCCTTTTTCTGCCAAGGTTTAGCAGCTTTCCCCGTGGTTAGTACAGCCATCCAAGCAGCTAATCCTATATCTATAAACTGCAGTGTCAAAGGATTAAAGTGTGCCTGGGAACACAGGTCAAATCTGCTTTAGATCACAATAGTTTGGGTTCAGCTCCTAGCTGAAATATCACAAAACTACCATGTAATTTAGTAAAAGTTTTGCATTCCTGTACTTCAGCTGCTGGTTGCCTTTAATAAAAAGAGGCCCAGGATTGATTTCCTTGAGAAGGTATTTTTCTTTGTCTCAAACCAAAGTAGTATCAGCTGGAAAGTAGAAGGATTTCTTAAAATAGTTCTGTATTTTATATAAATAACTCTTTCAAATACTTATTTTAAAATTCTGTAAGAAGTACAGTTTCTGATGATGGATGCATGACACAGAGGTTTCCCTGCCCCCTCTGTTTGGCTGTACACAGTGACTTAAGGGACAGGGGACAATGGTGACAAGTTCCTGCCTGGCACAGCTGGTGTGTTTCCTTTGGGACTTCTCCACCTGTCCAGGTGCCCTGGAGTGACAGGTGTGAGGCTCTGCAAGAACAGTAACCAGAACAATGGCTCACCTGGCTTGGAGGTGTTGCTGAAGTTGTTGGTCTACAACCTGCTTCCATAAAAACTGCTTCCATGAAAAAAAAAGATGAGTAATTTTCATAGGAGACTCCTTCTGAAGGAAACAGAAGGACCCACTTGTTGTGGAAGCCCGCTGCCTCCCTGAGCTGGGTTAAAGATGTGACGGGAAAGCTTTACATCTTCCCACCCTGGTACAGCTCTTGGATTATTATCCATTATTGATTCTTCAGGTAGACAGCAATGAAATTGTGACAAACAGCCCAAGGACAATCAAGAGAGACTTCAGGGCCTTGGTGCAACGGGTTAAGGAATCAAAAACGCAGACAGTATTCGCTGTCCTTCCAGCTGCAGGGAATGATGAGGGAAGAAATGGGAAGAGCCAGCAGATCAATACCTGACTGACCAGTTGTTCTCTGAGTATCCAGACATGGACAGTGAGAAGAATGAAGTTCCCATAATCTGAGGGGAAATGGTTGGTGACCTGCTACATAGCATAGACACAGTTGTCAGTGGCCAGCAGGACCAGGGCAGTGACTGTCACCCTGTACTGGGCAATGCTGAGGCCATGCCTTAAGTGCTGTGTTCCGTTTGGGGCTCCTCTTGGCAAGAAAGTCATTGAGCTGCTGGAGTGTGTCCAGAGAAGGACAAGAGAGCTGGGAAGGGCTCTGGAGCACAAGTCTAATGAGGAGCAGCTGAGGGAGATGAGTGGAGAAAAGGAGTTTTAGGGGGACCATATTGCTCTACAACTACCTGAAAGAAGGTTGTAGCCAGGTGGGGATCAGTCTCTTCTCCAAGGAACAAGCGATAGGACAAGGGTAAACATCTTGAAGTTGTGCCAGGGGAGGTTTACAATGGATATTAGGAAAAATTCCTTCAGAGAAAGGGTTGCCAAGCACTGCATAGGCTTTCCAAGGGAAGTGGTTGATTCAACATCCCTGGAGGTATTGAAATGATGTGTAGATAATGGCACTTGGGAGCATGGTTTATTTGTGAATGCGGCAGTGCTAGGTTAACAGTTGGGTTCCGTAATCTTAAAGACCTTCTCCAACCTAAAGGATTCTGTGATTTCATGATATTTCCTGAATGTTTGCTGTTTGTTCTGTTACAATGCCCAGATTTTGTAAG
The DNA here is from genome assembly GCA_013400315.1 of Bombycilla garrulus. Classification (NCBI taxonomy): domain Eukaryota; kingdom Metazoa; phylum Chordata; class Aves; order Passeriformes; family Bombycillidae; genus Bombycilla; species Bombycilla garrulus. Next base: position 1,342,213 of record VXBU01014341.1, on the reverse strand, counting down.
CATCTCGGCATTCCCTGCCTTCCATTGGAGGGCTGCTGGGACCACTGCACACAGGTGTAGTGGCATACATCAGGTGCATCTCATCTGGGAGTAAAGAAAATGATCATAAAATATATTTTACATAAATAATCTAATGTGCACAATATGTAGAATGATGTGCACTAAGCAGAAATATGTAACTACATTTATTGATATTGAGTCACCAAGAAAGGCCAACTGTTTGTACCTTATTATCTGCCAATGTAATATCCAGGTCCTCTCTTACTTTTTTTTTATTGATAGTTCTGTTAGGTAGGGCTATGTCTCTCTGAGGGTTTTTCCTATATAAGTTATTGCAGTATATTTTTACTTCCAGAAAAAAAGTTGCAGTTATTATTTTAGAATATTTGCTTGATGTTAGCATTGAAATATAATGAAGAGCTGATGTATTAACTTTTTATTAGTATGGGTGGGTGTGATTTTAATTAATTTCTATGTATTTTAAGGCTATGTTATATTATTATAACATAAACTAATTACCACCTTCAGAATGTGTATTTCATTATAAGATATAAAAAGCAATAGTTTATGCCAGAGTACATACTGTAGTGAAGAGACTGTGTGCTTCTTGTTCTGACCGAGTTTACCTGCTTGAGCTGCAAATTGAAAACCCTGTGTGTTTTCAGTTTTTAAAGTTACCATCACAGCAGCTGACATTCTTAATTTGTTTGGTTAGTTTACTTAGAGAAAACAGTTCATCAGGTGAAATGAAAAGCAGTGTACTTTTCCTGACATAAAAAGCCCGCCGGGACAGAGCGCAGGGTTCCTGGCTGCTGCCCTCTGCTGGGGTTACTCCTGCTGATGCTCCCTGTTTGTCATGATCTCCAAAGGCCACTCACCTCTTGAGTTCTTCCCTGTCTTGCACTGAAACGTAATTTCATAACCATGTACTTGTTTGCTTCATGTTTTAAAAAATTGAATCGGGGCACACCTCACAGCCTGAGGGGCAGTGTGCCTGGAAAGTCAATTTCATTGCGAGGGAGACTCATTTAAAGGTTGGGCCTGGCCAGCTGGGCTGTGATGCTGTGGCCTTGCTGACAGTGCTTTCTTGTGCTTGGACAGGTTCTGCGCTCCGTGCTGCTGTTCCCGACCATCGAGCGCATGGCTCAGTCCCCCCAGGGCAAGCTCATGACCCCGCTGCTGTGCAAGCTGCGTTATGCTCTGTACATGCCTGTGTACCTGCTCTCCTTCCTCCCCGAGGGAGTCAAGGCCTCCCTGGTCAGGTTTGCGCTGCGGGGGATGAAGACCTGCGATGAGTCTTCAATAACAACCTCCATAAATCTCTTCAGTGTCGACTGCATTGGTGAGCACTTTTTCTGTGTTAAACCATCTTCTGTATTTTTCTCATTTAGTAAATGCTGATTTAGTTTTTTAATATTAAAGCATGAGTGTTGAAGAATAACAGGTCTGGTCTTTTCTAAAATTAAGACCATGGGTACAGGAAGGTCTCGTATGAGTAAATTAAAGAAAAAAATCTTAAAGGCAAAATAACAAAATATTTTCCCAAAGAACATATATTTCTTAAGCAAACTGACCTATACTACTGACGTGATTTCTCATGTGATTAAAACACTCTTTTTTACAATCTAATTTATGTGACTTATGTGTGCTTACTTTTTGCATTTCATTCATATTGGATGGTGAATGTAAATCAGTAATCAGTTTCACAAAGAGTTCTTTGCATCTGGTTTTTTTTAAGCTGTTTTAGCCAGCTGTATAGACTCTGTCCTCTGAATTGAATATTGGTAAATGCAGAAAAGGACCTTCAGTCTACAAAGACACATAGAAGTTACTTTATGTTCTGAATTTCAGCACTTTTTTGGGCATAAAGAGAAAGATTAACATTCCTCCAGTGCATATTGTGCATGTATTTTGGACATTCTAGCAAGAGAAACAACTTTAAGAAGCAGAATAATTTCAGATAAATTATGTTAAGTTTAGAATGAAAACCAGAATGTGAATTGTGCTATACTCCAGGTATTTTGGTAAGTTAACAATTTAAAACAATTTGGAATGGAATTGACATGCTAACGCAGTAATAATAGCAAGAAGGAAGTTTTGATTGCATTAATAGTAGTAAAAACACATTCCTGTATTTCCAGTTGGGCTCTGTCTTCTATCAGTTAAATTTTACTTACTAATCATCCAAACAGATGTGCCAGAGTTACTGGGATTGCAGTGAGGGTCTGTACCTTTCATGGATCTATGGGTGTGGGAGGCTCACGGTAGGACTGTACACAGACCAAAGGCAGGATGGGCAGCAGGGTTTGTGCTGCCAGCTGGACAGCCCCACTTTTTGTGCAAACCAGACTTAATGACAGTCACTCCCTTGCAGTGCCCTGTGCCTGGCAAAATCAGGCTCCTGGTTGATAATACACATATCTGATTGAACTCCTATAATTTTTTTGCTTGAGGTCCTGTTAATTGATGTGAGTTTCCTGGTGACCAGGGAGAGAGCAAGCATGCAGTCATACCTACACGAGGTGTTCAAGTGTCTTCCTTTGATAGTTTTGTTCAGAAAAAGGTATGTGGAGGTCTATGAGGTCACATCTCCACAAGCCAGGAATACTTCTCTGGTCCCCACAGATAAACTTTTGCCTCTAAAAAAACAGGTTATACACAGCCAGGGTTGTATTGGTAATGGTCCTTGGCCTGTGTTAACCTCCAAAAAAGCATGGCCAGCCATTGTTTGTATGTGTTGTTTGGCCCAGGCCACAGCAGCGGCAGGAATAATTTAGCAGAACGGATTGTGTGTGCTGCTGTTGAAGGCTGACCCTCCGAGCTCTTTAGTCCCCTGGTGAATGAGCCTGGTTGATGTGTGCCTGTCAGCCTGTTGTAATTTCCTGTGTGTACCCGTGTCTGACCTGTGTCCGAGCTCTAAGGTAAATTGAGGCAAGAAACCAGGCTGAAGGCTCTTCACTCATAGGATGTGTTCTCTGCCTATGTTCAGTTTGTTGCCTGAATTAATTCTACCAGAATGAAAACCCTTGGGAGTCAATGTCTTGTAAAACTTGCATAAATAGGCCTTATTTATGCAACAAGTTCTTCTGGGCTTGTGATAGCATCTCTCTGAAGCAGAATTCCCCTTTGGTTTGCATCTTTGGAAACTGATGATGTTTTACAGCCCAGTGACTCAGGACCACATGTGTGGATTAATAATCTTTGAGCGTCCGGATATTGCCTGTTAACCTTCTCTTTTATTGTTTGAGGACAATAGAAAATGTTACCATTCAGCAAAAATTTGCTACATCTAGCACAACAACTGAGTCTGTCTTATGAGACTGCTCATCTGTGAGTTGCTGAAGCCTCTGAAGTGATAGTAGATGTTTTTCTGAACATTTCCTTTTCCCTTAATAAATTGCTAGATATGGTTCAGAAACATTCAGCAAATGAAGTTGTTTCTTCTCTCCAGGAAGGCTGCATGTCAACTCATTAGAAATATACATATTGCCTTTGGCATGTACCTCTGTTGCATTACTGTAATTGTAATAAAAGCTGTGATTAATGGCAGAAAAGATGGTAAAAGTTTCCTTAAATCTAATACGTCCGTTAAAACAAACCAACCTGCCAGGGATTTGTTACTACATCCAAAGCTTAGTCACAACAATGTTTTCTCTCCTCTGAAAGGAAATGAGATTTGAAAACTCAGAGCAGAACTCTAAGACCAAGTGCTTCTCCCATTGACAGAGAGTAAAAGCTTCATTCAGTTGCTGCAGGATCAAGCCCGTAGCTGAAAGAATCAGTGAAGGAAGAATTATATTACCTATCTGTCCCCCTGTTCCAAATTATGTTTGTTCCCGCTTCTTATCCAAACACATCTTTCTGTTGTCCTAACTTCATAGCTGATGATATATAGAAGCCCCAATTTTGCAGCAAGAGGAACTGTGATGACACTGTACAGAAAGGGAACATAACAGAAATGTCTTGTCCCAAGAGGAAACAGTACAGAAGGAGAAAGAGACAGCAGGAACTGTAAAGGAGATGGATTGTAAGGAAGGATGGGAACATACGGTGTGTAAATAATAAAGGACCTATAAGAAATAAGCAAAAGGGGCTGAAGGGACTTTGCTTACCTGAGTTAACTTCTAGCAAAGATATCTCAGGGCAGAAGTATTACAATGAACAAACAAGCATTTGGGTACTTGTATTTATGAACTTGGGAGATGAATAGACAGAAATATTGATCATTAGTGACCCTGTCTTATCTGAAACATTGTCACTCTGTTTATTCAGGCTAGCAAAACAAGGCTACCCCCTATCTAGCACAGTGGTGGTGGTTCTACAAATCATGTACAGTCCTGCAGTGCTGGAATACTTTGGCACTCCAGTGCCCTGAAATTTGTAAACATTTCTTCAGTGACAGATGCCAGTAGCAGACTTACAGTGACAGTAAACCATTCTATCTACATGGGACAGGATTTATTGTCCAGCCGTTTGACTGGCAAACTTCCTCCATTTGTTTCTGTAAAATTTCCACAAAAGCACAGACATTACATAATGGGTAAACACTGCACAGCTTTTTCAAGAGGCAGGCTCACAGGTCAAAGGTTAATGTCTGGATGACAGGGAAGATACAGATAAGCACAATAGCAAGAAAAAACTCCAACTGGCTCAAATGAGGTGGGTCCTTTGTGATCTTGAACCTGTGACTTCCCTGGAGGAATCTCCCTGTTTGTTTAACCTGGTCGGGGAGCAGGGGAGCACTGCAGCCTGGGGCAGGGGGAGGTCTGCTTTGTGCTGTTGGGGCAGGTTGGGAAGGAGGGGACTCAGAAGCCTGAAACAAGGCTTTCAGATTCATTTAGGCTGTCACATGAGTGAAAGCTGGAAACAAGACATACCTAGTTAATTTAAGAATCCAAATGAAATTGTAAAACAAAGAATTAAGATAAAACTCCAAAGTTGTGATTCAAATTTTATCTTGTTCCATGATAAGTGTGGAGACATTCAGGTTTCATGTGGAGTGTTTACATTTCCCTTGTTTTACAGAGGGAAAAAGGGCTATGGTAGTTTCAGGCACTCCACAGGGCTGTACAGGAAGTGAGTCCCAGCTGAGGTATTGACGCTTGTCTCCCAGCAGTAGCTGCTTCTCCCTCTCAGATGTACAGGATGACAAAATTAAATTCCTGAGGTGCCAGAGAGAGAAGATTTTATTGTGGGATAAATTTTGCAGAACTATTAAATAGCATCTGGGAGATAAATTTACATCAAAAGCCAGTGAAATTTAAGCTTCCAGTTGCTATGAAAATGGAACAGAAGCTTTTACATTGACTCAAGTTATTTTAAAGTTTCTCCAGGAAGCCAGCTAGAAGACTGCATTCTGAGTTTGAATTATTCCAGCCTCAGGAGTTATCATGGCTTGAGATCTGTTTCTATTCCAATTCTTTCTATTTATCAGAGAGATTTTAAATGCAACATTATGGGTGGTCTTCATCTGATCACTGTGGACATCATGCTGTCTGAATAGTTGGCATTAAAGCAGGAAGGGTGAATCACACCCTGCAAGGACTGATGCATTTTACTGATCACAGAGGGACTCTCTCTCCTAGAAACCAAAAGCAGAAGAGATAAATGCCACTCAGAATCTACTGAGTGTTCTTCTTGCTTCAGATATCAGAAAACAATGTGTTCTAAATTTTCTCTGCAGCTTTTACCCTTGCTGCTAGGGCAGTCAGATATCTCATACTTTGGCTGCATTAGAATTTACAGCTGTTGATTCTAGTGAGAATCCTGTTGCTTGTTTCCTGCCTTCTTTGAAAACTCATTTTACATCTTCACCTCAATTTCCTGACAAGTAAGATGGGAAATTTTTGGAGTTCTTTTTCTGGGACTGAAGTGCTGGAAATACCCATCTAACCAAAATACTCAGGTAAGGACAGTGCATTGTGTTGCTTTCATGGAACTCAGTAGCACTTCCACCTATTCTGCTTGTATTTTTCAGAAATAAAAACCAGTGCTTAAGGTATTAGGTAAGCGCTTGATTAAAATCTTCACATGAAATGGTGAAATAAGAGATTTTTCCCCTCAAAAATATTTTTAAAGCTGTAGAATTGCACAGCTAAAATGTAGTTTACTTCTCTGTCTTTCTTTGCTTTTTAAATTAAAATGCAACAGAAGTTATGATGAGCAGATGTGAATTCAGCACAGAAGGCACAGGTTTTTTTGATTTTTATTTGGTTTTATGGAACAAAATTAAAAGAGCTCTGCCTTCCATGCTGAATGGAACAAAACCTGTCCACTGAGGCATGCACACCCAAGGGGAACGTGCACATTATATAGTCGTCTAGGTTTTATTATTTCAAATGCTGTACCAGCATGATTAAAAAGGAATCCAATTTTCAAGACAAGGGATGAGCTATTGGCCAGCATCACACAGCTGGTCAGCAGCAGAACTGTACATAGACCACACTGGTAGACAGACTGGTGTGTGCAGTGCATTTTAAAATAGAGACAGAAACTGATACTACAAAGGATTTCAGGTAGCACCTCACAATCTCACACCTATATTTTTCACAGTGGTCGGGATAATAAAATGTTTCCCTGCACTCTGGACACTGGGTAACTGTGCAGATCTTTGAACCCAGACCAGGACATTTTCAAGTTGGTTTTCCAGGCTGATGGAAATCCAAGGCCTGGTAGTAAAAAGTGATTGCTTTGTTTCTTCTGATGAATGTACGTTTTAGATAACTTCTGGCTACAATGCAGAAACCATTTCAAGGATGTTTTATATTTAAATATGTATAGAATTTCAGACATGATGGATAGCCAGACAAAATTTCATGGTGAACAGAAATTACTGACATGGTCCATAAATTCCATCTACATAAACTAAACCATGTTACATCTGTGCAGCGTAGTGCAGTATATCACAGGTGAGCAAAAACAGTGGAGCTCAGCAGGTCTCCTCTCTTCCTATGTGCATTCTTTGATGCTCAGTGGGAAAGAAAGAGGTCAAAAATTATACAGCAGATAGTCTCTCCCTCTCACTAACATCTGATTAGTTAGGCTTCAAGAGAAGTCTGTCCTGACATCAGGTACCTTTACAGCTGTCTCCTGCAAGATGTTTTTTGCCTCTCTGAATTTTCTGTGCCAGAAGGCTGCTTTAGGTAGCCCAGCAGCCTGGCCCAGTGTGCAAAATCCTCTGGTCCTGCAGCGTTTCTCAGTGGCCTCCTGTGTGCTGTCACAGTTGAGTCCTATCCACTTCTGACATTTTAAGTGATGATCGTAATATGTATTTCTGCAAAGTGTTTAAGAGCGTGTTTCCTTACCTGTGGAAACAGTAATATTTTATCACCTGCTTCGCAGGAAAAGGGGCCAAAGAATAACAGTCTTTAATATTTTCATGTTTCCTTTGCTACTGTTTATTTTCCTGTGTGATGCCTGACTAAAATGTTTGTTTAATGTAGTCGGACAACTCACCTTACCAAGGCAGCACTTAAGCTGATGGAAAAACCTCACATATGCTCTATTCTTTCTGTGAGTGAATAAACTTTTCCTTATTTCAGAGTAGGATGCTCATATTAAATTACTGGAGGAAGGCAATGACTTTTATGTATTTATAGTCCTATTTATTTATTAAAGTCAATCTGCTTCATACTTTACTCCATTTCCAAAAGAAAGATGTTTAATGAAGACTTTTATTACTTGCAAAAGCTTTTACACTCCTGTGAAAGCCTTATGAAAATAATGGTAATAATGTGGAAATTTCTCATTTGGTCTATTTCTGTTAATTATTCCTCTTTTTCTTCTTGGGGGAAAACCCAACATTAAAAACTCCCATCATAAATATTACTCATAAGGCGTGAATGTTTTGACAGTGGAACTGCTGATCATTTCCATGAAATGTGAGGCACAGTTGAGATTTGGCTGGGGAAGGGGAGATTGTTTATTCACCCCTGGTGAGGTTTCATCCCCAGGGACACGATTTACACCCACAAATTTGCAGTGAGTCTAAGGATGTGTTGCAAGTGGCATGAAAAAGGAAGAGGTAACATCAACAGAGCAGAAAAGATGTTGAAAATAAGTATATGCAAGTCAAGTGCTACCAGCTACAGTTGTTTTGTGTTAAACTATGCCAGACTGTCATCTGCAAATTGTCACTTTATTTTTCCTCGGCCAATACAAACCACTCCGAATTCAGGGGAAGGACTTCATTCTGCCGTAGGCTCATGCCTTTTGAATCAGAGGTGTCTGCCAGAACTCCCCCAAGGAATATCTAAAGTAGAACTTATGGATCTGTCATAACCTGTGTTTACTGCTGAGAAATTTAGCTTGATTCGTCTAATTCCATCATGCAGTACCAAAAAAGCACTTAAACACATGCTAATTCCGTACCCATGGGTAAACTCGAGGCATTTGTGTCTTGGAATAAGGTTTTTTTTTTTTAAATAGACAGTTACAAAGTTGGTAATGAATGCAGTACCTGTTATTCCATATGACTGAAGGAGACACTGGTTTGGATGTAATTCCTATGATCAGCTAGAACAATATGGCAGTCCACTTTGCTGCTTCTCCTTGTCATGAAGATGTCCACTAGCGCTCAATAATTCTTTAATGTGACAATATTGACAAGGAGGAAATTCCTACAGAATCTTCATGGATCTGGGAAGGAAATGCTGGCTTTTCCTAAGCAAATGCTGTGGCACAAGGGATTGCTTGCTCCTTAGTGCAAAGGTCAGGTCTATTTAAAATGAGCTTTAAAACTAGTGGATTATGTTTATGAAGTATAAAGTGGTATAAAGTTCACCTTTCTTATGAATCAAAGCCACTCCAGTTAAAAGAAGGTTCACCTTTTTCAAACGATGGGTGGTCCAGATGTTGAATTTCATGAGGCTTCCTCAAGAAAGAATCAGTGCCAGGTCCCAGTCCATAAGGGCACTTAAACTGACCTCCATGAAGCTGCTCACAGGCTAGACCCCTGTCTAGCAGAGCAGGGTAATCCCATAGAGCTCAGGCAGGAAGCACAGGGTGGAGATGCTGAATTGCTGCAGACAGTGTCTGTCCTGGCCATTCTCTACAGACTGAGCACCACCTGCAGCAGACCCTTCTGTGCCCCTCCTGCGGGGTAAGAGCAGACACTTTCCATGACCAAAGTCTGGACGCTGGCAGAAATCCCAGCATCACAGCCATCTGCCACGGAATGTGAGAGCTTAAGCTGGAGATGAATTTTTCTACCTAAGGGACAGTTCTATCATTTGAGGATGGTGGGAATTGTTCCAAAGTAACTTTGGGCAGGATTAAGCCCGTGGACATTCAGTTTTCCATCACACACGCCACTTCATCTGTACATGCTTCATCACACAAAGTAAATGAGTGTTTTTCGCACTCCCCAACAAAGCATCTATTGTTTGTAAAGCACCTGGGTATAATTGTTGAACAACTTTTTATTTTTGCTTTTAGCCTCTATTCTGCTTTCTCAAGCACAGCTGACTGATTTTCTTGTATAGTTCTGATCTTCTTGCAACTGTAGTACCAAGCAGATTGGAGAAGCCCATCTGTAACAATTGCAGCTGTTTCTGCCTATTTATGTCCATCATGGTAAAACATTAACTGCTATGTTTGCATTCTAAATTCAAGTGTAAACTTAAGCAGACCCTAAAGTCAATGTTTATATCTTGTAAACCTCTAAACATCAATATTTTATCTAATGTGTCTGTGCATGTGTGGAAGCACATGTTCCTGCATTAGTCATCCTTGATACAAAGCAGTTCCTTCTGTTTGATGTTTTAAACAATAAGTTATACGATATTTCCAAGATTGCTGTTGGCAATAATTACCGGTAGAAAATATGTTTTCCCCATAGGAAATTACAGTGCTGTTTGGTATTATTAGTTCTTACCACTGTTTTCTGACTCCTTCAGAGGAATGACCGAGATTGCTTCCTCAAGAGCAAAGGATAAACTGGAAATGAAACTTAATGTTACACTTCACTAAAGAACCTTACAGTAAGACAGGCAACTTACCAGGGAAAAAAATGTGATGAGGTAGTAATATATTTCTTGAGGCAAACTTATTTTCAAAAATTCAGTCAACTTTTTGCAGGTAATTTTGATGCAAATGTAGCATTTATTCTTTACTTTGTGATTTAGCAACTTTGCTTTAAAGTTTAGGGGACTTTTCAAAGAGTTGTATTGCAGCATATCAAAGTACTGATGAGCTCTGCAGCACATGAAAATCACAGACTCACAGAATGGTTTGTTTTTGAAAGGACCTTAGAGATGATCCAGTTTCAACACCCCTGCCATGGGCAGGGAGACTTTCCACTAGAAAAGGCTAATCAAAGCCCCATCCAACCTGTCCTTGAACACTTTTAGGGATGAGGCACCCACAGCTTTCCTGGGCAATCCATTCCAATGTCTCACCAACTTCACAGTAATGAATTCATTCCTAATATCTAATCTAAACTTGCTCTCTGTCAATTTAAAGCCATTCTGTCTTGTCCTACCAGTCCCTGCCCTTGTAAAAGTCCCTGACAGCTCCCTTAGGTATTGGAAGGTGCTATAAGGTCTCACAAGCCTTTTTTTCTGTCTGAAACAGTCTGAACAGTTAACACTCTCTCAGCTTATCTTCATAGCAGAGTCTTTGGCATTAATCATCCCATTGAAGTCAAATTATTCTGTTCTTATTACCTCTGCTTGTAATCCCTCAGAAGGACAAGCAAAACTCTGAGCATATCTGCAACTCGATGTTCAGCAGTAACGCATTTAGAAATAAACTGTAAAATCTGTGGAGCAGAAATGTTATTTTTCCTGATAGCCTAATAAGCCTCAGAGACACTGAAGCCAACTTGACTGGGACCTTTAGCACTCCCATGCAGTATAACTCTGTCTTAGATGCAAAAAAAATAAAATCAGCTGCTCAGGACTCTTTCCTTGGCTACAAATACTGGCAAATTCTCAGGTTAGTTTTATATTGTCCAGTTTACCTTTACATAGGCCAGGAGTGGGAATTTAAAGTTGTAATTTTGCATACTTAAAAATATTTCTGAAGCATTTTGTGATAACGGATTATTGTCATATTATCCAGCTGCAAGACAGATTTGCTAAGGGAAGCATCAATAAAATGTTCTGGAAGAAAGAGACCAAGAATTTGTGGAGGTTTTGTAGAAGCCTCTTGTGTGACAGAAAAAAGCATCACTTCAGGCCTTTCCATGTCAGTACTGCCAGTACCTGACAAAAGATGTCCCCAGTCTCTGCTGTGGTCCTTAGCCAACCCAAACAAGAGTCTGAAGTAATAGTATTAATAGAAATTAAATGGCAAATGGTGAAATAGCAGATTCATTCTGTGAAAAAATTTGACAGTAAATAACAGTTTTGTAAGGCAGATCATCAGAAGTGTTGTGGGAAGCTGCAGTGTCAATATGAGAAAGATGTATGGAAACAAACTGCAGAGAGTGAGACTAATGACAGGGTAATGAGGTTGCTTGGTTTTCACAGGACATAAGACTTGGCTATAAAACCACTCTGCTTCCTCAAAAGAATATTTTCAAGTATGCACAGAGGTTGGAGCACTTTCAATCAGACCAATGTCATGGGAGCTTTGGCTTCTTTAGCCATGAAAAGGTGATTAACATTGAAACATTTAGTAGAGGAGGCTTGATGATGAATTCGAGGGAGAAGATGAAAAAAACCCTCAGTATCACTATGAGGAAATTTGTGCTCAGGAATGATCTGAAATTATGATGGAGAAAGAAAATCATAAGGGACAAAAGGACTACTGGAAGATGGTAGGTGTGACAGGTGATGTGCAGGTCATGTAAATTTCTAAAATATGGAAAATAAAATAGCACTGCAAACCTTTAAAAAACATCAAAAATATTTTAATTGCCTTAACAGACACAGGTGAGAGAACTGACAGAGCTGGAATATCGATATGAAGCAACCTAACACTCTTGGGAAAGAAGAGCCGGGAGAAAGGAGGAGGATGGGCTCATCTTTGCATCTACATATTAAAGACAAGAGACCTTTGTATATTATGTCCACCAGACCATGACAGATAGATTTAAGGGAGTTCTAAGAAAATTTGGAGCTATCCAAAGTGCAGTATGTAACGTGCTTGATGGTTGTGGAGGAGGGAATCCACAACATAGACTGCTCAGCTACTTCTCACAGTGCATTGCTTTACATATATATATAAAATATGTATGTAATAGAGCATAGAAGGCAATTGGCAGAGAATATATGGCAGTTTGATACAGAGCATTTGAAGATAAGAGGCAGATTGGCTGCATATTTTCACAAAAGGGTAACACCTGTGCTAGAACAGAAATACGTAACACATTTTCAACATAAAGAACTATTCATTCACTAATCCCCTTAAAAACCTGCCATAGTCAGTGGAGAAATAGGTAACACTTGTCTAATCTGGTCAGTACTGAAGGGTGAGATGAACTGTGTACTTTCTTCTGACTGTGAAGAAAGAAAAATTAAGCTTTAGATACCCACATTTAATCAGATGAATCCTGACTATGACAGGTATAAAATAGAGTTGTTTAGACTGTACAGTAGACAACTGAAGACCATAGAAAGAGTTTTCAAGTGAAGGGTGGTAATTTAGCTTATATGTCCATGGTAGATGAGGTACTATATAATGGAGTACATTGCAACGAAAGTGATTCAGATTAGAGTTTAGTTAATGATATGAGCAGAATCGTAGATGGGATTTCCTATGGAAATAATGAAACTTCCATCATGTGTGCTTCCTAATGACAGGATGCATAAGTATCTGCTGAAAATAACAGCATCATTGATTCACCTTAAGAAAAAGAGACCAGTGGAGATCCCTTCCAGCCCTGTAATGTTGTACACTCTGTTTAAATATACAACAGTAGCATCAAGAATTTCAGAACCCTTAATGAGGGACAGCTTACCATAGAGGAACCAAGCAAAACAGGTGAACAGATGCAACACAGAATGATTGAGGAAACCCAAATACAGGTGAAATATGCCTAATGTCAGACATTAGTTAAAAGCAAATCGGAAAATTCAAAATTGTGGTCTGATTGACTGTCCAAATGAATCTGCATTCTGCAGAGTGAATGCAGGATACAAAAATGTTACGAAAGGACCTGAAAGGTAGATATGAAAGATGGATAGGTTACCTCTAGAAATCAGCTGAATGTAGGACTTATGGTAGCACTGGAGTATGATCATCCACACTGATAAATTATTAATGAATTCTGGTATGATTTTAGCTTTCTCCAATTAGTATTCTCGTAGTATTCACTTGAGTTAGCACTGCCATACATCGTCCCCATAAGCAGTTTGGGTAGGGGAAGAATCTAATTCTGTGGAAACAAGCCATTCTATTCCACTTGCTCTCAGGGCCTCAGAGTAGTTCCTGGCTCCATTTCATACACTGGTGCAGATATAGCCTATATTTGTACCTGCAAAAGCAGCAACAGTTTGATTGTTGAAAACAGACTGTGGAAGTTTGACTTCACAATTGTTAAAGCAGAAGCTGAGAAGGTGCATTTTGTGTTTGGCAGAAGGGTAAGATAGACTAGGAAAGGCTTTTTACAAAGCTGTTCATCAGTGAAGAGACGAAGAACTATCAAAAGCAAGCCAGTGTGGCAATATGTGCTTTACAGCCTGGCATTTATGGAACAATTGAGTAGATTTTTCTATAATCAGTGAGTACTTGGTGAAGGTACAATGAAAGGCACCATCATTTTCCAGATCATCAAGACTTGTCTGGGAGAACTATACTATGCTCTGGGTTTAAGAACAAACCTGGAAGTCTCTAAAGTCAGAGAAGGGCAAACTAATAAAGAGCTTTGCTCAGACTTTTATGTAAGAAATGTAAAATAACTAGCTACTCTTCAGTATTTTATATTGAGTCTAGTTGATTTATTGTTCAATACTTGTAATAATACAGTATTAAACAAGAAGGTTGTTTTTTTAAGACATAGTGACAAATATTGCTGAAAAATTAGTTCAAAATTGAATAAATATAAACACCATCATACTGAGATATACTATTGACTTACACAGGAAATAGCTGGATATGAGTTCCAAAGTCCATCTTGCCTGGTCTCTCATTTCCAGCAATAGTCAGAACAAAGTGCTTCCAAGAAATGGGCAAAAACTCTGCAGTAGAAAAGTCTGCCAGTTACTAAAGGCATTGTTCTTTGAGGTAAGGGCTTAAAAACCTGACGCTTTTGTAGTGACAGTATGTAGCTCCAAATTAGAGTTAAGAGAATTCTAAGTATTTCTTGAATTCCAATGTCTTTGTCCTCTGTTGCTGATTTCTTGGCCCTGAGAGGTTCTTACTGTCCCATGTGGTGTAGAAACACTTTCCTTTCACACGTTGTTCTACTTCTTAATATTCCTTTATATTACAAATGATTTGCAAAAGATTTTTTAATAACTCAAGAGTTTTCTTCTGGCCCTGGTTGCACTTCAGGTTTGTGGCTTTTAATCAAGTGATCTGTCTTTTACTGAAAGACAGCCTCAAACACAAGGGAGGACAGAGACCAGATGCAAAGTGTTGTTTTACTGAATAATAAATGAATTGACTGAGTGAATTCAGCCTGGAAAAATAAAGCTAATGGAATGCATAAGAATGTTTTTTAAAAGTATTAAAAACATATATATATATATATATATGTATATATAGATGGGGAACAGAATTGAGGGAACCAGAAGTAGTGGGTGGGTGAGCGTGGCCAGGAAGGGTTATAAAACTTGTGCTGCAGTCTCAGAGTGCCCTGCAGAAATACTGAGAATAGCCACAGCCTGCACGACAGTCACAAGGGGATCGCTGGTCTCTTAGAAACTCCTCCAGTTCTAGCCAAAGAAAGTTTAATCATTTCTTGGTGAAAAAAGGACAATATCTTAGTATGTATGTGTGACCTTCACAAAACAGTGTAAGGTATCTCTCTACTCTCTGCCTTCATCTGCTTGAGGGGTTGGTTGATCTGAGTAGTGGCACCAGATTTTCATTTAAGAAGCATCATGAAGGCAGGGCCATGCTCTTCATTTGCTCTGAATTTGTCCACTCTAGAAACTGTTACAGTATGTTCTTCCAAGGTTGATACTGCTGAAACTGTACTATCTAGACCTTGAAGTAAAATTTTGGCTTTGTGTTTCTCCCTGTATCCATTCCAGAGCATAGCTCCTACTAACTTATAAAACAGAACAATATTTTGGTGTGTGAGACTTAATAAATTTACACCTACCACCACAATCTTGTTGATAGAGTCAACATAATCTTAAGCCAGCAGCAGTGGGGAAATGGAGTGAGCTCGGAGTTTTGTAGTCTCATGTTTGTCTGATGAACAAGCTATTAAAGAATGTATGTGTGCATTCATTAAATTGTCTAGATTGGGGCTATCTTCACAACCATTCATTTTTGTTGGAAAAGGAACTATTTTGATGATTTCCTGAAAATCATTAGCTGATTAAGTTGAAAAGGATTTTTTTTCCTTTGTTATTGTCCCTTGTTTCATTAGTATGGCATCTCTTTCTGTCTATTCTTTCTATCACGGTAAGTTCATCTCCTTGGCTCAGCAAAGAACACAGTATCATTTTTAATTAATGTACAGGCTACAGAGCAAACCACACAGAATGAGCTCTAGTCACAGCACTACAACACAGAGCTATTTTTAAATTAATCAAGGGCATGTCTATCTCTGAAAGTTTTTCAGGATTAAGTCAGAAATACATAACCTTTTGTATTTTATGGATATGTGTGCCGTGTGCATTTTTTTTTTCAAGAGTTCTTTCCATAAAGACATAGTTCCAGGTCATCTTGAATTTCCCCAGACATCATAATGTGACCCCTCAATTTTTATTGTGAGTTTATGATTAATTTAGCCCTAATCTAATCTTTTTCTTGCAAATAAGCAGGAAAATCTTCTTTGGATATTCAATAATCAAGCGAGAATTTTATAGACTTGATGAAAAACACATATTTCAGTCCAAGTACAGGAATTCTCTGTATTCCTTCAAGAATCAAGTATAAAGTTTATCTGTACTGAGTTAGAAATGTGTTTCTCCCCTGAAATTTGTACAACTTCCCAAGTTCTAGCAGAGATCTCTTGATACCCAGAGAGTCAATGGAGAAAAAATTGGTTTGGACTATTGTTCTAGAATCTTTAGAAAACAATAGTAGTAATACTAGGCATGCATTTCTTAAAAATCAGGAAATTTTCTATGTCACACATGGTTTGCTTGGCTACACTGTGGCTCTATCAATGTGGTTGAAGTTTAGCTCAATAGATGCATGTATCCATCTAACAACTGGCTACTTGAATTGGTGATTAAATAACCCAAAGCACTGAAAAGCTTGATTGATTTCAGTCATTATTGTTCATGAAAACTAATAATTTAGCTGAAGGATATTAAGTCCTTGCTGTGACACTTTGGGTTAAAGAGCTACCAATGATATAAAGCACTCTATTATTTTCTGGATCGTTGATTTGAGTCCTATCAGGGTTCCTCTATCACAAACCCTCCACAAATAAATCAAACACATTTTGGCACAGTTTGTCGTCTCTACATAGGAAATGTATGAGACTGAACTGACACTGATCCTTAATCACCTTTAATCCATGGAGAGGGAATGATCCTACCAGGGCAGGAAAAAGGTCACTGGCAGGATCATGGGGAGAAGCTAAGTTGGCAGTAAATTTTATAAGCCTGACCTGAGAATAAATGAGGAGCTTCCATTTCAAGGTAATCTGTGTACGTAAAAGATCTGCATATAAAAAGTTACAGCATTTTAAGGAGGTATTTATGTGTTTAAAACACAATAAACATGGTATTTGTCTGTTTAAACTTTGATTGTTTAGGATAGTTAACTAACACTAGCTTTTTGTTATTAAATCTTGGTGACCTGGTTATGAATTACAAGGTGTGTCAGCAGCCTGAGATGGGATAGAACATAGTAGAAACTCTTCAGACTTTCTACAGTTGTCACCAGGTACCTTGGCCAGATTCTGTAGGTTTGCAATCACATTTTTTTGCTTGTTTTATGAGAAATAAACCCACATGAAGGAATATTTACAAAGGCCATGATACTGGAAAAATTCATGTTACAAGCTTTGCTTTTTGTGCTTTGGATTATCCCACTGACTCTGCATGACTCATCATGCATCAGTATGCAGATGTATGCAGAAGTAGATTTGCATATACAAATTTGAAGGAATGGGATTATACCATGAAAATTAAGAACAAAGCCTACTCAAATTTGCTTTAGATTGTTAAACCAGATCAACATATTGAATAAGCAAAAAGATGTTTACAGGAAAAGCTAAAGAGCTTCTATATGTTCTTTTCCTAGAAATCCTTGGCTGGTTCAAAGCCAAATTGTTAGGCGCCTGTTACCTAGACAGGAATTGAGTGCAGGGGCACTGGACTTTTGCCTTCCAGGCAAAGGATAAGAAAAAATAATTTTTGTTCCTTTGTTCCAAAGTCTTTTCAGGACAGAACTGCAGTTTATGTACCCTCAGTGGGTAGAGAGATGGCTTCATAAGTCACATCCATGAGAGACGGGATTTAGGATTTCACTCCAGCCTTGATGCTGTAAACCATCCTTGCCCAGTAAAGAGCTTTCAAGCCCCTGTGTGTGTCTGTGGCTGCAGTTGTGGAGCACTCACACTCCTGTCCATGAGAACGCCCTCCTCATTTCAGAGTCAGAATATCGAAGTCAGTGAAAGAAACGATATAAGTGGTGTTCATCTCATTTCTGCATCCCGTCATAGCTCTGTTGTGGTGGGGTTCTCCAGAAACTGAATGCTCTCATGGTTTATCACTGGTGAGGTCCCTCCTTCAGCAGGGTAGAACTGGCTTGGTTTTGTGCACTCTACAAGTGCACAGCTTTTCATAACACCCAGGCAACCATTTTCATTTTATGGCAGAATCAGCTTATTTCACTTGAACTTAATATTAGTTAGGGACTGATGGAAGACATACCAGTTTCAAACTACAGGGCAGTTCTCATCCTTCAGATATTTAACATTGTCACTTCAAACATTGCTGCTAAAAGCAAAGAGGCAGCACATCATATGCCGAAGTGTGTGGGTGCAGTATTAGGTCCTCCAGGCCTTTAGTGTTGGCTTCACTAAGCCAGTTCAGAGAAAGATTTTAAGTTCAACAACCACAGTTTTCTCACAGAGGCATGTTTTGACTTCAGGTACTTGCAGACTAACCCTTGACTCTGTTTTTGAGGTTTTCTTCATTGAATAGCTGTGAAGATTTTGTAACTTGATGACTGTAAAACATTCAAGGTAGTGGTGAGCAATTCTAAGGGAACGTGCTGAATTTGGCTCTGTAAATTTCATTATTGATAAAGAAATTATTTTTCAAGGACTAATTAATAGACATTTTTACACAATGTTTTTCACTTGCAAGTATTTTTAAGACAGTCTACAAAACACACCTCATTGTCATAGCAGCCTGAAGCATGTTTTTAAAATGAGAAAACTGAGACACAGATATTTTGTAATTTGCACAGGGTCTCAGAGGATTTCAGTGATAGTTCAGAAAAATTCTGGGCCTCTTAACCTTTCGTCCCACAGTCTTATCTTTCACATGTAATGATTTTTCAGAGTACTAATTTCAGTCTTCTTTTACCTTTACTGAGCCCTGGATATTTCTCTCTTGGGTGAGTAGTGAGAGCTGATGGTGAATGCCAAACAGATTGAAGCTACACACTCACCCTAATCCAGCATACACACTGAGGTCACAGCTTCAGCAGAGCTTCCACAGAGCACATTATGTGCATTTCCTATGTTTGCATTTTGAGCCACAGTCCTGCAGGTTGCTGGATGTGCTTTATTTTGTGCAGTGACTGGTTCTGCAGTTTTGGGTGAAACAGCTTCACGCAAAAAGTTCAGCATGTGGGCTCTACAGGTTATATTCTACTTGAAATCATGACAATAAAACTCAGTCAATATTTTTTCCAGGACTCTTGGTAATGATTCTGGGAGTCTCTAGAGATTTCCTGATAAAGCAAGCATTTGTACAGGTTGGAAATCTTTCCAGAGACTGTAACACCAGGCAGCAAACACTGAGAAGGTGATTTCACTGGACAACCTTCCGCTTCATATCTAGTGAAAGATTTCAGAGGCCATTCATTTTTTAAGTTGTACCCAGTTCTGGTTGTGCCCAGTTCACAACCTGTTTTTCAGAGCTGCTGAAAAGCTCAAAGTAACAGTCCTTGAGAGCCTTTTGAGATGGCTTTCTAATTGCACATGAAAGAAGTAAATTCTGAGATATTTCCTTAGAAAAAGCCGCTTGGTATTCGTGAAATAAGGAAACAGAACAAGTTTTTTTGAAAAGGAAAGAACTAAATATTCAAAAAATGCCAAGGTTAGCAGAGTATGGCATTAGGAAATAGCAGAGAGATTTCTCCCTGAACTTGTGACTTAGCTTTTGAGAAAAATAGCTTTTCTGAAGAAGCCCAGATTGACATTCCATAGCAGCAAGAGAGAAGGTTACTGTTCCTGTTTATAGTGTTATATCTTTAAATATAGCTTTCCACAGACATTAAACATCTTACAGTAATGTGGATTAGAGGGAAGCAGTGGATTTAGGATATTTTGACCTTAATAACAATGTGTCTCCCATTATGTTCTTCTAGCAAAGTTGGCAAATATGACATACCTGAAGCACATACTAGACAGATGTATGACTGCCTGGAAAATGGGATTCAGGAAGATTTTTAAACTGGAAAAATGTTTGTAACAGTCTTATCTTCATTCCTTTAGAATTCAGTACTGTTAGGAATGTGACCAGCAGAATACAGTGTGTGTTTACTGCAGTTACAGAAAGCATCATGCTAGAATATGCTGTGGATGTGCTGGGGAAGGACAGGACCAAAGTGAGCTTCACCAGCTAAGAGAAGTGCTAGGGGGCAAGGAGAGGAAAATGCTGCCATTCCTTAAAGAGTCAAGTTGTTCTGTACCAAAATTTCTTGCAAGGATGGTAAATTACTGATTAAGGAATAGTTCCACAAGAAAATATAATGGGAATATTATGAGTCACAAGTCCATGTGGGTTGTAAAATGAGGCATGATTCCTATGCATATGAAGAGGTACAAGGGCTGAAAGAGGTGCAGCTCTGCTGTTGTAGATAGACACACAATGGGATGAGCTGAAATTCTGCATCAGGTAAAATTCAAGAGAGAGATGAGCCACTGGACATATCCACAGGAAACCAAGAAAGAAGAGTAGCAAATGTAGAGATTGGTACCTAAAAGATGAGGTTGATATAAATATAAGGTATCTGGCCTTCGTAGAGATTTCCCCTAAAATTAATTGTATTAACTGTGTTTACACTTAGAGGAGCTCAGGGCAACACACTTAAAATGAATGCGTCAAATTTGTGTGTGGATCGGTTTCCTGTGGCAGAAATGTTCATAATTAATTGCATATGACATTAAAGAGTATTTCCTTTTATTGTTTTTTTATTTAAATCTATTGTGCTCTAAGAGAAGGAAAACTAGTGTGTCATGAAGTATCACGAATGTGATGGCAACAAATCTTTAATTGTACTTCTTGATTTTTTCCCCATCATTCTCAGTTTTTCAGTGTCCCTCAGGGGTTGTGGCTGTCAGTATACAGAATACACAGTTCTCCACAGGTGGTCACATGGTGTGATTTCTGTAGTGGTACTGCGGAATTTTGTATCATCCTCCTACTACTATGAAACTTGGTATATGGTCTGATTGGACTTTTGAGTTAATGCAGATAGTGAACACCAGTCATCTTGGGGTTCTCTGGATTCAGATTACATTCTTTGCTTTCATTTATAAGCTTGTAATGGAAAAAAATACTCTGATTTTTTTCTGTATGTATCTTAATTTCTATAATTTGAACTTCATTGGTGCATTGACTTTTCTCTCTCTGCTCATTGGATCTCTTACATTCTCACTGCCAGTTCCTCACAAACGGACTAACATCGCGTCCTGTGTAAATGCTGTCAGTAAAGTGCTTATCCATTTACCAGGTCATTAAAAAATAAGGTACCCATTCTGTTTAATATCGAGCTGGACTAGAATCTTAGGCCGGGATTCATTCCACCTCAATTTAAGAATTCAATTAAGATTACAGTCTAAAGGTTTTATCACTGAAAATAGAGTCATTTTGAGAAGTGATTTATACCATAGCAGAAATGATAAATTTGCCAGGTGTGTTCAGTGATTATTTAGAGATTTTAAAACAAAATTTCAAATTGTATTATTTTATTATTATTTATTTAAATTGTATTATTATAAATTTACTATTTTTCAAGTTGTAATGAGTCTAGACCTTTGCTGTTATGAAGACCAGATTATCTAAGACTATTTCTTATTTGCTTCCAAAGTCCTTATCATATTACAGCCTTTCATTTTACAGATGTTTAATTCCAGCCAAAGTTTGTTGTGTCATATGTGAGAGAGTTTTTAAAAGACCTATAATTTTTGTCATCTGGTTATGCATACTGAAGAATTTAAAGATTAGTAAAATCCTTTTTTCCTTTGTAAAATCAGTAGTAATTAGATAGTATTTTCTACTCCCAAAGCCATAGGACAGGGTTCTTCTTGTGTAGCAGTATTGTTATTAACTCAGCAGTTCTCTATTTAGAGTTCTTTCAAACCCTTAAATATACCTTCTAGCCCTGATATAGTCTGTGTTCTCTCTCCACTGTTGCTACTTCTCGATATCTCACTACTCAAAGAGAAATTAGTTATTGCCAGTAAAAAATATAAAGAGCACAAACCTCCTGAATGTATTGAACAAGAAAGTTAGATGCCATAAAGGAAAGTCATTTTCCGAACAGCATTATTCTATTCTTTAGCTGCTCCTTAGCCTGTAGAAATTCTGTTGAAGGCCTCTTGTTTCTGATATACCTAAGGAATATTTTATTGTTTATTTTTAAATCCTTTAATGTTTGTTCTTGGAAACCTACTTCTGCTCTTTGCAATTTCCTCTTACTTAACGCCTGTTGAAGTTTAGGTTCCTGTTTATTGGTTTCCCTAGGATCATGTTTCCAAAATTTGAAGGATTCCTGTTTGGTTGAAATAGACTCTTGAACCCTGCTATTCATCCGGTTTAGCTTAATCCTGCCTTCCTGGTTCCCTTTCTTGCACAGTACCCAAACCTTCAGAGACATTTCCTTTTGAAGTACTGCCCTTACTGCCTTTGCTATCTTACTTTTTACTTTTAGCATCTCTGTGACTAATCTCAGTTTAATACATGTGTGAATTCGACTTCAATTCTTACTATTTACTGAAAAAACCACACAAGCTACCCAGAACTATGAGCAGACCACACTGAGAACAGGAGGTGGGACACCAGGAATAAACCAGGAAGATGGGAGCAGGGGAGCAGGACGGTACTTACTGTTCCCACTGTGTGACTGAACTGGGGGTGGAGCGCTGCCTGCAGAGTCCCAGTAGTGTTGGATCTGTCAGGTTCTGCACTGAAGGCCACTGCTATTGTCATCCCTGGCCTCATCCACTGCAGGTGCTGCAAGGTTATGCAAAAGCTCTGACTGCCCGTGTGCTATCCACTGTGGCCTGCTAACAAGAACTGCATTCTGGGCTGGTAAGTAGAGGTCTTGACATACTGAGATCCTCATATAGTGTGTTTGGTTCAAGTCCTGTTGCTACAGATATCCTGCCAAATCCAGGCTCTTGCACTTAGTTCTTTGTGAAATCCTCTAAATCCAGTGAGCCACCTTGGTCACCTGAAGCACCAGCACTTAGAGTAGCAAAGGCTGCTCTCCACATCCTGACTTATGACACAGAGCAGGGCTTTTGGCAACAGCTTCTGTTATAGGTAATAGTTCTGAGCACTGAAGTCATAGTGTCACCACATTAGAAACAGAACTGTGTCAAAAATTAATTACATACCTATGGAATTCCTCATTGTGGACTTACAGAGTGGTTTGGATTGGAAAGGACCTTAAAGATCATCCAGTTCTAGCTCCCTTGCCATGGGTAGGGGCATTTTTCACTAGATTTGGTTGTTCAAAGCCCCATCCAGCCTTGGCTTGAACACTTCCAGGGATGGGGCAACCACAGCTTCTCTGAGCAACCTGTGCCAGTGCCTCACCACCCTCCCAGTAAAGAATTTCCTCTTAATGTCAATCTAAACTAGCCCTCTTTGAGCTTAAGGCCATTCCCCCTTGTCCTGTCACTCCATGTCTTTGTGAGAATTCTCTCTGTCTTTCAGCCCCTTTGGATACTGGAAAGTGCTGTAAAGCTTCCCCAAATCCTTCTCTTATCCAGGCTGAGCAGCCCCAGCTCTCTCAGCCTGTCTTCACAGAACTGCTCCATCCCTGTGGTCTATTTAGTGACTCTCCTCTGTACTTGTTCTACTTGTCTTTCCTATCTCTTATTTAAGTTTTTCCTAGATGATTTTTGAATATGCATTTGAAGAACTGTGTCTTCCTAAAAACAAGGTGTGTAATTCAACAGTTTGGAGCTGAATTGAGAGGACAACAACCAGTGTCAGGATGTGAACTCAACAATGCTGTAGATGCACAGACTTTAGCCAGCTGCACGACAGGACTGAGTGGCTGGGTTGCTTCACATGCAACTGCACAGAGACCCCTTTTCCCAGCAGAGTAGGATGGGACCAGCAAATATGTTGGATTGTCGATGACAACTATTGTCAAGAAAAGCAAGAATTTGCACAAGCTGCATTCAGTGTTTAATTGAAGAAGGCAGAACTTTGCAAGCCTATAACTGAATTGCAAATGCTTTGGCTGGCTCTGAAGTAGATATTACTTTCTAGGATTTTATTTTTTTTTTCATTTGGGAGCATTGGCTTTGTCTATTAACATTTGATCTCCAGTGCCATCACTCATCTCTCCAGAGGTGTTCTGTTTCCTTAGGGCACTGCTGGAATTCAGGCAACTCCGTATTTTGGTCACCACCAAAGACCTATGTGATTGCCACTTCCTCCCCTATCTCACAGTGCAAGGATCTTTTACTCCTGTCTCAAGGCAGCATCAGATCCAACACTGTCATTAACTACTTGTGCACAAAACTTCATTGGTTCAGATTTTAAAAATCATTAGAATCTTTCCATTTTCTCCTGTGTTTCAGGAGAGGATTTAGTATCTTAAAATTCTTTCAGTCATTCTGAGAACTAGAAATTTAAATGCTTTTGTTGGTTTTACAAACTAGTGAGAAAGTAGAATGTTGTCATTTATTCATTATAGTTTATGAATGTGTTTGAGATCAGAGGTCAGGAGAGGCTTGGGCATTTTATTAGCTGTCTTGGGTTGAAGACAGGTATCTGCTGGGAAAGGCAGAACCCTCCCTCAGAAACCACCCCCCTCTCCGAATTACTGAAATTAAGCAGCCTTCAGGCAAGATATGGGGGGAATAACAGTATAACAGTCCTTTACTAATGAGTATAACAAGATACAAATGAACAATAACTACGGTATTAACAACAACAACAACTACAAAGAAAAAAAGAAAAGGAAAGGTCAGGGACCCCCCTTCCCCCTCATGGCAAAGCCGGCAAGAGGGATGGGGAAGGCCTTGCTTCACGAACCCCGTACGCAGTCTGTAGTCGTAGATGGCTCCGACGGGCTCCTCTGAGGAGAAGGGAAGAACTCCGAGATGGAACGCAGGAGTTCTGGTGCAGGGAAGGATTAGATGGGTCACCGTTCTTCCCGCAGTCTCAGCAGGGTGTCCCAGCGGGGCGAGCAGAAGCAGCAGCAACAGGAAAAAGCAGAAGCTCCTGGGTTATGAACTCCTTTTTCTTTTCCAAGCAACCACAGCTCTGAGTGTCCTCTCTGCTCAAAAAACCAACGCGGTGATGATTTTTTCTTTGCCTCCCCCTTCCCGGCCGGCAAGTCTTTGTCTTGCAAATACACTTAAGTATCCGCCATCAGGTTCCCCCCAAAACAAATGGGACAAAATTCTATAGGTAAAGAGAATGAAAAGGGACAACACCCCAACCCCCCACATTAGCCCAGTAAACTGACTGGTCCAAAAAAGAGATAAAAGAAGTGCTAATTCTTTGGCTAGCTTCACATTTCTTCACTACAGCATGATGATGACAAAAATTATTAAAACACCTTATTAAAATACTCCTATTAAAACACCCTTTGAAGATCCTCTCATATTCTGGAAACATAATGCATGAAGCAGCAGCTCCTGATTCTGCACTAGAATACATGAGGTTTCTTCTAGCAGGAGAATTAATAATCTACAGTGCTTGTTCAATGCCAGGTTTTAGCTGTTCATTGAGCTTCTGTAGGTTATATTGTATGGGAAGTCAGGCTAGGTGGACACAGTGTGATCCTTCTGTGTCAGAATGTTTAAATTGGTGAATATTTAGGTATCCAGACAAACCAACCCACTTTTCAGAAGTGCTTAGTTCCCATTGCTGTCTAACATACAAGGAACATGCCAGGACTCAAGACTTCATAAAATTAATTAGAAGTCCAAATGTTAGACTCAATCATTTATGTCTCTGAGATAGTATCTTGCTGATAAACTCAAAATAAATAGCACTAAGCTATTTATAATACTGTACATTCCAGAAAGCTAGGGCTTGGACATTTGGTGTCCAGTCCAGTCCTGACTGGACCGGTATGATCAGTTTTATGGAGAACAACCACATATTTGTGTTGCCATTGTTTTAATTATTTGTTGGGTTGAATGTTTGAATAACTTGCATATTGAGATGTCAATAATTTAATCATCTACTGATTAATAATGCCTTGTAATGTATGTTTTGTATTTAAAGCCCAGTCTTGAAAATCCTTCATAGGGGATTTTCATACTGACCTTTACCTTTCTAAAACCATGTAGTGAAAGCTAGTCATTAGAGTTCTTTCCCTGATCAGGAGAGAGAGTGAGTCATCCGCACAGGCTGATCTTTAAGTCTATAGGATAGATGGATAGAGTTACAATCCAAAGGTCCTTTCCCTTTCCATTAATTACGGAATTAATTAATAGGAGGTGACTTAATTCAGTCTGTATGCCTTTTTAATTATTTGCTTAGGTGAGATAAACTCTGTTCTTTCTTTCAGTGGCATTCTTTTCCCTGGGCTTTTCAGGATGATGAGTGCTCTGATTACTTCGCTTTTTTTTCAGAGTTGTGTCCATATTGTTCTTTCTAACAGTTTTTCTATGTATTAACATTATTGCCTGTTTCTTTTTCTGCAGCCAACATCTTGTACATGGCAAGCCAAGAAATGATGAAGGTGGTGGAGAGAGACAGTACAACCATAAAGCAAAATCTAAAGAAGGTAACTGTTTAATCCTCAGTTTTCAAAAGAAGCCCACATGCATGAGGAGATGTTACACCCAGTTATTTGTGCAAAACCAGAATTGCAACAGGCTTGATTCTGCTTTTTTGTGAGTGTCATTCCATTAACTTTGGAGGAGCCGTTAAAGCCTTAAAATGTGTTGATCCACTCCTGTGCACATGTAGCATTCATCACTATCAGATGTACCAACCCATCTGGTTTGTTTTCCTTGCTGGAGGAGAAGCAGTCTGTGTTCTGGCTGGGCATGAGGTGTGGTTCCCAGTGGGGCCTGTAGTTACCTGCGTTCTGAACATACAGATAGGTGGCAGCCAGCACAGGAGGGACTGATGGACCAAATCCTCTGACTTTGTTGCTGGACAGGTCAAGAAGAACTTGTATCCTCTGGGCTGTGGGGTGTCACTTATTATCATGAGATCCTGCAGGCTGAACCTTCCATGGCTTCAAAATGGAACAGAGAGGATCAGCAAAATTATGGCTCTACCGTTTCAGCTACTGGACTGTAGTGCGAGAGAAATTCCTCAGAGCCTGGAGCTACTCTCCAGGGACCTTTCAGGGACCTTTCTCACACTGAGCTTTCTTGTCTGTATGGATGTATTATGGAAAGAGATTCTGTAAAGTTCTTATCTAGACCAGTCGCATTTTCTCAGTCACGGTTCAGGGGCTGGCACAGGCCAGGAGCTGTTCTAATTGGAGTTCTGATGTGGTCACCATGCTTTGGAGGCTGAGATAATTTTTAATAGTGTGACCGTGGTCAGACAATTCAAGATGCCTTATGAGCCAGAAAACTGTCATGTTTAATAAACCTCTATTGAGATAGCCTCTGTGGGAGTAGATAATCAGTGTTACATATTCTACTGTGTCCCCTTCCTTCTCTCCATTTTTTTGTATCATCCCTGTCTTTTTGCTGGAAGAATGATTCTAGCACTTTGCACTGGAAGAGATTTTCCTCAGAGAATTGAGTTTTCTAGGACAGAGGTCCTAGATCTCTGTAAAATTACTCTATGCCTTTTAAGTAGAAATGGTATGAAGTTCATTTCATAAAATAGTCTTTCTTTTTGTGGCTGAAAATATACTTATGTTTTATTTAGCCTATTTGCCTCCTCTGCACTTTGAAAGGTATGTTCATATTTCAAAGGAGTTGAAGTCGCACACATTAACAGTGATCCCTGCACTGTACCTGGCATTCCTGGGCTTTCTCATTTTTGTTGCAGAGCACTCAAAGTTCTGCACTTCATGGGGAATCTCAGTGAAGAGACTGAAGGGCTCATCTTGCTGACTGCAAATACTCCCATTGTCTTTAACAAAAAATTAGGTTGACAAACAGATTTTTAAGTTGATCCAAAGCCCAGTGAATTTAAGAAAAATGGTTGATTTTATTGACTGAATCACTTCTCCAAGTGTCAGGGAGCTGGAGGGTCTGCCTGTTCCCTGAACCGTGAACCAAGGCTGACCCCACACAGGCAGTGCCCTCTCCAAGCAGGATGCAGTCCCACAGCACCTGAGCAGAATGGGAGCCTATTGGCGGTCCCAGACAAGGCAAAGCAGTGAAACAGGTCCAGCACCCCTTCAGAGAACCCAGTCAGAAGCAAAAGGGGATGGGGCAGAAAGAGGAGTGGAGGCAAGACTACAGCATGGGTCCAAAGTCTGTCCAGGAGGGATTGCCAAAGATATGGTGGAAGGGAGGCTGCAAGGTGGAAGCCATTCAGGTGTCAAGCTGTGTACAGTGTAGATCTGTTGTTGGTCTGCGACACGGCGCCAGGGCTGGAGTCACTCCACAGTGTAGCTTTGGGAGGCTGAGACTAAAGAAGGACAGAGATGGAGACCCTGGAGCCTTGTGCAGGGACTGTGGGCTGGGGGCCAGAGAAGGCTGGTGAGGGCTGTCAGTGCCCTGAAGGGTGGGACTGCAGGTCCCTGTGCTGGGCAGGGTACAAAGTGAAGAGTGCAGGAGCAGGACTCCAGGTGCTTGTGGATATGTTAATCACAAGCACACATGCTTGAAGTTAAGCAAAAAGGCTTTGTTGGGTGGGACAGTGGTGGTGAAAATCAGCTGCAGCTCCAGTGTCTGTCAGAAGCTTCATATTACCAAAATTCTGATTTCTTCTACTGAATGAAGGCCCATAGCAAACAGTAGGAGTTTGCAGGTGTCCTAGTCTGCTCCATCTATGCTTTTGTTGACTCTGTCAATCTAAGCATGGCCTTGGCAGGCAGGAGCTGTTTTAAACCTGTGTAAACTTTCTTTTATTGGTTCTTCTGTGTCCTCATACATGTGTGGCAAACACTCAGGAAGACAAAAAGCTGAAGCAAGCTTATAAAAGCTAGCAAATTGAAGAAAAAGCAGGTCTAAAAGTGAAGATAAATGCTTCTCTTTTTCATCTTCCAGTAATTTCTGGGAATGTAAGAATTAAGAAAAAAAATTTTAGTTGGCATCATGTTAAATTTGAAGAGTATTGACAATAAAAATGGGCTTAACTTATAAAGGTTGGAAGTTTATAAAAACAGAAACTATAGTCCAAGTTACTATAGAACTGGCAAGCTGTTACTTCAAAAAATTTATACTGTTTAGTAGTCACTGTGATCATATGGTAAAAGCCAATCTTAACACCTGACTTTGCCAGCTGCTGTGGAATAGAAAAGTTATTTCTGGATCTTATTTGCATTCTGTGATCTGAAAGAAGAGACACAAAATTATTCCAATCTTTCCATATCCAGGTTTAACTATAATTATTACTAGCTAGGGACCAGGAGAAATTTCATCACCAGACTGCAGATTCCTATTCTAACAAAGTTAATTACTTGGATTTATGTTGAAAGAATTGGAGCTGGAATATTGTTTGGATAATCAAGGGAGGTTTTTCACTTAAACTCTTTTAAAGTCAGGAGTTATGCGCATTAAATAGCAGTGGAACCGTAGGAGGAGGATGGAGACCTGTCTTCTAAAAAAGTAATATATGATAGAGCCTTTGAAATACTGTGTAAAACTACAGGTCCAGATCAAGCAGTACATGGGTGTACAGGAATTTGAGCTTCATATTGCATTGACATGGGGGATGGTTATAAACCTGAAAATCCAAAGGAATAAGGTAAGGGATACTGATAAAGGATATCCTCACCTCTGGAGGTTAATTATTAGCTGATCATGTATAAAGCAGCTGAGCTACCTACGTCCTTTCACTGTAATAACACCAACTCCCTTTCCTAACAGAAGCTGGAGGCAGAGATACTGCTGAACTAGAGGAAGTTTATTGTAATTCCTGCACAAAAGGAAGTGGGTGTAATTCCATGTTCTTAAAAGATGGATCAGCACTGAGCATCATGGTGCTTTTACAAACAGAATAAAAAAATTTAAAAGGCGCAGGAAAATGGACGTGCTGGGCATTCACTAGCACGCCTGGAATGGACAATGGTATTTCATTGTAGAGATTCTCTACAGCACTTAGCTTTTTAAGTTTACATCATGCCCTGTTCATTGCTGTCTTTTAAGACTTAGCCTTATTGACTCTTCTTTTAAGTGTATAAACCTGTTATAATATTTATTAATATCTTATATAAATTAGAAGATAATTGCATGAAAGGGTAAAACTAGGGTGCTTACAGAGGAAATTCTCTTAAAATAATCACCCCTCAGATTTTGTTTTTATTGAGAGATATATCTGGTTTATTAGTCCATGTGTAATACACAACAGTCCTATTTTGAAATTTAGGATCTGCTCCAAAGCCCTTGTAAATCCATTGAAGAGCTTCCACGGACTTCAGGAATTCTTGAATCAGTAAACTTTTCTAGTGGTTCATAATTTTTTAAGATCATAAACCATCTCCTTCAACTGCAAATTAGGATTCTTTTGGTTGGCATATTAGACCAAAAACATTTATATGTTCCTTGAGTTTTTTGCCAGTGGTCTGGTGTAGCAGTTACATTGATTGCATAAAGACAGGAAACATCTGAAGTAGAGATACAAAGATGAAAAAAAAAAACAAAACTGTTGTCTGAGAAGAAAGGCATAAACTGGAAATTTATCAACATACGAACCTATTTTCATTCAAACTGTGAAAGTCTGTATTTTGGATGGCTTATAACCACCCATGTATAGATGGTTAAGTGGGGAAGAGATGGAGTTTTGAAAAAATGGAATTAATGAAGTCTATGTTTACTACTTTGTGCTTATTCCAATGGTGTACTTAGAATTTAAAGCAATGCAAGTTTACATCACACCAATGATACCATAGATATGTTCTCCAAGAGTATCAACTAAACAGTGACGTGTTTAGACATTTAGAATAAAGGCTGAAGAATGAAGTATTTCCTTTCCACAGGGAAGTGTTAGGCTTTTCTTTTGCAAAATTCTCCTTGCTAGAGAAATTTTTTAAAACCAAGCAACCAAGAGCTATTTTGACTCCTGAAGCAGCTGTTTTGATGTTGCCCAGTGTTTTTTGGGGGGTTTTTTGAGTCTCTGTAGACATCCATGGGGGTTAGTAATTATTCGCAGTGACAGGAGCATGATCTGAAGATACGTGCTTAAAAGAATTCTACAAATACTTCCCCTGCCCACAACCTGAGGTGCTTGCCTACATCTGTGAAAAACCATCCAAACACTCTTTCTAAATAGGTGCAAAGTGTTCTCTCTAGCCAACACCTCTTTTTCTGGCTGGTCTCACATCCTTTTTTGCCTCCCCTCCCTGGAGATGCAGAGCTGAAGCCAGGGAACGTGCACATGGGCTTGGAGATTTTGGTGCCTGTGTCATTTAACCACAAGAGCAACCTTCTCTTTGAAGTGCCCATAGTGCCTCATCAGGGAACAGCAGTTTCTCTCCTTGGTGGAAAAGGATCCCAGTGAGCATTTTAAAAAGTCAATGTACCACAATATACTTACCTGTGATGTTTCATTTACTCTGTAACTGAGTGCCTGTTACCATCATTTGTGCTGTGTGGTATTCTAGTAAAGAAGTGATGACAAGAATTCCCAAAATTTTTGGGGTGGGTGTAAGGCGTGTGCTGCACAGTGACCAAAGACAGCAATATTTCCTCAGCCTTCTGAAGAATATTTAAAAGTTATGACCAACCCCTTACTACCCTTTATATCTTACCTCCTGCTGTGTACACCACTGGGGAACATTGCCTTTTACAGCCAGATGCTGATCCTGCTGTTGCAAGAGAGATTTGACTGGTTTACCTTACATAAAGTCCCACTGAATGTAGACAGTGTCAGGCTGATACTCAGAGGGAAAAACTGCAGTAAATATGGTTGGAAGAATCTGTCCCAGCAGTGTAGTATTGCTTAGATAGTGGTTCCAGTTCTGTTTGTTTTTATTTTGGTATTTATACAGACTTGACTTCTGAAATATTCATGTTCCTGACACATCTAAATATATACCCTCGAAATGCTTTTATGTCTTTAAAAGTAACATAGATAATATAAATAAGTTAATCACTCTGATTTGTTGATAAATCCTGTGCATCCTTTTAAAAAGCACAGCTTTACTTTGCATTGAGTTTGACCCATCATTATCTGTGAGAAAGTAGAAATAAAAGTGGTCTCTCTTGATCTCATGGGTTATTTGTGCAGAGCAACCGGTAGCACTGGTAACAAGTAAACTGCAGCAGAGTTATAAAGAGAAGCCTTTTTCCCTTTTTCTATTTACCAAGTCGCAACACTGATAAAGGCATGAAAACTGTGTAGATACCATGCTTGACACTGGGGCGAGCACTCACACACCTGGAATCACATGCAAAGTAGCCACTACATCAGGCCTTATCTAAGGGATTGCATCCTAATTTTTCTGATAGTAAAATGTTTCTCCACCTCCTTTCCAGACACAGAAGCAGGTTTTATTTATGCTGGTTTAACAACACTGGCCACCATTATGTTAAATAAACTCACCACAAGTACTTGAACTACCCATTACACCTTCTCTACAAGTTCCTACAGGTCGGTATTTTAAAAGAGCATCGTGAACCCCACATTGTCAAGTCCCTCTTCTCAAAACAGTCTGACTGAGAAGCAAGTTCCCAGGACCTTACCATCTAACTGGCTGATCTCAACCACAGCAGGATCATGAGGGAAAGAGATGATATCTCAGAGAACCATATCCCAAAGCATTTAGGGCTTCCTAGGGGAATGCCAGCTCTCTGAATTCCTATAAGCCAAAGTAAAACTGAAGCAGATTTTAAAAAAGTATGTCCCAAACCAGTCTGTTCCCATGTGGTTTGTCCTATTCTTTTGGCAGGATAAGGTGGAGACACTTTCATAATTCCAGAGAAGCTAAGTCATTTTCTATAAACCTGGGTTGAAACCAAAATTAATTCTGAGATAATGGCTTTTAAACTAGTTTTCGTCAAAGAACAAATAAAACTTCTGTCTCGTTACCTTCAAGAGATGTCACCCAGAGAGAAGCTGCTGGAGCAGCCAGTGAATGCATGTGGGAGTAATACTGATAAAATGTGAATTTATCAGAGACAAGGATTTCAGCAAGGACACTGGTACAGTCCTGCTATTGCACGTGTGCCACTTTATATCCACAAAGATCAGTCCTTCATTCTTGGCCATCAGCTGGAGTGGTGCCTGCCCATGTAATAAGATCATAAAGTTGTTATAACATGTAACAAATTCCAGAGAGATAGAAACATTGCAATTAATGTATTTTAACTTTTTTTATTTGTTTTTCAGTGCCAATCTATGGCAGTTGCAGAAGAGGCAGAGAAGTAATATCTCTGTAATTAGTACTTCCGTGAACTGTCATAAATACTATAACAAGTGCCAGTGGAGTCAGCTGCAGGAAATCTTTATTATTTTCTTAGAAACTCATTAAAATGTAAACATCCTGTTGATACAAATCTCAGATTCTTCCAATGTTTACTTAGCAGCTGCCATCATTGTGCAGTGTCAGAGTACACATACCATATTACAGGGTATGGGGCTGACAGAGTCCTATTTGAACTTGTGTTTTATTTTACAGAAGCTGAGGCTGAAAATACTTCTGAGCCATTTAATGGTAAATCATCATCTAAGAATACTGATGTTATTTTAAAGCTATTGGAAGTTTAGAAATTGCACAATTATTTCAAATGCAGCATTGAAATGTCTGGCAAAGACAGCCCATGTCCCCTTCACTGTGCCCTCAACAGCAGATCCTGAAGGAGGACATGTTTTAGTCACTCATAGCAAGCAGGATATTGCATCAGGAATCACAAAGTCTTTGTCATGTCCAATGGTAGCTGCTATTTCCCTTCTGAGTAAGGAATACCTGGAAATCTCACCATTCAATATTGCAAAAGAGTAAAAGATAATCCTCTCACCCTGATGGCAGAAAAGTTTAAAAAAATGCAAATATTGGAGAGCTTAAGCCCACAGCAAAACCAGAAAGAACTTCCTATTTATTGTTTTGCAAACCTGTTTATTTTTAAGCTAGTCTAATTATTTTGAGGGCCTGACTCATCATTTCTGAATGCTTAGATTGGCAGCAGCTTTCCATTGCTGGTGCAGTGGTTGTGCTGACTCAGGATCTCTTTACAGCCATCCACCATCCACAGGAAAATATGCATTTTACAGATCCATGCAGGCCCTACAGTGCACGCCAGTGTTCCCTACATTAATGGAGATCCCATGTGCCTCTGGTTACACATGGTTTGTTAATTATTCCTGCCTGTCTGCTGCAATAGCAAAGCTCCTGATGTTAAAATTAGGATGGGAAGATGGATTTTCTTTACATATATCTAAAATTATGCTGTTTAAATGTATTAGGAAAGAGGGTGACATTTTAAAGTCTGTATATATCATGTCTGTGTGTGACACAGGCAAAGAGCAGATACATTTCATCATTCAAAAGGAGATCCTCAGTTTCACAAATGGCAGTCAAGTAGCTGTCAGGTTTCCTAGGCCCTGTACCAACATCTGGATCACTGAAAATTTACACATTGATTGCAGTCTTGCTCTTTATCATAATCCAGTAATAAGGAAGCATTTTGAAAACAATTCTGCAATTAAAAAACACTTCTGTTAAAGTTTTGGATATGCAGGCATGGGCACATTAACAGAATGCACACACCAACACCTGCACATTAAATAAGCAGGCAAAATAACTGCAACATCAAATCAAGCTCTCCAAGTCTTCTGTTTTAAAACTGTTCTTAGTTGGTTATAAGAGACCCAAACCTTACTTAGTTGCATATATGATACAAGTGTCTGTCCTACCTTGACTGGTTTTATTTCAATCCAAAGGATTCTACAAATAAAGGTCAGGGAAAATGCATTGTTTTCTCATGGTAGCAATTCCTAGCTTGGAGAGGGAAGCTTCTCATTCCAGTGTAGTGGAGACATGTGCTAACTACTAAAGAAGGAACTAGTGAGGGAGCAGTGAACAGAGAGGAATAGAAGGAGGCAAGAAGAACCAAAGGCTCTGTTTGGCCAAAAGGTTTCTGGTGCTATATGAGTTGGTGGATTGGAGCTACCCAAGCAAGGCAATCTTTCCCGAATGTGTGATGGAAATTGGGATGCCTGGTACACATGTAAGCACCACAATACAGTGACCTGTACATAGATATTCTTATGCTGAACTGAACCCAGCCCTGCTGACAGGAACAGCTGATATTCAGAGATGCTTGAGGAACAGCACTGGGAGTAGAGGCTCTTGGAAAAAACAAGTAGGGTTGGAGTTGGGACTCAAAACTAGATGGAGGAACCAGGAAAGTAGAATTTGGACTTTGAAGAGCAAGAACATGGGACTATAACAAGAAGCAGTAGGATTGGAAATAATGAAATATGGAGAAGAGAGCTGAAATAAAGAAACAAAGGCGGTGTAGGGCAGTCTTGAGACCAGAAAGGGACAAGATACTCTACACTACATGCTTTCAAAGGGACAAGATAAAAGAAGTCATACCTGTAAAGAGTGGGCAAATGACTGGACAACAAGACCAGTAGCTGGTAAAATTTCTGCCCTTTTCTGCTTGGAATGGAACCTAAATTTCCAAAATCTCATTGTTCCTGTTCTCAGCAGATGCCATTTACTGTGTTTACCTTCAGAACAGAAGCAAAACAATAGAAGGGAATTTGTAGAGATGGATAGTTAGTGGTGAGGACCTGGTGTTCCCAATGGAGGTACCTGAGAGGGTTACTGCTTTGGCCAACAGTTGTCTGGTCCCGTGGACTAAATGTCCATTGGTGACTGGAGCTTTTTAAGAGTGATCCTGAAGAGTATCTTTGCTTTCGTTTCAGTTGGAAGGACTCCATGTGGTCCAAAGTAAGGTAGCCAAAGTATGGTAAATATGGACAAACTGAACATTTGTTTCAAAAACATACCATAGATTTTCAAACTAAATCATGAATTTCTGTGCTGGATGCCTCCAATGTGAGACCAGCAGGAAGGTGTCCCATGTTCCTCCAGCCAAAAGCTGACAGTGCTGCTTCTTTCAATTGCACCATGACCTTAAGGAACAGAGGCCGAAAGCAGCAAATCTAGATGTGTTGACACTGTTGGCAGTACTTGTAGGTGCTACATGTGAAATACCTGGGGTTTGGTTTACCTCCTCGAAGCCGACTGTACACACAAGTGCTGCTAAAACCAGTTGCATTACCACACATTTCACAGCTGGGGAGCACTGACCTCAATTCAGACACCTTTTGTGTAAGTATTCAGCGCTGATCTTTCATTAAAGCATCCCCTTTTCCTTTTTCTTCTTTCATTACCCAAAGAGCTGTGTAATGAAGGAGATAGCAGGATGCAGAACTCCTCATCTGTGGCAGAAGGGGTAAAATGCCTATTGAAATAAAAGTGAATAATTTCATGGTAAAGGCCTCTAAACTTTAAAGAGAATGGGCTCTTGGTGAAGTCATCAGTATTTTTCATAGATAATCACAGTTTGTTCTCATTTTTCTGAATATCTCATTTAAGACCTTGAAATGTATATTACAGACAGATATGGAGTGTTTCAGAACACCTGCAAGTGCAGTCCAGGAGTACAGTCAGGACTGTGTAATGCTCACATGCTGGAAAACCAGCTTGAGGTATTTCACTCTACACTGCATGCTTTCAAATTAATAAACATAGTTTGACATTAATTTCTGTGCTTCCCACCTGCAAAATGAAGATAAAAATTGCCACTAAGGTGTTGCAAAACTAAATTAATAAATGTAAGTGTGTGAATACTGTAGTAATGCATGCCAGAGGAATGCAGAGCATAAAGAAAATAAATCCTGTCTGTAAAACATGAAATATGTAGTAAATAAATCCTCAGACCGCACACAGAATTTAAAATGAAAAATACTATCAAATAGCAGCTCATTGGCTGAATGTCATCCTGTCAGTGGATTGAGTGAGTCAAGGATCCTTTGGATCATGCAGTGAAAGATTAAACTGTAATGCAAATATACCAGGGGCAAGCTAAGAATGCACATAAATCTTCTATTTAGGCATTTTCAAATCTGTGAGTTCTCAAGTTTACAACCCTACCTGGAGAACAGCCCATTTCACAGTCCATGCAGATTAAGCCAAGTATTTTATCCACCTTTGTAAGATGTTAATGGCTTTTCATCTTTTTCTAAACGATCATGTGATGAGTCTCTATGACTTGCTTTTCAAAAATTCTAACCATTTCAACATTAAACTGGAGCTGCTCCATTGCTTTTTTTCCCCTTCAGTTTTGTAATCTTTATTTCTGTATCTGTTGGTAATGGAGCCCAGGGTTAAACATAATTTGCTCAGATGTTTTGCTTCCAAAAGGCCTGAATGCATCTGGACATTTTACATTGGCTTTTCTGAAGAACTTTTGCTAGTGTGACATCTTGTGATTGACGAATTGAAGGCAAGATCAAAATAAATTTTCTCCTAGAGCAAACAACACACCTTGTTTTCAGCAAGTAGTGAGTGACAAAGGAAACCAATAATGTTTGTTAACATGGGATGGTTTATGTTCTAAGTTTTGCACATAAATAGAAGTATAACTGGGGTTGGTGTCTGTGCAACTGAGATACTATATTTCAGGTACAGCCAATAGTCAATAATGTACAAGATTTGGGCAAACTTCAGCAAGAGAAAAATAAGTTAGACAAAACCTTGTAATAGTTTGTGAAATGCAGTCTGGGCTCTTAGCCCACATCTACCCCAGTGGGTCCATTTATTTATATTCCACATGGCTACAAAAATGATGGAATTGAAGATATTTGTGATGAAAGGAAAACTTCTTGTCCCCTAATTTATGTTAGCATTGCTCAATTATTCACTGAAGTACAGAAAAGAAATATGAAACAAATGCAGATAATGGAATTGGGCCAAGCTGTGTGTGTGATGTGTTGAGCAATCAGCATCCTTCTGGTACCTGCATTCAAACATTTTAGTATGAAGAGTGCTTCTCATTAATCTTGTTCTTGTACAGTCTGAAATCCATAGGTTTTTACTCTCTCCCAGAAAACTACTTTCCCCTGACATACTTTACAGAAATTGAAAAGCATAGCTGTAGTATGCAAAGTCGAGATGAAAATTGGGAGAAATTATGACCTGGGAAAACGTGACATTCACTGTTTCTAACACAGAGAAAATACACTTCCCTGAATATGTTATCTTCCTGGAATTTACTACTTTCATGTTTAGGTGGGCTCTAGGGCAGGTAGCATCTGCTTCATATGTCATCGGCCAAGGTTATTTGGGCAAGATCAAAACAAAATGGACTTTTGCAGAATTTTAGTTCCATGTTACAACCCAGAAAAAGGTTGTTTGTTGGTCTCTGGGAGGTGCCTGCACTCCACACAGGCAGCACTTCACAAGGATAAGATAGATAGTTGGGACAGTTCAGCTTGGAGAAGAGAAGGCTCCAAGGACATCTTAGAGTGCCTTCCAGTACCTAAAGGGGGCCTGTAAGAAAAACAGGACACAATTTTTAGCAAGGCTTGTTGCAATAGGACAAGCAGCAGTAGTTTTAAACTGAGAGAGGATCAATTCAGACTAACTATAAGGAGGAAGTGGTTTTACAGTGAGGGTGGTGAGACACTGGCACAGGTTGCCCAGAGAGGTGGTGGATGCCCCATCCCTGAAAACATGTAAGGTCCGGTTGGATGGGGGTTTGAGCAACTTGATAGAGGGGATGATGTGCCTGGTCATTGCTTTTTTTAAACACCTGGAAAGCTAACACAGAAAACTGCTAACAGCTATGGAAAATACAGCAGCTGGGCTGCTTGGGGGTGGACTCCATGGACAACTGGATGTTTTGAGCAATAATAAGAAATCTACTAAATCAGCCAGGCTTTCATCAGCAGATTTCTGTTTTCAGAGTTAAGCCTGTATTGTGTTCCACAGTTTTGCAGGTGAGGAAACTGAATTTGGAGCATTTAACTGTCTTCATCATACCTGCAGACCTGGAAACAACCCAGAAGTACCAATCTGCTATTCCTCACAGTATATCTCAGGATTTGATGCTTTACTTATTTCCAAACATTTGTATTGGTTGCTCCATCAGTAGCTTTCCACACTGATTATTCAATATGCTCTTCTTTCTAGCTGATTTTTTACTATGGAACTGGAGACAGCTGGTGTCCACAGCACTACTACGATGAGATCAAAATGGATTTTCCAGACGGGGACATTCGGCTCTGTGAGAAGGGGCTCCGCCACGCCTTCGTGCTTGATGCCAGCAAGGAGATGGCTGCCATGATCACAGACTGGCTACAGGATGATCTGACCAAATTATAAACACTGATTCAGTGATCCACAAGAAAATGATGTAATTATTTTGTGAACGTGTAATTTTATTTTGGTGAGACAGTCTGTCTTATTTTTTTTTCTGTTTACTATTGATTATAGCTTGTTTTCTATTGAGATGTTTTAGAGAAAGTTAAAGAGAGACTGGCTGGTCCAAAGCATAGTTTTATCAATTCAGTGCTTATGTAGTTTCATCCTCAGTCTTCAGGACTCTGGAAGACCTGGCAAAGGGTGGTGTATTTATTGTCTGCCGGCGCTCTAGACAATGCAGATACAACTGTACCTGATCTGCTACCACCCCACTCTCTGCTGGAGAAGTGTTGGGATGTGGGTGGATCCTGGCAATGGATCCCGGTATGCTCTGAAAGGCCTCGTGTCTTACCCATCCATGTACACCAGGTGCATGGCCCTCAGAACAGCTCTGATGTTGTCTCCTCTGGGTCACAGGGCCTTGGTGGTCAGGCTGAGTTTGGGATGAGTTCAGGAAAGATGTCTAGATCAGATGTGGAGTTTCTCCGAGTCTCACCACGGGTTTGGGGCACTGCCAGGACTCCACAGGGTATTAGAAATGTTGTAAGGTATCTGTGGCTGCTCAGCAAGGGAATACATAAGGATCTCTTGCCTGGAACAGGGCCATGTGTTTCATTTTTTCAGTTGACTGTAGAGAAGGGAAGGTACACTGGTCAAAAATGCCAGTATTTAAAAGTTGAAATGGATTGCAGAATCCACGTATAACAACTTCTAGGTGGCCTAGCTCTCCTAACAAAGTCCATGAGAACAGTGCTTGCTCAGCAACTTTAAAGAATTAAACCACTTTTGATGCACGTCTAAATTTCAGTTCTTTGCTCTAGGGACTGAAGTATGAAATTTTCTGCCAAGCCACAAATTAGGTACGTTCAGCATCAGAAAACATCTGTTACTGTGCCACGGCTGCACCCATGACATGGCATGAATGTTACAGTTGAGAACCAGACCCTTGTATGGTGCTGACAAGTTCCCTGTTCTTCACATTTGGTGAATGCTTTCCTTTACAGATGGAAAAAAAAATAGAAAAAAGCATCTTACCAGTTGTGATAACAAAAGAAGTTACAGGGAATAGCTAGAAATGAAAATATTGCAAGTAAGGGGAACAGAGCCAAGTGTAATCAGGAAAAGCTTTCTAGCCATGAACCTGTGAAATAGTCTCCCTGTGGAGTTCATAAAGACATTTATAAATAAGCAAAATACTACAGAGTATAATCAGGGGAGGTCCTGCCCTTGCAAACAGATGAATTTAGATGATGCACTGAGTATCTAACTTACATGATTTATTACCTGTTTTGATACATGTGAGAATGGTATTGGAGAATGTTCTCTGGGATGCAGGAAGATCAATTAATTGCTTAGTTTTCTTACACGATTATACACCCCCCTTCCACTGCTCTCTAAACTCCCCTTGAATCTTTCACTAGCATTTAGAGCAACTTGTAACAGAGTTCAGTTGTTCCTGGATATTTTGGACTAGTTTTCAAACGTGCAGACTGACACTGGATTTAAGTGACCTTCTCTGTATCAGAAACTGGTTTAGCTTTTGAGACTAGCCAGTGGATTTTCCAATTACACTGCCACGCAATGAAATGGTACTGATGAGTGGGGCAGGAATGTTTGGAACACAGTTTCAGCAGTGTGGGGAGGAATCAGACACATTCAAAGTGAGGGGACTATGCCCATG
Source organism: Bombycilla garrulus (assembly GCA_013400315.1). Lineage (NCBI taxonomy): Eukaryota > Metazoa > Chordata > Aves > Passeriformes > Bombycillidae > Bombycilla > Bombycilla garrulus. The sequence goes on along the minus strand of VXBU01014341.1, from coordinate 1,301,559 downwards.
CAACTGATTCTGCTCATTGGAGAGTCACGGGACTCTCCACCTTTCTTCTTATCCACATTCAGTCATGATCAAAACAATCCTTGTAGAAGTCCATAGTCATATGTGTCTGTGTGATAGCCCCCAGATATTGGCATCATCCCAGCTGGATGGCTCCCTGCATCTGTTGGCTGAGGTGCTCCCTGGGGCAGAGCTGGGGAGGACATGCACATACCTGGAGATACATGAATGTACACATGTGCACCTGTTTGTATGTCAGCAGCATAAAAACTACAGTTCACTTGGTTGTTTCGGTTTGCACATTGATCTGGTTGAACAAAATGTTTGTTCTTTGAAGTATGTAGAGTCAGGGAATCAACAGAGACTCAGTTTGTGGGAGTTCAGCTGTTGTAGTGAATCTCCTGAGACCAGACAGAATCCTGCATTAACCAAAGATGACAAGCAACTACTGCAGCCTGGAAACTGAAACACCTACGAGAAGCAGTTGTTTACAGTGCATTATGCGTATACTTTGTATGACGAATTAATTTAGCAATACTTGTACTTGACTTGTGTATGCCTTTTATACAAAAGTTAATCCATTATACTAAATCCTAACTGCATTAAGACCTAAACTGAGATTAGGTCTGGTCAGTGATGACCAGATCTACTGAAGAAGAATGCCTTACAATTTTCTTAAAAGAATTTTCTTTAGTATTGTCAAAACCATATTGATTCTATTGCTACCTTCCTCCTAGAAGCTGTTACTGTAAGGCTAAGATCTGAAAATTTGCTCCTTTATTCATTGCTAAAACACACGGGCCTACTTTCCACAGCTGTATTTCCTAAGAGGAGCAGATCCCACACAGTGAGAATCCAGCACCTCAGAAGCCCGTGGTGTTCATTGTCACCCCAGGCAAAGAGCGTCAAAAGTGCTCGTGGTCCAAATGTGCCAATTTACCATGAAAACAGTGTGGTTTTGCCTCTTGTAGACTATTTAAGAATTTTTTGAAAACCTATCACAAATGTATTGACTGTAAGCTGTAGCACCTACTCACAAACATTCACATCTGTGCTTGATTCTCACCACACGAGTAACCCTGCTAGTGCAGTGACTTTGCCTCATGTGCAAGTGTTTTGCTAGATCGATACCTTTTATTAAAAGTACACAACTCCAATAACAAAATTAAAGAAATTTATGGTAAAATGTAAATCTATTCTTTGTTTTGGTAATTTGTTTAGTCCTAGTTCAGCTCCTTTATTACTTCATGCACACAAAATCTACAGAAATACTTGCCAAACCCCAATTTCACATGCGATGCAGACATCTGCCAAGTGCACAGAAAATCTGTGGGTGGTAGGCACCTGACTCGCTTAAGCATTTTTATCCAGAGCCCCTCCAAAATAATCAATCAGTTTCCCCTTGCTGCCTCCAGCTCCATGTTTGCTGCTCTGAATGAGCTATAGAGTGTGTGGATCAGGAGGTTTGTCCCTTCAGGAAGCTGGATGAGTGCTTGCCCAGTGTTTATGGTGAAGAATTTGGAGTTGGACTCCAAGCTAAACACCAGATTCTTGACTCACAGAGACAGATTGCATACATGAGCCACAGCAGATAATCTCTTCTCTGCAGCTGAGATCATTTATGTATTTATTTTACAGAAAATGGGCTTATATGTGCATCCACCCCCCCATCCCTTTCTTTGGTCTAGCTAATTTCCAGCAAAGACTTTAAACAAGATGTTCAATGTTACAATTTTAAAGTCACTCAAACTATTGCTGGGTTTGGATAAACTCACTAGACCCAAGAGACTTGTTCTACTCTGTGTCACAGGTCATGGTCAGACTCCCAACTGCAGTAAGTTTTTGAGGCTCTTCACTTGCAGGCAAATGTTCTCTTTCCTGGCATATTCACAAAATAAGAATCCAGAGAGCATTTGTGAGTGACCAGGAACTATTAAAACAGCATATATTTCTGGAACAGCTGATGGGGGTTGAGCACGAGCAGCAGATCCAGCAGTAACAGCACAAGCAGCTGCCAGGAGCGATCGCTGCTCTCAGTAGCATCACGCAGGAGTTATGGAACAGCCTAACATTTGTGCTCAGATGGAACAGGCAGGGAGGGATTTAATTAAAAACTCTTCCAGAGCGCTTGAGCTGATGGTCAACAGCCTCAGCTTTCCCTGCTGCAGGAATGAGCTTGCAGAAGAGTTGTGGAAAGTAGTTTGCAGCAGCTAATAAAATACAGGGTGTTTTTTAAAACATCTGACTGATTGTACCTGACTCCAGGGTTTGCCAGTCAGACACTCAAAAATCTTTTCCATCCTGTTTGAAGCAATTCACACTGAAGGAGGAAATGGGGGGGGAGGGGGGGCGACAGAGAGACATCCTGCTTTGACATCTTTATGAACATCTTCAACAAAGCCCCCAGACTCCAAAATACTGTGCTTCGTGCACTGAGAGGAATCCATGAGATAAGCTAACTTAGAATTAGGAAAAAACAGGCTTTCCCAATGTCAAGACTCATCTACTCCTCTTCCCTAACAGGCACTCTTAAAATTTGATAAGTATTCATCTGTTCCAATCTAACTTGTAGGACACAGGAATACTATTTACAAAACAGAAATGTTCTGAAGTGCTAACATGCTCTCATCGTGCAGGGGGTACTGGAACTCATCGGTGCTTATAGGAAAGAACTTGTATTTTCACTCACAAAATAAACCCACAGGATTTTAAGCATCCAGAGTGGTCCAGCCCCAATTCAGGTAATGTCCTATTTTACCAATGCTTTGCATTTTCTTCTATTGTATTCATGTGTGACCTTGGACATCTCCTCTGTCCTTGCTGTGCCTTTGATTTCTCTTCAGTGATAAACTGACTAGTTTATGTTGTCAATCACATGAGCAGTGTGCAGTGCCGTGGAGTACAAACCTCATTGTGTCCATTGAACACAAACCCCAGTACTCCCACTGGTTCCAGTGAAGTCATGATGCGATGCCTGTGAATAACCATTTGCTCTCACCCTTCAGTGTTCTGTGGAAAACAGAATAGAGCTTGTTACGATAGCACATTCCTGTAAAACTGCTCACAGAGTGGGCCAGGGGCAAAATGCCATCCTGCCTCCTTCCCCAGAGAACCCTTACCAAGAGATCCCCTCAGCCTATGTCAGCACTAAATGGGCATGTGGGGATGCAGAACACTGACCAAAAGGTGGGTCCTGCTTGGTCAGTCACTCACTGTGCACTGGGAATAGAAATGACCGTGCCTCACTCCAGTTCAGTTCTCCGCATTTCTGGATTTTGAAAGCCGAGTTTGATTTGTTATGTCCAAAGCATACAGCTGATGCCTTGAGGACTTCTTCTATGCCTCCAAATGTGCCTCACTCCACACCTGCATGTTCACAGTACCATGTGCTTAGGGATGTAGGAGAGAGTCATGATCCTTATTACCTTCAGTCTCTGTCTGCAAGGCACTTGGGTAACGTCCATTGCAGGAGCACCTGCTAAAGCACCTCACTCTCAGTCCAGTCTGTCCTTGAACACTTCCAGGGATGGGGCATCCACAGCTTCTCTGGGCAACTGTTCTAGTGTCTCACCACTCTGACAGGAAAGTTTCCTCCAAATATCCACTCTAGATCTCTCCTCTTTCAGTGTAAAACCATTTCCCCTTGTCCTATCACTATCTGCCTGTGTAAAAAGTGGCTCTCCCTCCTTTTTATAAGCACCCCTTTTAGCACTGAAGTCCTCAATGAGGTGTCCATGGAGCCTTCTCTTGTCCAGTCTGATGGAGTCCATGGAGGGAATCCTGTTCGGCTGGCTGGAATTGGGGCAGCTTCTCACCATGGCAGGTGAACACTGTTCAGAAACACAGGGATGAAAAAGGATGCACATTTTGATGATAAATCCAACACAAACACTCGCTGTTCTGTGACTTTATTTATTAGAAAATACCTGTGGCTACCCTGGAAGGCAGTTTAAAATTAATGAGAATTTCATTTTTGGTTTGACACCTTAGGTAACCCAGGGAATAAAGGTGGTTTACAAAGGCTGCTCTTGACATCTGGTTTTAGAACACAGGCACAAGTCACCAAAAGAAAATCTTGCAGAGGTCTATTTATCAATAAAATATTTAATAAACTTATCTGTACAAAATATTAAAAAGGTTATTGAGGAGTATACAAGAATATTTATTTAACAAATATATACTGCTATATAATATATTCAAGAAAATATAGATTGCTGTTTACAGTTCATTTACAACTCCATATGTACAATCTATTTAAACTTTAGATACATACAAACAACGCATTTACACCATCACGTACAGAGCTATCTTCTTTAGAGATATTTCACACACCCAGACCTGAAAAAGCTGAACAAATACATGGATAATTCAGAGGCACACACAGGGATATGAGTATTGCTTCAAAAATCATAACTACTAGAAATACAGCTAGTGAAAACTTTTTCATTTTTTGATATTTTCCTTTCTAATCAAAGAAAAGAACATATAAATAAAACCATGACTGACCAGCAGAGAGGCTCGTTTTGTCAAACAACTCCAGAAAGTGTTGACTTGACTCCAGAAACAGAGCACACAGTGATGGGATACAGAGGGACTGAGTAAAATGGATCAACATTGCTCCCTGCTTCGTCTGAGACAGGGAGCACCAGGAGCAGAGCAGGTCTGTGCTGCACAGACAAGTGTCCATTTCCTTGGAGCAGCATCTCCACCAGCTTTTCCATGGGAGCTGCAGAGCAAGACAGAGCTGGTGACTCCAGGTGGACACAGCCCCTGACCACTCCTCAGGCTGTGAGAGCTCCATTTGTAAGGCACTGCACAAACATGGCTTCAGCTGTGTGAGAGCTCTAGACCTTCAGCAGCTCACGAACTCAGAGCTTTCTTTAAGAGGTTAATCACTCACAGCACGTGGGATGAATGTAAGTGGGATGATCACTCCCCTCCCTGGGCAAGGAGAGGATGAGCTCCTCCTACAAAAAGCACCATCTCAGCTGATCACTTCCTACATACTCACTTAACTCTGGCACCTCCAAGGACCACAGCCTGGCCCCTCCCTGTGTGACCATCCCTTTTCCTGGCCTGCGGACGCTGTTTCACACTGTTGCTGCTGGCTGAGCTCCTGTGAGCCCCTGGGTGCTCAGCAGTTCTGGCACACAGCTCCCTGGGATGAGCAGCTTGGGAGCAAAGCAGCCCTAAACTTTGCCTCCTGTTTATTCCCTACTGTTCTTCTCCCCTCTCTTCACCAAGGCAAGATGGAGGAAATAAATGAAATATCACAGGGAACTCTCCCATCTCCCCAAAAGCCAATGCCACAGCTCCCAGGGAGGCTGGGCTTGGGACCAGCATCTGTGTCTCATTCCTCTGATGGTGGAGACCAGCGTGGCACCAGCACAGGTTGACATTGTGGCAAAGAGAAGGGGAGGGGAGACCAAAACCCTCCCACCTTCCATCAGAAAGGCACTTGAGTTTGTGGCCCATTGTGAGCAGGTCCCTCCTCCCACCGGCTTCAGCCCTGCCAGACCTGTCCCCTCTGTCCCCTGCCCGGAGGCACAGACTGCACCATGTCCTCCTGCTGCTGAGTCCCAGCCTTCCCTTTCTCACCCTCCTTCCCCCAGCAAACACCACAGCAAGTCTCCACACTCCCCATTCTGAAAACCCAAAGCATGACCACAAGTACCAAAGCAGAAAAATGAGTGCACAAAAAGTACGACTGAACTATTAAATGGTGATGACAGCAAAATGGAGAGCAAAACCTGCCGAAAAAACATTGAAAATGAATGGAGTTCTGGTTTCCTCCATGGAATGGATGAGAATGGATCAGGCTTTGGTTTAAGATTTTTCAATACCAGTTCCATGCAAAAGCTCTGCTGCCCAAGCTCCCTGTCCTAGTCCATCCACTGAGCAAGAGTCAAACATGGCACATCCATCAGCCTGCCAGTGCTCCTTCCCACCACCACCTGTATCCAGCTCCTCTCCAGCATGGAAAATTCAGGGGGTGTTTGAATACTGCAGCCAGTAAAAGGGAAAAGCAGACACAGGGCTTTTTGTGTCTTGAGGTGCGAAGATGCAAAACATCCTTTAAAATGTAGGGTGGGCTCCTTGATCAGTGGATTACACGAGCATAAATTCCAAATTTTTTTTCATTTTCTGAAGGCCCAGATTACTGGCAAACAGGATATAAGTGATTTTCAGAGACATCTTTGCACCTCTGTGTACCTCACAACATGTTGTACTAGGAACAAAGAGCTTAGAAGGACTGAATGCAATTGGTTTTACTCTGGAAGACATAAATCAGTTTATGACAAAACTGAAGGTGCCACACACACCAGCCTGTGGAACATGCCGCTCTTTTACCAGCCATTAATTCAAAGATAGGAAAGACAGAAAAACTCTCCCCCTCCCACACAAAATCACAGGTCCCTGACCATCAGCCACACCCCACCCACAGAACAGGTACACCCCAGCTTCTTTCCTTGTTGTGTTTTCATGGAGGACACACTCCCGCAGTGGGGACACTGCTACACTCTGCTCCTGCCATGCTGCATCTCCGTTCCGACCCCATGAAGGGATCCCTGATGCCAAGGGAGCTGCTCTGAGGCCAGTGAGACACACATGATCTTCTGGTCACAAGGACTTTAAAAAAGTCACACTGCTCTCAAAGAACTTGCTTTTTCCCACACAGGTTTTCCCATCCACTCACCTACCCAGAGCATGACGTAAACAGAGAAGAACTCACCCCACAACTAAAGCTGCACCGAGGACAGGGGACACAGCAAGTGATTTGATGGAACTGCCCAGCCAAGGCCCATGAGACAGCCCTTTGTTTTGACCACCTGTCAAACACAGCGGCACACAGCCCCATTTCAGGTGACAGCCTCTGTGCAATACCCAGGCTCTCACTGCAATTACCACACAGAGGTTTTTTTCTCCCTGGCACATGGCCCTGCTGCCCCAGCACAGACAAAAGAGAAGGCACTTGGATTTCAGAACTCACTCCACGTTCAGCAGGAAACCATGACACTTCCCACCAGTTTTAGTCCAACACAAGTGTGAGCTGGGCTGGTATTTATGATGTATCTGCACATTAACATGGGTCCTGTGGGTTTTGATGTAACTATAAACACTGATGTTGATACAACCATGACAAGCAGAAGCTCGGGGCAAAACTCCTGTTAAGGCTGGAGAGCAAAGCCATGGCATCCCCTCAGCATCCTAGGTGCTCTGCTCCCTCTGCCCAGATGTAGCCTTGGGACATGCATTGCCAGAGGGTCCTAAGTGATGCCCCAACCTCTCTGGTCTCTTCCATCCCATCAGGGGTGTGTGTGTGTGTCTGCAGGTGACTCTCCCTAAGCACCACTTTCGTGCATGTGGGACAAGGGCTTAAAACTGCAAAGGAGGGGTTTGTTTTGCAAGGGGAGTGTGATGGGTAAATCCCTGCAGCGCTGCCCAGCCAGAGCCAAGGACTGGGCTAAAACCCATGGGTGCAAACACACACAGAAATCACTGGCACTCAAACCTGAGCAGAAGGCTACAAGGTTTGGGGTTTACTTTTAATCAGGACTGGTGCCTTTGCAGCCTTTCCCTCATGGGTATGCCAACCATCAGCCAACAGGCAAAGAGGATTGGCTCCACCTGCCAGTGCTGATCAGAAGTGAGACCACTGGGATCACTGCAGCTGCGCCAGGATGAAGCTGTACCAAGCCCTTTTCCATGTGAATGCGTCTCTCTGCCAGAGGATACTAATTTCCCTTCTATCATTGGATTTGAAGTATGATGTAAAAACAACAACAAAAAAAAAAACTGAGGTGGAGTACATGGTTAGACAAGCCCCCTATTTTAAGAGAATTAAAAAGCAATTATTTCTAAAAAAACAAAAAAAAACAAAAAAAAACACACAAAACCTGAGATTCTTGGGAAGTATTTCTAAGCCAGAAGAACCCCTGGGGACCAGGACTAAACAGGGCACAAAGACATTTTGCTTCTGACTGTTCCTGAGGGCAGTGGCTTGAGCACAAGCTCAAAGAATCCCGAGCAAGGCACACACACCAGTCAGTCCCTATCCCAACTGGGCAGGCTTCCCCAAATCCCAGCCCCAGTGCTTCTAAGTCAAATGAGATCACTCTGCAAGTTTCCCTACTCCTGTGCAATTACATTCCCATGTCAGAGAGAAGGGAGCCAGTTAAGCATGGATACACAGTCCTTTTCAAATGCTTAATATTTCTAGTTTCACTGTAATTATATCCTGCACATAAAAATGGTGCTCAAGGTCAAACAAATCCTCCAGGAGAATACGCACTGCATGGAAACTGCTTGTTTTTTTTTTTAACTGGAAAGGTTGTATAAATACTGCAGATTGAGAACCTATAATTATCCATTAAAATCACTCTGAGACTGCTGAATTAATATTTGTCCATGTTCAACCTCTAGTCTCATATTTATAAAGTTTACATGTGCCCAAAACTCAGCTCAGGCAAAAGGCAACTGATCAGAAATGTTCTGTGGAGGAGCAGCTCCAGGGATGGGGCTGGGCTGGGCTACCACCATCCTCCAGCCAGTGCCCCACCAACCTCTCTCCAAAGGCAGGGTTCACTTGTCCATGCCCTCTACAGACACATCCCGGTGTTGCCCCAACAGTGCAGAGCTGCAACAACTCAGCCAAGAAAACCCCCTGCCTGGGAAAGGCTTTCACACCCAGCAGTTCCATTTAATCATGTAACAATAAAGGTTGGGAAAGATCATGTCCTACTGTCAACCCCACATCACCACCATATTCACCATTAAACTATCTCCTCAAGTGCCATACCCACACAGTTCTTGAACACTTCCAGGGATGGTGGCTCTACACTCCCCCAGGCAGAGCTTTGCAACTCTTTCTGTGACTTTTTTCACGGAATATTTAATCTAAACCTCTACATATTTGCAGAGTCTCTGATGGTTGTTGCCCAAAACTAATCCCACCATTTGGTGCAATCTCCAAATCTGCAATATGGGGTTGGAGAGGCAGCCCTTGCAGGGATTCATAAAGGGGGCAGTGGTGGCCTTTGCTCTGGAAATTGTCCTCTGGGAGCAAGGAGCAATGTGACAGCCAAACCCTGCAGCGACACACTTGCTCGGGGGAGCAGCACAGTCACCCAGCAAAGCCCCCAGCTCCACTCTCCTCCACCCCTGCCCTGCTCATGCACATCCCCCTGGAGCAGCCCCAGGCAGGGAGCTGCCTCCCCTGACTCCTCAGAGAAGCAGAAAGAGGATCCAACTCCATCCTTTGCCCTCCCTTTGTCCTCTAGAGGTTGTTTGCCCAGGAAAGAAACAGGTGACTCTTGGCACAGGCCCCAGCACTGCTGGGCTCCTCCAGGGGGGATGAAGATTGCTCCCCCACCAAACATCCCTGATCAGGGAGGCCACAGCTGGGAGAGCCAGGTCGGGTTCCCAAATGGGTGAATCCGTGGACAGCATCGCTGCCAGCCGTGGACTCTGTGCTCCTCCCAGATCTTCCCCTCTCATTCATCGTATCGCTCCAGGCCATGGAACTGCAGCAACTGAGCCACTGTCCCCAGCAGCAGCAAAGCCATCATGAGATTCAGGACAAAAGCCCCAGCAGTGGGCACTGCCCAGAATCAGGGTAAGGGTGAAGCCTTGCAAGACCCAACCTGTCACCCTACTCTCCATCAGCTACCTCCAGACCTGAGGTGGGGGACATCTGTCTGTTCCCTGCAATTCTGGCTTTAAAACCCCACAAGAACTGGGAGTCAATGGCAGTACCTCCTCTTGGACACAATACCACAGGAGCAGGTCTCAGGACACCTTTTTGGTGGAGGCTCACAAGAGCCACCAGCCAGCAGGGGCTGCCAGGAGCCATATATATCTTTCTTGGATTTGAACTGCCCATGAACCTTCACCACAAATATTTGGAGGAAGGAGAGGGGGTAAAAGAAACAAAAACATTTTAAAAAATTGTCGCAGCAGTGAGAAAAACTATCAAACATCCAAGGGCAATTGAAAAATTAGGTACTTCCAAAGCTTAGTAACTTTATAACTGATATGCAATCCAGCAGCTCCAGCACTGCTGTGCCAACCTCCTTCCCCAGCCAGCTGTGCTAAAGCCAAAGGGCAGAGGAAATCCACAAACCCCCGTGCTGACCCCTCCTCACCCACTCAGGAACCTCAGCCTCCCCAGATGCTGCCAGGGAGAAAACGGAGGGCATGGACCTGATCCTTCCTCCCCGCCCCCCGACCTCCATCTCTGAGCGTTCCCCTGGGGACAGGTGCCTCATTAGCGTATATTTACATCCATGCTGAGGTAGGGGGATGGGTTTTCCTCTTGGATACATGGATGTAAAGCCAGAGGAGCTCTGCAGGTGTCAAGGGGATACATGAGACTTATGGGCAGCACACTCGCTCCTCTGAGCTGCCATAGCCTGAGGGTGCAGAGCAGGCTCTGTGGGTGAGGATGGAGGGAGGCTGGGGGTGTTGTCCCACTCATCTGTCACTGTTTTCAATGGACACATTGACTTCCTACTGAGGAACTTGGGGGGAAGGGACTGTTGAACCTCTCCAAGGCTTTTCTGGTCTTTGAAATAGTTTGGATCTCAGCAGAGCTCTTTGACATGACCTCCTTCCTGCCCTGGCCAGGCTCAGACCTCCCAGCAGAACACCTCTGCCACAGTGGGCAACTGGATTTATGCAGGAAAAATCCCATGTATTCCAGCAGGAATTTATCTCCTCCAAAAGCAAACTCCCATTGCTAAAAAGCACTGATGCTTACACACCAACAACCTACCCACAAGACAAAAACAAACCATCAAACACAAAATCTGTGCAAATACATCTCTGGTCTAAGCCAACCCACCCAGGAAGTCAAATTTTGGTAGCAAAAGCCACTGAGGTGCAGCAGAAATGCTTCCCAGCATCCCCTGGCATGGATGAAGAACTTCAGTGGTTTAAAGGCATAATTTATACTCAGCTCCTGAGTTACTAAAACCCTGCAGCCCTTTCAGCACATGTCAAAGCACCCCACTTGATACAGCAGTCCCTGAGGGCAGCACACAGCCCACTGCATGGGAAAGGTCTGTTCCTGGAGGATCCAGTTCCCTTAATGGAGCAGGGAGCAGCCAGCCCTCCAGAGAGGGCCACAGCTCCCTGGGAAATCGATGCCAAAGGATGATTGGGTGCAGCTTAGTGCTTTTATAGAGATTATTTGGAAAGAGAAGAACCCGAGTGAAACGGCTCTTCCCTAGGGAACTTGGGACCTTTGTTTGCCTCCAGACATGCCCAGGATGGCTCTGTGACTTGTGGGCCTCATGCCAGGTTCCCAGTGTGCCTTGGAAATACAATTTTGTGCAGGAAAGGGAGGAGATTCACCAGCCAGTACCTCCTGCAGGACACAGACAGCAGGGGCCAGCGCTTGCGACCACACTGAGTGGAGGCACCTCCAGCCAACGCCTCCCAGGGCCACTCTCATCTTTTTAGGAGCACAAGTTCTGCTTCAAACCTGACTCTTTCAGCCTCTGGTTCTCCTTCTCTCCTGTCTCTGCCAGCAGACTCACAAACCTCTCCCCACTGCAAAAAGGCCTGGACAAAGTGATTTCAACCCACGTCAGCCACAGGTTCTACACTCTCTGCCTTCCTGCAGAGATCCCTTATTTTTCCACCAGGAAATCCAGGGCAGCAATTTGAAGACTGCCAGGAAAACTCCTTTATCTCAAAGAAAAGAGCATTCCTACCTCACCTCCACCTCACTGCCACAGCCAGAGGGTGATGCTTACCCAATCCCTTTGCCACAGACCCTATTCCACCTCCCCTCCAACCCAGGTCATCATTCTGAGCAAGACAATTTTGGCTAGACATTTTCCAAAACCTTTGGGAAAGAAGTTGTCACCTCCACTTAGGCAAAGCAAGTGTATCAGGCAGAGCTCAGAGGCTGAGGAGACATTCCCTTGGGGCTCTGCCAGGCTGTGTGGCCCCCTTTCAGGGGGGAACAGGCAAGGCACAGAGATGGTGGCAGCCTCACAGTCTCAGAGGGACATCCCTCATCCCTCTTAGGGTCATGGCCAGGGTGGCCCAGGGAAAACAGGAGACACCTGCTCTGAGCTTGGCTTTTGGAAAGGCACACACCAAAATGTGTATGTGTGTGTATATATATATATATATATATATTTATATTTATATATATATAAAATGGGCAGAGCTGCTGAGCAAGACCAGGAGGGATAGGGAGAGCTGCAGAAATTGCTACCTGCAGCCACACGTCTCCACGACCATGTCCTCATACTGTTTGTAAACCACATTGTTCCCAGAGTCTATATAGAGGATGCTGATGGGGCTGAGCTTGGAGGGCACGCAGCAGCTCGGGGGGGTGGACTCCGGGTCCATGGAGTTCATCAGGGTCTGGATGATGGCATGGTTGGTGGGCTCCAGGTGGGAGCGCAGGGGGAAGTCGCAGACCCCCTCGCAGTGATAGGCCTCGTAATCCAGGGGGGCGATTATCCAGTCATCCCAGCCCAGCTCCTTGAAATTCACGTGCAGGGGCTTCCTACTGCAGCGAGTCTTCACCTTCTTTCCGTGGCCTCTGCCCCCAGAGCGGGCGGCAATGGTGGTCCTCCTCCTCCTCCGCTTGGGATATGCCTCCTGGCCAGGATCGGGGGGCTCAAGGAAAGGGGGGCTACCCAGGGCCTTGATTCTATCCCGGATCTCCTTGAAGAGGTTCTCCTTCCTCTGGGTGCGTGAGAAGGCCACGAGCAGGGCTCGTTCATGGGGCTGAGGCTGGGGTTTGCCGAAGCCCAGCTGCCGGGGAGGCAGGAGCTGCCCCGACTGATCCGAGACGATCCTCAGCAGGAAGCACAGCAGCTTTCCCGAGCGCGATCTCTCCCTGTGATCTCGCAAGGCCTCCCAGACATCAAACACCTCCCATCTGGAGGAGCCCGTGTCCAAAATGTCTGCAGCCCTGGAGTCCAGCAGCCGGGGCTCCTCGCCGTCCCGGCCTGGGCAGGTGGCGAGGAGGAGGTGGTGGAAGGTGCCCTCGGGGGACAGTGCCAAGCTCCGGTTTTCAGGGAGCGAGCGCAGGATCCGCAGCTCTGCGCCCGTCACCTCCTCTGCCTCAGGCAGGCTGGAGATGTCAAAGAGGTATCGCTGCTCCGAGGCGGACGGGGAGGCATCTGGAAGGGATAACACAGAAGAAAAAAAAAAAATGGAAAAAAGGAAAAAAAAAAGTTTAATATCAGCAAGCCAAAGCCAAGCTCTCATTAGGGAGGTGCAAGGGATGCAGAAGTAACAGGGGAGTTCTCGCTGGGTAGTACAGCTCCCTGAGCATCCCAGCAGGGCACAATCTGTGTGTTCTGCATCCAGGAACGTCACTCTGGCTGGGGACCCCAAAAACAAATGGGGAGGAAAAGGTACAGAGGGAGGGAGGAATCAATTCAAACAAGTGGCTTCTCATCAGCACTCCTCTCCACATCCTGAGGAGGCTTCTCTGCCTCCTCCCAGGTGTTCCAGTGACCCCAGATGCACCACTATTCTGTTTTGGCACAGATGCCACATCTGAACGTGTGCTGCACATTACCTCCCCAGTCAACAGGTTGTCACCGATTTCTTCTGCCCCAAGTGTCACACACATACACGTGCTGTTAAAAATTCCATTTCCCCCTCGCAGATGGGCACACAGGTCTAATAGAGGCACCCACAGAGGCTGAAAGTGAGCCCAGCCTCGGTCTGTCACTATTTCTAGTGGATCCAAAGACCAGACACGGACTTGTGCAGTTTCTGGCACCGAATAAATATACTCAGTGTGAATTAAAAAAAGAAACACCAAAGGAGGTAGAGCTGGGAAGAAGAGATGAATTGAGTTCTAGGGGAGTTGTTTTATGTTTTCTCCCTCGTTAACGAGAAACCTGACCTGGGCATGCTGCAGACATCTCTACTGTGCCCGGAGCGCCCCGACCCGCTGCCGGCAGAGCCCTGCCCGACACCCCCGCCCCGCACCCGCCCACCCCCGCCGGCAGCGCCGCGGGGTGCAGCCCGCACCGCCCGCCGGGGGTGAAACTTCTTCTCCCTGTCATTTGCTGCTGCTGCTATTATTATTATTAATAGCAGTATTATTATTTATTATAGTTATTAAAATTACTATTTGAAAAGAAAATCTAGAATTCCCATGAGGAGCAGATAAGAGCAGATAAGGAGATCCCTTTGAAGAGTTCATCTGGTTTTGTTTTGCGCTGAAACTTCCCAAGACCTGCGCGCGGTTTTCGCCCAGCTCTCACAAGCCGAGCACTGCCCACCCTCCCACCGGAGCATCCTCCACCCGATCCCGCCTCGCTTCCCCGACGTTTCTCCATCAGCTTCCAGTGAACCTTCTCCCGCAGCGGCTGCTGGAAGGATACGGCCCCTCCTGGGAATGTGGGAATGGGGTTGGGGGGGCTCTCCGACCACGAGGCAGCCGGCGACAGGCACGGGGGTGCGGCTGGCGCTGCTTTCCAGTTTGCATTTTTATTTTATTCGATAGGGAATGTATTATTGTTTTTCCCTCTGCAAGCGAACTTGGCCGGCAGGGCGCAAAATACATATATACATGTATTTGTTAAAAGTATATCTTTGGGTGCGTATATACATTTGATTATTATTATTATTATCATTATTATTATTATTAGATTCGAGGGTATGAAGAGAGCAAAAGAGGGTGGAGAGGGAGAAGGGGACCGCGATGCCGAGCTCAGCCGGCAGCGTTAGCGGGAGTCGCTCCGGAGCACCGCGGCCGCCGGGGCCGAGCACACCGCGGAGCACCGTGGCTGTGCTCCCTCCCCGGCCCGGCCCGGCCCGTCGCCGAGCCCGCGAAGTTTTTTTGGGATGCAAAGGCTCTGCCAGGGCAGGGAATGCCGCGCGGGAAAGCCGCTCTCAAACCGCGCCGCACATCCGGCCCCGCATCAGGTGGCGGGAGGTGCCGAGAGCCGCCCGTACCGCCGCTCACCCGTCCTGGCTGGCTGCACCTCGCAGCCCGTCCCGAACCGCACTCCCAGCGCCAAGGTGTCATCCTTGACACCGACTGCGTGTGCAACCCCACCGCCACCCCAGAGCCCCGCTCAGCGCCACGCTCATCTCCGTCCGCAAACCCCTTCACCGGTGCCGGGCACAAACCTTTTGCTGTCCCCATCGCCACTCTCCTAACCCCATGCACAGCCCCACTCCCAGCCCTGTCCTCGCCCCCAGTCCCACACTCAGATTCGCGCACGGCTTCACTCCCGTTAAACACCCGGGATGCGCAGACCCTGTCCCGTGAAGCTCCATCCTCTGCAATCACTCCGTGCGGAAACCAACGCACAATCCTATCCAGGCACAGCCCCGTGGTAGGACCAACATGTGAGCATCCTCTCCGCGTGCCATCACGTCCCCAAACTCACGCTCAGAGTGATGCACAACCCCCATATCCACACGGGACACGGGACCCCGATCCCCACACCCGTGCACAACACCGTCTCCATCCCCAAGCCCCATCCGCCTCCCCAATCCCATTCCGAAGCCCAGGCATGGGCTTCTCTCCCTCCCGACGGCGGGGTCCCGGCG
>VXBU01014341.1:1266946-1284900 GCA_013400315.1 Bombycilla garrulus | reverse complement strand
GGCGGCCCCGGGGCCCCAGGCTCCCCCCGTCCCGCTCCGAGATGCCCCGGGCTGCCCCGAGCCTCCATCGGCTCCGGTAATTCCGCCTCGGGAGTCCGACACCGGAGCAAAACAAAGACCCAGCCGGGCTGCGGGCTGATGTTTTCCCTTGCATGGAGGGTTTCCTTGGTAAAATTCAGATGTTTCCTTGGGTCTCGATTAAAATAACAAAGTGGGGTATTTACTAGGATGTTATTTCAAGTCTCTTAAGTCCCTGGTAATGTCTGTTGCGATTTCTCCTCAAATACAAAAACAAGCGCTGCGATGATTTATTTGAAGGAATGTAGGTGTTTCGCCAAAACAAACACGGCTTTTTTTTTTTTTTTCCTTCTCCCCCCCGAAACAATCGCTACTCACGAGCTGTCACTGCAGCCTCTTGGATTTCTTTCTGCTGTAATTCTACAGGTGTCTGTCTTGTCACAGTATCGCGAGTGGATTTCTAATGCCAACCAGCGGCTTTGCTCGGCATGTACACACACACTGCGCAGAGACATGGACACCACTCCCAGGACACCATCCCAAGAAACCTCCACCTGAGAAATTCCTGTCCCATGCAGTGCAGGATGGCCAGGTCTGAGGCCATTTGCACACCTTGCACAGCACTTGCAGAGTTTGCTCAGCCTTTGCACAGGGCTTGCACAGCCAATACATGGAGCTGGCGTGGCTTGCGCGGTGTTTGCATACTCAGTGTGTTCACACAGGGCCTTGCACACAACACCCCCCAGCAGTTAGTGACCCCCAGGAGCCCAACCCAGCTGGGGCAGGAGGCAGAGGAAGGGCTGGCAGAGGAAGGCTTCATTAACTGTTATTCTTCTGTCAGTCCCTCATTCAATCCAGCCTGATGCTGTTCAGATGCTAAAGATCCTTTTTAAAAACCATCTGACAAGACCTCCCAGCCCTGAGGCCTCACTCTCCCCTGGCCAGGGTGCTGAGACTCCACTCGGGAGCTCTCCCAGAACCAGAACATGGCAGCAGGCCTCAGTGCCCAGGGCATCTCTCCCCAAAAATGGGAAGGCTGAAAAGCACTGTCCGGTCCTGTCCCCCTTGATCCCACCTCAAAGAGCAACCACAGGCTCCAAATTGTGCTGCTGATGCTCCCACTGCAGCACATGGCAGCACATCCCACCCTTCCCAGTGCTGCCCAAGGAAGGGATCAAAAGAGTTAGCAAAAGGATGGAAGGATGATGGGGTGGGAAGGACTTTGAATGGGCAGACAAGTCTACCATAAACCTCTGGGCTTCTTGCAATGGTTTCTGGAGCATTCTGCCTGGAATCATTTCACACAGTCAGTTTTATGGGAAACAGTGAAAGGTACAAAAATGGTGAGTGTGGGCCTAGCTTCAGGCCCCCAAGTCTGTACATCCTCCTGCAGGCTGGGGTGCTTGTACTTGCCACACATGAGGAACCCCAAGCTTCACCAAATTGCCAGGGACTGGAACTGTCACTGTCACTACATTTTTGATGTGTATCTTTCAAAAATTAAAGTTACATTGATGCAACAGACAGCTGTGCCTCCTGTTTGTTCTTCCACCACAACTTCTTTTTGGCCACAGACCAGTCCACTTCTCAGCCCCTAGCGTGGGCACCAGGGCCAAATCCCTGCCTGCTGTGAGCTGGCAGAGCTGAGCAATGGTTTCCTATGCATCAGTTTGCACCACACCATCCTTGTCCCTGTGTGCAGCCGTCCCCATGACAGAGCCTTGTGCTGCTGCATGACAAAGGCCAGATCCCTGTGCTCACTGTCTGTATGGAGACCCAGGCACAAGCACACAAACCCCCCACACAACCCCAGGACGTGGACACACATCTGTGAGCACCAGGCATACATGCCTGCTCCAGAAGGCACATGAACACACACACACACACAGAGACAGACACAGGTACACCAACCCCAGCAGAAAATTGTGCCCAGCTGAGCCACAGGGTAGATGTGAAACCCAACAGCTCATCCTCTCAACCACACAGTGTCTATTGAGACGCACAAGCACTGACTTTCCCATCTGTTCTCCATTGCAGCCTCATTTAAACCCTTTTGGGCTTTCTTGAATTTCCATCAGCCCAGCCCAGCCCAGCTGCAGGACCTTCCCAAGCCTCCCGAGCCCCGAGCAGCAGCACAGCAGCTCCTGCCCCCAGTCCTTCCTTGTGTTGGGGATGGGCTCCCTTCTCTCCCACTGCAAAACCTTTGTGCATAATTTCACGCTGGCAAAAAGCCACCTTCTACCAGCCCCCTTCCCAACCCAAATTAGCACGCTGCTGCAGCAGCAGAAATTGGAGAGGAAAGGCTGCAGTTTTATTTTACAACTCAATTAGCAAGTTTATACAGAAAAAAACACCCACATAACTGAGGGAGATTTTATGTCCATTCAGCTTCACCAGCAAATAGACTGGTTCCTCCTGAGGGCACTCCCCACTGCTGTGGGCACAGCGATGTGCTCCTGCCCATGGGGCCCCTCAACCAACGTGGTGATCCTGGCTCTGGCCCTGCTCACTTGCTCCATCTCACTTTGCTCTTACACTTAGAAATCCTCTGGGTATCTCTGTCATGGGCTGAAAAACACAGTTTTGAGACTGTTCTGACAGCCTGTTCACCAAGTATTAAATTGGAAGTGTGACAAAACCTGAGATGAAGATAAAGGGCCACATTTGCCCCTAATTTTTCCCTAAGAACCAGTCCCAAGTAATGTGAAGCCAATGGCTGTATGCCCAGGAGGGATCCTGACTCCTGAAACAGCTTCCGCCATGTCCCACGACAGTCTCTCCCTTCCTTGACCAATAGACTCTTCTGGTCAGGTTTCTGCAAAGAAGGGGAAAGTCTTCTCACTAAGCCAGTTTTCTCACAGGAACATTTTTTGGATGGTGATTGCTTCAGAGTCTGAAAGGAATCATTCCTACCTGGCTGACACTTGGGCTTGTCCCCTCTGTTGCAGTCCCTCTTCCCGAGCTCCCTACTTTTGTGCCCAGCACTACCCTACTTGCCCTCCTGCTCTGTCCACCTTTGTGTGTGGAGCACTGAATCATTTTCATACACAGGGGTTTAGTCCTGGTCGTGGTGAATCACCCTACCCTGGCTACCTCCTCTTGTACAGCTGTGGGCAAGATCCCAGCCTGGCAGATGGGCTGCTCTCCTGATGCTCTTCAGCACAGAAGGGAATTTGATTTAACTAGAACCCCACCAGGCATGGAAGACCACTTCTTGAAGTAGGAAACTGAGGCAGAAGGGAAGTCCTCAATGTGTGTCCCATGTTTCAGCCACATTCCCAGAGCTCTGCACCTCCACCTCACCTTCCCTCTCATCAGCCCTTTCTGATGGAATAGAAACAAGCTGCAGTGACAAACCCCCTCCACGTTTTAAAACTGGAGGTGTTTGCAGCTGTTTCTGTTAGCTGAACCAGTGGGGCCCCACGAGTTATTCAAGTCTTGAGCAAGTTCAGTGATCAGACATTGATGCCAGTGGCTATTTGGAAGAGTGTGTTTTTATGTAGTGACTGCACAAGAAGTCTCTTGGGGCTTCACTTAACAAATGTCTTCTAGCGAGATGGCTGCAAGTGACAGCAGGGCTAGCTCAGCAAGTAGCTAAGCAACAGCATCATTTTCTTTCCAAAGCTTCCAGCAGCTCCTTCCAAAACGTACTTAGACTGAAGCCAAGCTGAATTCTTTCTGATTGTCTGCTCAGGGATAGCCAGGGAAGGTAAGGCAAATCAAGGTACAAACTCCATGCATGAAACATCAGGTGGATTCAAGGACCCCGTAGGCTGCTTTGCTTCAGGCCCAGAGACCTGAATTCAGCTCAGTCTGGCTGCCTAAACCTGTGCTTGTCTCACATCACTTTCTATTTGAGCACTGTGCTCTAGCTAGGGGACAGGAAATGTTTTGCAGAGAGTTCAATCCTTCTGGAAACAAAAAAGCTTCTCAAAAAAGGCTTTCCAATATCCCCTCAGGGAAATTTGTCTATTCAGCATCTGGTTGACAGGGTCTGGCATAAGCCACCTGAAAATAGTGAGTCAAAACACAATTGAGCACTCGGTCAATTTAAAAAAAAAATTAAAACCTGACTCTGCTTTTTGAAAAGTGCAGAGTCAGCAAGTAATTTGTCAATGCACCAAGCACAGATGCTGGATCATGGTGATGGCTCACCCCAGGTGTCCTCATGGTGGTAGTCTAGGCCAGCACCTAGTTGGAAGGGGTGGGATTCACTTCATTCTGGGTCCCTTTCCAGCATAACTAACCACCTTCTTCACATTACTAGCTCCAGGAGGGAGAGCAGAACCTCCAGAAAGCAGTTCCTACAGCATTAACACAGAGCCCAGCTGAGACAGCTGCCACAGAGGTCAAGAAAGCTGCCAGCTTTTTCCCCCACACCCCTGGATGAACATGTGGAATCTTACAAGGGGAAGGATTATCCTACAGCTCTCCTCAAGCTCCATGATTCCTTATTCTTATAGAATAAATCCTTTGGCCTCCACTCAGCCTTTTTTTCCTCCCATCAGTTTCCTACATCACTGTGTTCCTTCCCAACTTCTTGTCCTCCAGCTTACAGTCCCTTTGTGAAGGCTTCTCAGATTTGCGGGCATCAGGGAGGAGGAGACTTGGCTGCAAGAGTATTTGCCAGCAGATACCCAAGGGAACACCAGAAAAGGAATAGAGTACCTCACCCTAATCTTTCCAGTTCCCAACTACTCCTAGGAGATTCCTTCTCTGCCCTCTCCCCATCCCTTCCCCACCAGTGCTGCTCATGACTGTTGTGTCAGGCTCACTTCTCTGCCACTTGAAACTGAATTTCTCCATATAAAAACCAAGTCCTTTGCTCTCCATCACAAGGCAAAGTCTTACCAGCAACTCTCATTATTGGTAATAACTCCAATAATAACTCCAGTTATCTCACTCATAACTTTCTGGATGCAGCTGTTCACCACTATGAACATGGAAGGAAGGTGTTTGGGTTTTTTCTTCCCTTGACGTTATCTTCCTATCCTTTGGTATTGTTGTTACATTTTCTCTCTTGTTCACTTCAGTGCTCTAATCCCATGCTTTTATTTTCTGCCACAGACCTGACAAATGGAACTAAATTCTGGTAAATTTGGTTTCCTGAACAGTTACTCTGGGGACATCAACAAGCCCTGGGGATTAGCTGAAGTGTGCAGATGGCCAGAGAAAACCTGCCATCCCTCAGCTCCGGCCCAACACTCCTCCCTTCATTCCTCTGTGCCTGCTGCTGTGCTGGGCTGTGAGGAGGAGAAGGAATGGAGGAAGGTGGGTGTGTGGGTGGGGGAAAAGCTGTGCAAAGTCATGTTTGATTGCAGCTTTGCATGGTCTGCATCACTTCCATCAAAGATTGTCCCTGACATCCCTGCCAGGGCAGCATGTCCTTCCATCACAGATGTGGGGAGTTTGGGCCCACAGGAGAGATGACTCTCACCTGAAAGGCCCCACAGACACCAGCACACACCATGAGGCAAACTGAGCAGTTCACAAACTGTTTCTTACCACTGGTACCTTCTGGTCTCCTACCCAGTTCTGCATTTTAACCCCACATTTTCTGCTTTCCTTTTCCATCTTGCCCTTTCCAACTTCTTGTTTTGTAAACAAAAATTCATGCAGTGGGCCTCTTTCTCCTTCAGCTGCTGAGCAGCATGAGAAGGTCGGAAAAGAACACATCCCACAGAGTCAGCCCGTCCCAGCTCAGCAGAGGGGCCGGGTGGCTGCGGTGGGACCGAACATCATCTGGAAGCGAGTGAGCCCTGGGAAGGGCTCTCCCAGGGCAGGAGCACCATCTCCTGGAGAAGGGATTTATAGCACTGAGGCTCCGTGTGAGGTGTTTCCCGAGGCACAGGGGGAATGTGGAAGGCACTAGCAGTTTGGAAGGCACCCACTCTGGCTTCTCTCCGTGTAGGCTGCGAAATACATGTAAAGCAAACCTGTACATGTGTGTCCTGTGTAAAAAGGAGGGAGATGGAAAACTGGCTGCAAATGGAAATACATTTTGTGTGCATATCTCTTTTTCTCTGTGCTGTGCATTAGACAGACTTGAGTGTGAGTTGCAGGATCAGGTGTTAAAATTTTTACTATGGATCTATCAGGTGAATTTCCATCTCATTTCACATTTGAGACTGTCTCAAAGAGTCATTGAGCTAATACAAAGAGAAAATCACATCTTGCTTAAGGAAGGTTCCTTCGCAAAGTTTTGAGGTGTAACTTAGAACAAGCTTTCTGCCTATATATCTCTCCACTGGTAAATGCAATAACATTGCATTATATCCTGCAGCCCCCACACATTTATTTAGTTCTCCCACTATAATTAAAGGCATGACTCTGGACGGGGACAGCTGCATGGATGGAGCCACTGACACATAACAGTGTGGGATGTCAAGTGCCCTATCAGGGATGACCTCAATTTCCTAACACATCATAGTGGTGTGTGTTCACAACTGCCTGTCTCAGCTCTTTGCAGACAAGCTGGTGTGGGCTGTACTGACATCAGTATTTTGGTAGCATCTGTTTCTGCCTCAACAAGAAAGGAATGGATTTGTTATTTTTAGTAGGACACAAAGGTGATCCTGGGGTGGAGCACCTCTCCTATGGAGACAGGCTGAGAGAGCTGGGGCTGTTCAGGCTGCAGAAGAGAAGGCTCTGGGGAGACCTCACTGCAGCCTTACAGTACTTAAAGGGGGTTTAGAAAAGAAACAACAATTTTTTAATGCAATTAGACAGCAATAGGACAAGGGGGAATAGTTTTAAACTAAAAGAGGAGAGATTTAGACTGGATAATAAGAATAAATTCTTTATTGTGAGGGTGGTGAGGCACAGCCACAGGTTGCCCAGAGAAGCTGTGGATGTCCTATCCCTGGAAGTGTACAAGGTCAGGCTGGATGGGGACCTGAGCAACCTGATCTAGCAGAAAGCGTCCCTGCCCATAACATGAGGGGTCGGCGGTGGGGGGGCAGTACAAGATGGTATTTAAGGTCGCTTCCAACCCAGGCCTTTTTATGATTCTATGATTTATATTTAATGCAGGCAACATGCTTGCTTTGTCTTGCTCACTTATCTGTCCTTACACACCAGAACACCTAGGTGGCAGGTTCAGGCACCAGAGATTCCTTAATGTGAATATATGGTGCTACCCAAGACATCCAGACCTCCAATTACTGCCTCAGAAAAGAGGAGGGCATTCTAACCTCCTGCCTCATTGACCAGCATGATGTCTATAGATAGTTTCAACCTAAATGACTCTGTGTGTCTACAGGGGTGTCCTGAGTATCCTGCAGAGAAAACCCAGGTACCTATTTTAGCACCCAAGCCCACAACCTTATGAGAAGATCCTCAGAATTTAGCAGGAAAAAAAATAAATAAGATGGGACTTTCTGATACTGAAGAAATCCTTGAAGAGCACAGCACTGTGTGGATTACTTCAGAGGTATACAGGGAGCTCTGCCAATTTCTGTGGTTCACACACTGATCTTACTAACCTAGTGAGGTTAGTAAACCAAAATATGCCGTTTTGGGCTTCTTCATCTGTGTCTAGAAGAAAAGTACAGCTCAAAATGACTTAATATGACTGGATCCTGTATGAAATGAAATGAAATTATTGTTGGGAGGGCAGCTGCTGATTTGCTAATCAGCACTTCACACTTGGAGGTGTTAAATTCTGCCTCTGTCCTTTCCGTAGAACCAAATCCCGCATGCAGATTCAGTCTTGGCTGACAATTTTTGATGGGATTTCTCCTTGAGCCAGGTGTCATGAGCTCTCGGAGCTCCCATCCCCGTTTGGGTTTTTTTGTCTTACAAATACCCATTGGCTTAAAATGAGTGGGAAAGACACCTCAGGTGGTGTTGGAAACAAAAAGGTTTATTAACTTACAAAATAACAAACTCTCTACCGAGAAAAAGCCCTACCAGAGACTGGAGATACAATCCTTGGCTACACACCCCCGAAATGCCCCGAGGTTTCCTCAAGCAGTGCTTTTTATGGCTTAGGCGGGGCTCTGGCAGTTGTCCAATCCAAGTAGCTCCGGGGGTGGGGTGATGTCCAGGGAGTCCAATGAAGTGTCCTGGTTCAGAACATTTCCAAATTGCGAAAGAATGCCCGGGCTCCCCCACCCCCCATGGGGAACAAAGACAGCTCCACACCTCCTCCCGGTCTGGGCACTCTGCCTGTAGGAGGTGCAATGCAACAGTTTTTTATAAGAATCAAAGGCACAGGGACAGTTAAAGGTTGTCCTGGGTCTTGATGAATTAGTGGTGTGGAAACCGCAAGTGAACCCAGATCTATCTGAATCTTCTCTGTAGCTTTTTTCTCTGAATCTTTTTCATAGCTTTTTTCTCTGAATCTTTTTCATAGCTTTTTTCCTCTGTACAGTAACGGCTTGTGGATACGATATTTATAAGACAAGCTGTGAATATAAAGACTCATGAGCTCTTCAGGTAGACATAATTGTGCAAGTAGAATAGCCACTTGGGCTACATCAATACAGGTAAATTAAAGGTTTGTAAAAACACCCATTGGTACCAAGGTCAAGTGCTGTGGATCATGTCCACATGGATAAACTCCTGTCATCTCCAAGACTGATGGTCAAGCACAAGCTGCCAGCTGAGAAAGGTCCCCAGACTGTGTTAACAACCAAACTGCCCCAGCAACTCTTCATCAGGATCTGATTCCAAAAACACACCAGAGACCCTCTTAACTCTGTGGCAATGCTGACCTGACTCCCTGGCACTATTTCATTTACTTGAGTAAATGAAACACTGGAGACCCTGGAGATCAGGTCGGGGTACCTGATGGGCTTGTGTGTAGAAAACCTAGGTGATTGTTAGAATTGTCTGTGGCCTTGCCTTCATTTCTTCAAAAGCTTATTCCAGCATGGCTGGGTCGAACCTTGGCCAGCCAAGAAACAGGGGCTTTTCTTGTTGGAAGAAAGGTCTGGGCCTTTGGTATTTGGTGGGGAGCTGAGAAGTTGGCAGCAAGAGCAATGAAGAACACTGCCTTGGGAACGGACCTCAGCCAGCACTGGCTGGGACCCTGGGACAGCCACACCCCTTCCCATCTTAGTTTTTCTCTCTCTTTTGAACTCTCAAGTGCTTTTGTGGGCAGCTTGGGAAAAGGATTAAGGAAATACTAAAGGTTTATTTACAACCTTGCACAGGGATGAAAGGGCAAGGTGTCAGGAAGGAAGAGCACCTTCCATGCAACCAGCTTTTCATCAATTCCTGCATTTCCCTTTTACTTCCCAACTCAGCACTGCCCAGGCCATTTCCCCTGACTGTGTAATGCTCAGGTAGCAATTACCATTCTGGTTTTTTTAACTGTAGTTTTGAACGCCCTAGAGGCTGATTCCAGCTTAGGCTCCAGTCATATGAACCAAGAATAAAACCAGCTGGTCATAGGACCAGCTTGAATAATGTGGTCTCCCAAGGAGACTTCATTTCCATTCTCCTCAGGCTGATTGTTTCTCTCACCAGGTGGTTGTTGCTTCTTGCACTACAGAAAGCTGAAAACCTGACTCATGAGAAAAAATATCCAAAATGTTTGCTAATGGCTACATCTCTCATGGGATGCTTTTTCCTCTGTCTTTCTGGAGCAAAATCACCCACTTCTCTAAAATCTCCAACACCCATATAGTGCAGGTTTAGTATTCACTGTTTTGGAGGAGTGTGATAAAGAAGTATTTAGGGTAGATTCATTTCACTTGATCTACAACATGAAATTTGTTAGACACACATCAGCTGTGCCACTCTTTGGATCAGAATTTTTCCTTTTGTCCATTGACTACAAAGCCAGTCTACCAGATCAGCACAGAGCAAGATGCTGAGCAGGTCAAAATATAATTTAAAGCAAGAATAATCTCACTATATGACACTGGATAGGCAAGTGGTTACTGCTTCATAACACCTTCCCAATTGCAGCCATAAATATCTTCATTAAAAAAATGAATTTAAATGCCTATGTCTATGACCTGGGGAAACCCAGAATCTGTTAGCCACTTTCTAGGTAAGAGTCAGAGCATCTGACTTAAAATCCTTATTGTAAAACATCTGTGAGCTAAACTCAGCTCCTGAAAGAAACAGCAATGATCTGAAAAGATGTTCAGCTTCCCACCACAGCTGTGTATGAATGACTGATGAGATGGGTTGTACTGATTGTGCTATGAGACAGAGACATCTTGCAGATCTCTTTGGACAACTGAGTCACTCTATCCTGGCTTGCTGTCACCTAGAAAAGGTAGGGCCATTGAAATCACTCTCATGGCATCTGCCAAATTAGTTATCTTGGATTGAAAAGAGTAGAGCAGAACCAATGCGACTCAGTTTACCAGAAAGCCTGCATTGTACTTCCCTTTTATTTCCATCACACAGTGGAGGTACATGAGAAGTGACTGGTGAGCCAAATCAAACAGGTATCTGCTGAGTTTATGCCTCAGCTTTTCCCTTAGAGGGACACAAATCCTGGCCTCTCACCTATTGAACTGCCAGGTTTTACAATGGTTGGAGGAGCTGAAAGTTGTCCAGCCATTTCCTCTTCTGTTGTGTTTGGTTAAAATGGGTCATTGGTTTACTGCAGTGTTTTTCAGTGGGGAGCAGCCAGAGAGACTGGCAGATACATGGAGCAACAGACAGAGCAATTGTACACACTGTTTTGAGAAGAGGTGCTGAGGAATAACATAGTAACACCCCTTCACCTCCCAGCCCTTTTTCTTTTTCTTGCTAATTCCAAAAGTTGAAATTTTTCCTTTTGGGCAAATTTCAGTCAGGTCCGGAATCACTCATAAAATGGAGGAATTGTTCCAACAATGACCCTGAAAGGTTTCCTAATTTTAAAAGGAAATCTGGGAATAAAACCTGGCCAGTTCTAACCTGGAAGGTTCACACTGTGCTCTGGTGGGTAGGTCAGCAGAGAAGCCTGGGTCTCCATCACTCTCAGCCTTTACACTTACACTCAGGAATCTGCATAAAGGGAATCACTTCCACAGTTTCACACAGGTAATGAGCAACCAGGAGCCAGCACCAAGACCAAGCAGGCCTTGAGCTCTTGCTCATCTCCTACTAAATAACTGAGTACAAACATAAATACCTCCAGAGCTTATTTGGTGGGAGTGAGGGAAGTGATGGTAAAATCCTTGGGCACCAGCTTTGGTCAGGTGTGTGGTGGAGACAGACTTGAAAAACTTGGCAACATATTTAGGTGGAAACTTGTGCAGTTATTGATTGTTCCTTCATTTTTCCTGGACTGGGGAAATACTTTCCATTGCTGCTATGTAAAGACTCAACTACACAAAAACTATGGTTCCTTTGGGGAAAAAAATATTGTATCTATCTAATGTAGATGTGATATTTTAATAATACAGACAGCTTTCTGTATTTCAGGGTTTGGTTTTATTAAACTGAGGCAAACCAGGAAATCTCATATTTTCTTCCTCACTGGCTACTATGAAACTTATCCATGATTTACCTAGGACCTCCAAATTTAAGAGAGGTGAAATTTTAATTCCAGGGCTGCAGCAGGTCAAGAGCCAGGCTTATCTTTCAGCAGGGATTACCTATGGTTCCTACTAGATTATTCCTGACATGTGGCTCATCATATTACAGGTTAAATGTTTAAAGCGGGGAGAAAAGCATGAGGCATAATGAATAACAGCTCTGTAACTCTGCTCCCTTCTATCCAGAATAAATCTATACCAAGTTTAGGAGGTGTGTAGATTAAAAGACTGCTATGGCAGGCTATCAACAACCTTGCCACATCATATAACAGCAGTGAACTTTAAATCTACCATTTTGGCTACCTTTGAAACTCACTGAGAAGCCCAGTCCTAATATAAAATCTCCTAGTGGTTCACATCTGGGTTTTGTATTTGTCATCTGAAAATGAATACTGTTAGGAGTGATAAGTGAGTGATCATCTCACTGGAATCTTAGTGCAGCCTTTTTCAGTAATGAAATTATACTGCATTTTCCCTAAATCAAGGCTAAAAAAAAAAAGCTCCATGTTCAGCTTTTAAACTGTGTTTCCATAGCTGATTTGTTTTTAAATATTTTCCTCTGCCCTTGCTTTTCTTCCCCCACATTTTATTTACTATACCCTAAGCAGGGTTCTGATTTCCCCTCATCCTGCCATGATTACAGCTAGAGGTCCTCTGCCAGGTATTCAAAACTTGGTGGACAATTTCCTCTGGGCTTATAAACTCACTGTTGTTCTCCTGCTGCTTTGGGGGACATGAAAAGCAAATCCATGAGCTGCCAAGAATCACACCCAGGCAAGGATGCAGTGCTGTGAGAGCTGGTCCCTGCTCAATGTACAGGAGACAGACATGACCCTGGGATGAGTTCATTGGGTCACACCCTGACCCTGATGGAGACCCTTCATCTCCCCGTGCCCCTGTGAAGAACAGAGAGGGATTAAACTGTAGGGCTGCAGTCCGTTTGCATCAAACCGAATGAACAGACCCTAGCCACAAATCACTCAATATTTTATCAGGCTCTGAGAGGTTTTTCTTCCTTGTTTTAACTCTTTGTGGGTCCTCAGTGCCTGCTGGAGATGGCTGGTGAGCAGTCCTTGAGCACAGGTAGTGATTCTTCTCCTTTTTCATACCACTCAGTCCCCTGCATCCATGCTGAGGCAGGTGGCTGAGAAAACCCCTCGGGGCTATGTGTCAGTGAAAGTTAGCTATTGTGAGTAAGTCGTGCATCAAAAGTAAACACAAACATCAATTCTAACTGCAAATTCATCACTGACTGACTTCAACTCTGTAGAAAATCCCAGTGTAACGTGTCCCAGAGTCAGGTTTTGAGCATGAGCTGAGGCTTGCACTGGAGATGGTGGGATTGTGTGTGCAAGTGAATGGTGCCAGACAGGAGCTGGGCAGTGGACCCCCAAAGGCTGAGTGTCATGGTTTACCAGATACTATGAGGAAAATGAACTCTAATGCATGCAAAACCAGCACGATGAGGCACAGCTGGGGATTGCAGTCAGCACCAGTGCCCATCCCGTGTCTATAGGTGGTATTTGAGTGCTCTCTAGTGGACAGAAAAAACGGATCCAGAGGCGAACAAAACTGATGCTCTGTCCCCTGAGCCTGTCACTCTCAGCTGAATGTCTGAGGCATTGGGTCTCTGATACCCACACGCCATGGGCCTGTGCTGAGTGTCAGGGAGCAGGATTTGGGAGGGAGGGTCAAAGCTGGGTCTCCCTGATCTGTGACACTTCAGGGCAGAGGTTTGATGAGAGAGCTGTGCATAGTGGCAGGGGATGCCCATCTCACCTGGTAAGAGCTGACTCACAAGCACAAGAGCCACCTCAATCTCTTTACACTATTTGTCAGTGCTTTTCCCTGTGTTGAAGAAAACCTGCAGTTCCTGCTCCTGTGTGTAGGAGTGGCTGGAAGAGCAGAGAGGTGGAAGGAGAGTATAAACATTGGTCACAGGAGGGAAGAAAGAAGTGGAGAAAATTATATGAATTTGTTTCCCAGCTGCTGCTGATCCTCTAGGAGCCTCTGTTCTGAGAGCCCTGCCAATGCTGGATATAGTAGCTCTGAGGGCAAATATTCTTGTTTCATAGCACAAAGTGATAAGCCACTGGGAAAAGTAGAAAACTAGACTATGTCAGTGTAAAAACAAGGTTATTAAGGAAGTCACCTCAGGACACAGGCCATAAAATTGTTATGTAGTAGGTACTCCCAGATCAACAGAACCATACTGCTGAACCCAAATGTTCAAAAGGTATCCCTAATCATGAAATTTATAAGGATATTGTATTGCAGTGGGGATTTACTCATAGTAGGTATATGAGTTTTGAGTTCTAAGAATAACTCGTTTTCCTTTTATTTCTGTGAAATGACAGCTAAAAGATTTTTTATGATGGTGGCAGTAAAACCAGAAACAGCCACTTGACTCATGAAACAGCTACACTTCTTGTCAAAGAGGTTATATGCATCTCTGTATAAATTGTTTAAAACTTGGCTTCTCCATTACCCTTGTGTTGGGAGGGCTATTATCTTAGCCTTCCTGGACACAGAAGGCTTCCTACCATTTTTCAGCATGAGCTCCCCTTACATAGACACTTCCCAATCCTCAGACATCGTGAA
This sequence comes from Bombycilla garrulus, assembly GCA_013400315.1. Taxonomy (NCBI): domain Eukaryota; kingdom Metazoa; phylum Chordata; class Aves; order Passeriformes; family Bombycillidae; genus Bombycilla; species Bombycilla garrulus. Next base: position 1,270,792 of record VXBU01014341.1, on the reverse strand, counting down.
GACAAAAAAAAATAACCTCCTTCAACCTCCTATTGAGCTTAATTACTTGTCTCCCACCCATTCTTTCCCTTCACTTTTTAGAGGCTTTGGACTGAAATCAGACTGCCCTTTTCTTCAAGCATCTTCTCCCACTTGGAACACTCATTTTGGCCTTGCCTCATTTATGCAGAAACCACAGAGGGTCTAGTACAGTACCACACAAAGCTGCAGTAAAAGAACATGTGTTTGTATTTAGGCAGTTATTCTATGCAAATTAATTGTTTTGCTACAGAGGCTATGCATAAGTTTGGCTAGTAAATACAGACTGCATGAATATGCTGATTCAGTTTGCTGAGGGTACAGAAAGAAAGGGGGAAAAAAACAGAAAAGCAATGGACAAAAATAAGTCAAGCAATGTACCACACCAGTCAGTATTGCAGAGCTAAGAGTAGGGAGAAAAGCCATAAATTCCAAAGAAAATAGTCCTGAAACTTCAGATGGTTTCTTTGTCTTTCCTTTGCCCACAGACAATTTAACTGAGGCAAAGGGGACCATGAAAGAGAGAGGAACAGGTGAGGGTAACCCAAGTAGTAGGTAGGAAAAATATAAGTATATATGATGATGACTATTACTAGTATTGGTTCTCAGATTCTTTGCACATTCTCCCAGAGGCTTCCCCCTGCAGTTTCCAGTGGATAACTGAGTCAAAAAATTGGTTCAGTGGAAGAGATTTTCTGTGTAGCATCGAAAGCAACAAGAGAATCAAGCTCCAAGTATTCTGGGAGGTTGCTTCTCAAAGAGTCAAGGTGATGCTTAGCTCCTGCAGGTAGCTCTATTGGCATATTAGTTTTCTCCTGATGGGTTTGATTTGTGTCCACCTTTTATAAAGAGGTTTACTCTTCACAGTCACTATCTGAACAAAGACCCTGCACTAACCTCACGGGAAAATCAGCTGATTATTTCCACAACTTCAGAGGTTAGCACCACTGAGGCACTTGTTTTATTCATATGTTATGATGATATGGGCTGTGGAGTTGTAAAAATGACATCTATGATAAGACTTGTTAGGAAATCAGATAAACAGGCAGTGCTTTGATATCTTCATAAGTATGCAGACATAGCACACACAGCCTCTCCAGGACAAAGCGTGGCAGCTTACTGGGGCCAAGCAGACACTTGTTTGGGGAGAAAATCCCCAGCTTTTAAAGCACCTTCACTGGCACTTGGCAACATCTGCAGGAACACTGCTCAGTGAGCACGACAAGCTTCAGTGGGAACTCATGGTTCAGGTCCTGCTCTATTTAAACTGCCAGCTGCTTACTCCTTGTTACTATCTGAATAAATTGCATTATCCAGGAAGTCAAATGGGGATAAAAATGCCATTAGAGAAGCAATTTGTTTAGCCATAAAAGTATTCATTATATGCTTTCAGGAACTCCACCCCAGGACGTTTTAACCCTTCAGAGGCCACATGAGAAAGATTCATGTTTCAACAGCACTTTCTGGTGGCTTGCAGCACTTCTGGAAACTGCAACTCCTGTGCCAGAAAGGCTGTAGCTGGGTGGTGGTGTTTACACTCAGCTTAACAAAAGGTTTGTGGTGGCAGGGACAGAAAACAATGGGGAATTTGGAAGGAACCCCACCTATGAAGTCTGCTTTTTTTTTTTATTTTGACTCATGGGTTTCACTTTCCAGATTTCTTGTTTCACCACAAGCATCAAAAGACTGTTCTGTGTCTGCTACTTTGGACCTCTCTTGATTTTGACATTTTCATTGTATCCCAAACTCCTCCAGCTGCTCCTTTCTGGGGTGAAAAGTCTTAATCCACTCACTAGGTCCTCTTTCAAGGGCTGCTTCTCTCCGGGGACACTGCTGCATACCCACTTGAGGTGCTGAGCCTGTTTAGAGGCTGGGTGGATTCATGCCGTGTCAGCATCTGCTTTTCACCCCTTTTATAATATTCCCTGGCATCGCCCGTGGTCTCTGTCTGTCCAGAGAAGGACAGAGCCGGTGAGAAGCGTCTGGAGCACAAATGTGATGAGGAGCAGCTGAGGGAGCTGGTGGTGTTTAACCTAGAGAAAAGGAGGCTCGGGGGGAAACCTTATCACTCTCTACAACTACCTGAAAGTACGGTTGCAGCCAGGTGGGGGTCTCTTCTCCCAAGTAACAAGTGATAGATGAAGATATAGCCTCGAGTTGCACCTAGAGAGGTTTAAATTGGATATTAGGAAGAAGTTGTTCACTGAAAGGGTAGTCAGGCATTGGGATAGGCTGCTCAGGGAAGTTGTGGAATTGCTTAAAAAAAAAACATTGGATGTAGCACTTAGAGTTATAGTTTAGTGGTGAGCGTGGTGGATGGGTAAACGACTAGATCCCATGATCTTAGAGGTCTTTTCCAACCATAACGACTCTGTAATTCCGTGATTCCGCACAGCTGTGCCCGGTGCGAAGCTTTTTTCCCAAGTGCTTCGCTGCAAGAGCCCTGCACACCAGCACAGGGAGGCCGTGGGATACCCAAGCGCCCGTGTACACCCAGCAGCCTGCAAACAAACCAGGGCTGCCGAGCCCGGCCGCGGGTGCCTGAGGGGCAGCAGAAGGACTAGCTGTTTCCCTCTTCTTTTCCAAAATAAACTTCGGAACACACAGCCGCTCCGAGGTGAGTGGCCAGGGCTGCGGGGCTGGCTGTGCCTTGCACCTGGCTGGCGCTGCCTCGGGATGGGGCTGGGTAAACAGCACCGTACCCGTCGTTTCAAGGCAGACAGATGCGTGTAAGCTGTTTCCCGTGAAGAGGAAGAGAAGCGCCCAGCAATGCACCGGGGCTCGGGGAAAGTTTCAGTCGCGGGAGGAAGAGGAAGCGCGGAGATGAGTTAGTGGGGTTCACGCAGCGGATATCCCGCCCGTCGGTGTAGTCGTGGCCGAGTGGTTAAGGCGATGGACTAGAAATCCATTGGGGTCTCCCCGCGCAGGTTCGAATCCTGCCGACTACGCGTTCACTTTTCCTCCCCGTGCCGGACGTTTTCTTCCCCCCCCGCTCCTTTTGCACCGGAGCCGCCGCCGCCTGACATCCGGCAGGGAGGCCGGTCCAGCCCCGGGAAGGGAGGCGGGACCTCCTCCCGCGGCCATGGAGCAGCGCGGCGCGGCGCCCGCCGTGCTGGTCACGACCAGGTACCGGGACGGGCCGGGGCAGTGTCCCTGCGCCCGCAGCGGCCTCGGCCTGAGCCGGACAGCCGAGGCGAGGAAGTGGGGCAGGGAGAAAAGGGACGGGAAGGGAAAGGAAAGAGAGCGGGGCGGCGGAGGCTGACGGAAAGCCGGGTGGTGCTGCGTAGGTTTGCCCCGGGGCGCTTCAGATGTTCTCCGGTTTGCCTGCATTTCACAGCCGGAGGAGATCCCTGGCCCGTCCTGTGTGCCCTTTCCTCTTGTGATAGCTCCGGGTCGTTTACAGTCCGCTCTGGCTTAGCGTGTGCTGTCGCCCTCCAGGAACATCTTTTCCTTGTCGGTGTTTCGAGGTGGCTGGGCAGGAATTAGGATTTTTCCTGGGGTGTGAAGCAGCCTCTTTGAGGCGTGGTGTCTCCAGTGCTTTGGCTGGTGCTCATTCCCGCTGCATCCCTGCGCTCCGCCTTGTGCCCACTCTGGCTGGAAGCCCGGGGATGGGCAAAAAGAGTTTATTCTCCTCTCCCACCTTCTCGAAGCTTTCCCCTGCCTGGTACAGGGCGCTGTTTTCCATTGCATTAAAATTTTAGACCCTGTCTTTTCCTAGATGTGGTAAAGGCACACTCATGAAAAATGCCTCGAGAAGAAAATGCTTATGGCAATCTTTTATAGGGAAAATGATAGCTATCTTTTTTTAATTCAGGTTTTTTTGCCTTT
>VXBU01014341.1:1157057-1266908 GCA_013400315.1 Bombycilla garrulus | reverse complement strand
TTGTTTTGTTTTGTTTTGTTTGGGTTTTTTTGTTTTTTGTTTAATTCCCACGAGGTATTTGAGACCGCACGAAAGCAGTTTCCTATCAGATGAGACATGAGAAGCATAAGTGATGATTCAGCAGGGGTCCTTACCTCCTAGGACATAAATAATGACTATTTCAGTTACTTTAACTTCAAAGACACTATTTTAATCCTGAAATATTTGGCTGTATCAGGGCCAGACTTTCCTTGGAGCAGTGGCCTTGAACCTTCAAATGTATCTGACAGGACTAACAGATGTTTTGTAGGACTGACTTTATATTAAGTTTAGCCTTGGAAATGGAAATATGAACACCTGGATTAATTTTACAGTTGTTAGACTGAAAAAGATCCACTTGCAAATTGTCTCATTGAAACAGGAATGCTTTCAGTGATAAAATTGGATGTGATAAATATGTATGTGTGGGATGAAGACCTTAGCAAGTGAACATGTTTTCTAGCTTCTGAGGTGAAATAGCGGTATAGTTGTGACCTTTTCCACTCTTTTTTTCACAAGCTTGTTTTGGGAATAGGATTCCTAGTTGTTGTGGCAATATAAATCATGGAATCATAGAATATGCTGAGTTGGATCATGAAGTCCAACTCCTGGCCCTGCTCAGGACATCCCAAGGATCACACCATGTGCCTGAGAGCATTGTCCAAGCACTTCTTGAACTCTTGTCAGGTTTGGTGCTGTGATCACTTCTCTGGGGAGTCCATGAAATCTTCTCTGTATAGTCTATGTAGTTAGACTATACAGAGAAATAAATTATTTGGTGAGTACTTTGCCTTCATTTAATAAATAAAACTATTGTACAATTTTTTTCCCCTTCTGTTATGATCAGGGATGTCACAGTTTGGTCACCTATGGAGAGAGGTTGTTAGAGCTGGGTGCTGCTGGCAGGGCTGACTTTATCAAGGCAGGAAGCACAGACTCTGCTCTCCTGGCCACACAGATGCTGGAATAAATGTTTCTCTGGTCACAGCACTTGCGTCTCTTATTTTACTTTCTTTCTGGAAGTGGCTTTTACCCACCCCCCACATTGGCCTTTCAACACAGAAAGCAGATTATGTAAAATACGACTTTATTATTATATGCAAATCAAAAAACAGGAGTGAAAACCCAGCTCTTCCGTGAACTTTGGAAGCTGCTCTGTTCAGCTGACCTTTGTAGTCTGCACTTCCTCTGTTCTGAGCCAATCCTGCATAATCTGATTGTGCAATGATCTTATTCATACCAGTGTTGCTGGTATGAATAGTCTCCTTGTATTTGGGTGAAGTGATTCCTGTTAGGAAGGCTAACCATGTGCCCAGGTCTCCTGGTGAACTCTCTGTTTTGTATACAGAAGTGTAAACTGGAGATAAGCTAGATTCAAATAAAGAGTAGTTGGTATAAACCAAGTGAAACAAATCAGTTTTCTCCTTTTGCTGCTTTACAAGTGTAAAAATTTTATTTTATGTGAAAAATGCAATGAAACTATATTCTGTCTTGGGGTTTGCAGGTGATGATTCTGTTTGAATAATTAATATTTAATTAATTAAAATGCTGAGGCTGCTTATTTTGAAGGCATTACAAGAACTAGGGAGCACTTTGGATAGGATGCTCTCTCTGTCTCAGCCTCCCTGCTGATTTCTGTTTGTTTAGAATCAGTTTTATATTTAAAAAGAAGTCCTGTTGCTATGGAAGAGACAATAGGGGTGGGTTTCCTGTAGGAGATGACAATGAAAGTGACCATAAGGCCTAAAGCAAACAAACAAAATTGTAGCTATTCCCCCTCCCTCTAATCATTTTCCATGACATTTTAGTGCAGACTTTTAACAACTTTAAAAAGGAACCCTGGGTATAGATAAGGTACTGACTAACTTCGTGACAGTTTCAGAACTCTCTAATGCAGCAGTTCTTACAGTGAAGTTGTCATTGTGCCATCTCAGAACAGCTGTACATGGTTGTTGTTTTCAGCTAAAGGCCGCTTGGGGTATGGTTTATTTACTGGTCATTACTCCTTTTATTTATATTATAGATGAAAAGCAGGTTAATTAGTCATTTATACTCTGTGTTAACAGAAGTAGAATCTTAGATTAATTTGAGATGGAAAAGACCTTTAAGATCATCTGGTCCAAGCATTAACCCAGCACTGCCACGTCCATCACTCAACCCTGTTCCCCGGTACCACATCTACACATCCTTTCAAGGACTGTAACTCACACACGTCCCTGGGTTAGCAGGTCATTCCTGAGTATAAGTGACAGACCTTTTTGCTGCAATCGCCGCAGTCACAACTTCTGAGTAACTGCAGATTTTGAGAGCTGTTACGATCTGATTATTGTGATTATTAGAGAGAGATGCTTCTACCCAAATTAACGTATATATGAGATCATATGCCAAAATCAATAATGTAGATTTTATTTAGCAAAATGGGAAAGACATAGAAAAGAGTGGAGGGAGAGGCAGAGAGAGAACAATTAAGTAGAAAGATAATCACTAACCTTTTGGGTCCAGCAGTATTCTGTTGGTCCTTCTTCACCCTTTTTGGTGGTAAGGGTCCCACAGAACATAAAGGTGATGGGTTAATATGCATTCAGGTATGTGTGGGCATGCCCAAGCACCTCCCCTGCAGGGGGCAGTTTTGCTCTGTCTTTTGCTATGCTGTGAGTCAGGTACAATCCTCTGATGGAAGGTCCCAGAAATAAATCTGGGTGTGCTTTGGGTGTCTTTGATGGTTTATGATGCCTTTTATGACATGACATCTGCCTCTCATGCCTGTGTAGTCAAGCCTGTTATGCCACATCAGAAGGGCTATATACCCTCAGGTCTACATGTGAGTGTGAATGTCCTGTGCTCAGTGTGTCTCTTTTGAGTCAGTGGACTATGGTCTCCTCCAGTCAGAGCTGACCTTCAGCACAGTTGCTGAACTGCCCTTCTCCGTGGACTCCTTGCAGGGTTACACTCTTCTCCCCCAGTCTTGTTTACCTTTCCATAGGCTTGAGATAACTTGGACAATAGTACCACCTTTATCTTATCTCAAGTCCCCATCAGGTAGCTTAATTTACCGTCCATATTTCCAGGAATTCACGGGGGCAGATTTGGGCTGGAGGCGGCGGTGGTCACAAATGAGGTATTACTTCTTTATACAGTCTAGCATAGTGGGCAAAGTCTTTTAGTGAAATTAACAGTGTTTAAGGCTACTGACCTGTAAGTCTCTTACAAGAGCATATCTTCTGCTGCAGGTATATTCTAAAAAACTCCAGAACCAGCTGATTTTACTGGCAGATGCCCTTAGAGTCAGCATTTTGGCTGCCACTGAAGGAGGCAGAGTTCCAGATGATGTTTATTACTCGCAGGTCCCACAGGCTGCTGTGTGAAAGCCGGGCACCTGTGTATTCACACACAGGTTCTAATACAGGTCCTGTTTTAGAGCCGACCACATGTAACTGAGAGCAAAATTTTGTCTGGATGTGTAAAGTGCAGTCCTTGACGGGCGGAACATGAGAACAGAATTGGAGCAGACAGAATAGCATCATCAAAACACAGGACATGGTAGAGCTGCTTTTAAAGCCCTGATGCTTTAAATGTGGCACTTGCGAAGAGGATTGGGTACAAAACTGGGTCTGTGTCATTGTTTATTGTTATCCTGTCTATCAAGAATTCTCAAGATACTCTCTTTAAAATGGCGTTTTATTCAAGCTTTGAATTAGAGATTCAGAGGTTTCCTTCTTGGGAAAGCTCAGGTTTCATAAGAACTGATCAAGTTTTGACACAATGAGAGGAATCTTTTGAAACTTTGTTTGAAACTAGATTGTTTAAGCCTCTTCAAAGTGTATATTATGTTGTATGCATTGTAAATCCTTAGGTGAAATGTCACCTGTGTTAATGAGTCTAAACTTCCTGAAGGAAGAGATAAGAATTCCACAAGAACTCTGCAGTCTGCAGGAAATCCAGGGAAAATGGAACTTGATAATCCTCATGGTTAAGGTTTAAAAAGGCAGAAAAAATGTTTGATGATCCTAGCTTGGTTTTCTTTTAAATGGTTCCTTCTGATTGCTCTAAAAAATATTCACTCACACATAGGAAGGATGTACTCAGAGATGTGTTCAGAGGGTGTTCAGTCCTCTGGATGGTGAACTTCTGATTCTGGCAGAATACTTGGTTCCAGCGACAGCGAGTGTTCTACGGCTTGGCATAGGCTTACTTTAGGGAAGGGATCTTTGATCAGTTTTGGTTTCCAGGCTATTGAAACAGACTGTTTATTTCATTAAACATACCATTTAATGCTCCAACAGCAACTGCTTGGTCTTAGTCTTGATGTGTGAGCACTCTAATATGATCTGGCATTCCTCTTGCAAAAATGTCATAAATACTTCCAGGTGGCAATCCAGGGGGATAGTGGCACCACGGTTCTGTGGATCTGAAGCAATCAGGAGGAAAAAAATGCAGTGAGTAGACTCCAGCAACAGCTCCCCTGGTGCGTTTTCCTCCAGGAGGAGCCATGGATGGTCATGGCTGCTGGCAACTCCCAGACATTGATGCTGTGGTTGTCTACTTTAACTGGGTATGAAAGGACAGGTAGTTCTGTTTCCAGTAATATTTTCTGTGGGAAAGACAATATGTTTTGGCTTCTGTGCCCTTTAGGCTGTTTGGCAACAAGACTGTATCAGACAGTCAAAACCAGAATGCTGCTCTGAGAGGTCATGTCCTCCTTTAACTTGCTCAGTCCTGATGTTTGTCTAATTTTCGTCAAGGACCTTCACAAATGGAAACTGCAACTGGCCCATCAGTCTGCTCCAGCAGCTTCCTTTGTATTTCAGCTTTAATCCAGTTCCCTGGTTGGCTCTTCACAAACCTCAAGTTGTCCCTGTGCTCAAGGGAGCTCCTTCTTTCTTTCTTTCATGGCACCTTTCAGCTATTGTCTGTCATTCCTGGGAATGTCCTTAGATAAAGGAGAGGTGGATAGGGCTCGACATGAGTTACTATGAACAGACCTTTGTCTCAAAATAAACCTGATGAGAGATCATGGGATAAAGAGCACTCGCAGCTCCTGAGAAGGAAGTCCTGTTCCGAATGAATCCACATCTCTTCACAGAAATGCTGTGTTCCTGGCATGTTGCCTGCAGTGGCTCATGGCAGGTGCTTTGGGATGGAATATGGGAAACAGGCCATGTCCCAGTTTGTCTTGTTGCAGAGAAGGAAGTGTTGGGGGTAGGATCTGTTCCAGAGAGCCTTTGCGTTGATTTTCTTGGGCTTGTAACTGGTAGAGGAACAGTTAAAAGTCTTTGTGCCAGTGCCTGAACTCTATGTATTTTCTTCCCTAGGCAAATTCAGAATACACACACGGGGCTGGATTTGTCAGTGCCAGAATACCAAGAAGTCCACGGGAAGATGATGTCTGGCCATGTCGAGTATCACATTGTTGTTGTTACCCGATTGTCTGCCTTCAAATCAGCAAAGCACAAGCCTGAAGATGTGGTTCAATTTATGGTAAGTATTTAATCAGACCTGTGGTAGTGATCACTTTCTTAATCAGCTTTGATTACTTCTGATGTAGCAGATGCTTCATCATCAGTCACAGCCTCTCCAGGTCAAGGTCCTTGGTAGGACAACACAGTCTGTACCATTTCTGCAATTCGTCTTCCATTATGGGTATTCCATTATCCACACAGTAATTGAACTTTTTATTCCAGGAGCTAAAAGTGATGATTACTGTTGTTGCCTTTAAGGCATTTTTCATTATGGATCAACAAACAGAAACCAATTAAGTTTTTTGTAAGTTCCGCTACAAATTAGTTTCTCCAATATATGTATCAGGACTAGATTTTGTACAGAAACATGAAATAAATATAGAGAAGCTTTTTGAATGGGTCTATTACCTAGACACAGCTTTCAAAATCCTTAGTAAGAGAAGTTTACAAGGAAGTGTCCATATGAAACATTATTTAGCTGGATTGTCTTTTTCGTTATACCTGCATAGTAAAGGTTTGCAGGCACAGCACATGACTTAAAACAGGTGAAATTAATCTCATCTATAGCATGTACATATCCACCTGAGCTGTTGCCCCTGGGACTGTCTGTCAAGCTGATGGGAAAAGGTGCACTTAGGGTGTTCTGTTTGATCTTCTTTAGCTGCCTGCTGAACCACTCCCAAGAAGTGCATTTCTCTGTCCATTGACCATAAAGGGACACACCCTGTTGCATGCTGTGAACATCTGTTTTTTTCAGATACTTCGGCAGTAACTGTAATGTCAGGGTGATGTGAATGTGTGGTTACCTGGTAGACCATGATCTGTAGTGTAACTCACACTTCATAGAAGATACTTGATAAAAGTCTATTTAAACAATCTGATTTGCAATAAACATCCGTCAGCATTGTAAAGAAATGCTTTACAACAAATGAGATCTCCTGCATTTATTCCACACCTTGTGCTATATATAACTATGTTAAAAGCAACAATGCTGGCATAGAAGTCTGTTCTGTTCTCCCTCCTCATCCCTGACTGCAAGTTCTCACTCCTGCAGTGTTTCCTTTTGTGTGCCAGTGTCATGTGGCTATTCTGTAACATGAGCTGAGGAACTGCTCCTGGCTAACAATAGGTATTTAGGGGCTTGTTATTCAGTACTGATTTACACTTGTTCCTTGAGCCTGTGAGTTGCACAATCACATTAAAGTTTCTTTCAGGACAAGGAAGGGCCAGACATGGGCAGATAAGAGAAGGGGATCTGCAGTTGCTTTTTTTTTTTTTTTTCATGCAGCAATGCCTAATTATATTATGTAATATTTCAACACAGCTCTGTGAAAAAAAGTTTCTGACTACATCTGAGGTGTTAAACTGGGCTGTCGTCATCTAATTTCATTTTGCGTCATTTAAGTTCATAAAATCAGCTTGTCTATAAAGAGGAGAAACAGACTGCACTGTGGCCTCTCCCCTTGCTGCCGTTGTCTGATCCCATGTCTCTCTCTGGGAGGATTTTCAGCACTCACGTGCTCTTCTCAAGTGAAATGAACCTTCCTGATTTCTCCTCTGGTGAGGCCTCCTGACATTTCATTCTTCATGAAGAAGAAAACTGGTGGAGCCTGACGAGAATAACATTTATCTCATCAGTTACATTTTTTTCAGCTGACTAAATATGATATATCATATAGTTTGTTGTGTGAGAGTAATTTAAAACCATGAGCTGGGAGGTTGAGGATGGATGCTTTCCATTGATTCATTCCGATGAGTCTTGTCTGTATGTATTACTGGAAGGAACAGAGGGATTCACCTGTCGTAACTTATCTCTCTGGAAGTTGGATATTTTAATCTGAGTATGTCCATGCTTGTATGGTCAGTGGGGAGGAGGGGAATGATGTGACTCATCCTTTGGAAATGTCTCTTTTCTTTGACCATAAAGGGAAAGTCTTTACATTTTAAACAGCTGCAGCTGCAGTAGGGGGCTTCAACTCCAGGCTGAAATGCTTGAGGGTCAGTAGAGTTGCACACAAATCACTGTGTGCACTCAGAGGTGCCCAGGGATTTTCTACCCGGCCTTAAGAAGGTTGTGGGTTTCCTATAGATCTTGTGTGGTATTAGCCTGCTGCACGCAAGCCCCAAAGCATCTCAGATGGCATGGGATGCTTGTTTCTGCACAGAACAATCTGCTCTCTCCAATTAGATGTCTGCGTTTGGTTTTCTAAACTCCCAGCCCCATTGGTGCTGTGCTGTTGAAAATGATGTAGCTGAGCATCTGTGGGGTGGGAGAACCCACTTTGCGTAACGTAAACATCTGGTAACATTTGAGAAACCCTAAGTTACTGTAGGTAACTACTGTGTGCACAGGGCTGGCAGGTGTGACAGAGGTGTGATAAAGGCATTGGAACTGCTCTGAAACAGCAAGGAAAATATGGTGCAGCATCCAAGGTGCCACTGGTTGCCTGTGTTCGGGTGAGTTGAGTTTTCAGTCACATTTCACCAAAATGTCATTTTACCAATGGCTGCCATGGGAGCTGAGACACCTCGTGCCTGTAGGCAGATGGCTTAACCTGGAGAGAAGTGGCAGTTCTGTGGCTGCCAAGGAAGGCAGGTTGCACCCAGAGTGTCAGTGCAGTGCCCTGTTCTCCTGGATGCTGGAGCAGCACAAACAAGATCTGTGATCCTTCTGCAGAGAGTGTGCAGGTGAAGTGTAAGCGAGCAGGGTATGTGAGGAACAGCAGAGAGGAACAAGCCTGCAACGGGCAGCAGAACTAACACATCAAATTTGTATCACAGGGCAGAGTGAGGTGAGACATCTGAAGGAGGAAGAAGAAACTACTGTCTGCCGGTTCTGGAGCAGAATGGGCAAAATGGGAGAGGGGGCATAAATTTTTGCTTTTGTTTAAACTGCCAAATTGGAGGAAGGAGCCAGTGTCACAGTGTTGAGGCAACATGTAGGTTAGAGAAGGAAGGCAGGTGTGGTAGGATTTTCCTTGTCTCTGGATACCAAGAAGAAGAAGAAATTTACTTCTGTGATGACATCAGATTTAAATTATTAGAAAGTGGAGGGATTTTTTAATTTTAAAAAATGCTAATTGTGAAACAGGGCAAATGGGTTATAGAACAGCATAACCTTAAGGTTATATTTGGTAATTAAAGGAAAAGTCAGTTGCATTTCTTTCAAAGGTCAGAATACTCCTGCGCTATCGAAAAAGGGAAATTGGTTTTCTCTTTGGTACTGCTACCAAGGTGATATTTAATTATTGCCTGAGGATTTGCCATTTTCTGTGATAAAAAGAAAAGGCTTTGCTTTTCTTAAAGGCATTTCTTCTAGCCACACCTTAGCTTTTTTAGTGATTAACTTCTCCCTTCCTAGCCTTATTAAAAATCCACCCAGTCTTTAGTGCCTTTGCTTTGTATCTGCATCCAGTGTGATTCTTCTGTACAAGTTATTTGTTAGTCAAGTTTTTCTTTTCCAAAGCTGAACAAATAACTTCTGGTGTTTGACAGGCATAGCACAATTTAGGAAGGCATTCTCTATAGAACTGTCTTTCTCTCTAAAATGAGGGAGTTTATGAGTACATGGTACATGGGTGTGTATTTGTTTATGTTTTCATCATTGCCTTTTTGCATGTGTTGGCTTTTGTTTTTGTTTTTTTTTTTTTTGAGCTCTAAAATCTGTGCATTAGAGTTGCTTTTTCCTGACTATACAGGTATGGTGTGAAGATAAATTTCTTCACCTTATTGCTTCTGTGATGTGAGAGGGGGGGGGAAAATTCATGCTCAGTGTAGCAATAGATTCAGGACGCACTAAAGATTCATTTTGATTAAAAAGAAATAGTAGAGTACTTGCTCTTCTGCTGGGCAAAACAGATGAGAGCAGCATGTGGTCATGTAATTAAAATCTACCATAATGCATACCCACAGGGTCATCAAGCAACATTAATTCTGGTATGGCTTGAATTGAGAGTTTCCAAGTGAAAGCTTGCGTCATGCTGCCTGGGAGAAGGGGTGCTTATGATTCCTGTACCCAAAGCTAGTGGTTGTTTTTGATGACAGAGATCTTTTTTTCTTTTCTGACAGTGTTAAGAAGTGGGCTTTATAGGAAGAAAGTCCCAGTAGCCTGGTTTTCATGAAATATTGTAAAATCAAGCATGCTCTTTGTTGGTGGCTGGCAAAGGGCTCAAGTTAGCCCTAAGATCTCCATTTTGTTGGAATCCTTGCAGTAGATATAAAGCATATGAAGACAAGTTTGAGGTCAGAAATGTGGCAGTAAAAGGAATTTTGAAGGGAAAGGAGGCTTTAAATAGCATTGATACTGAGTTGGATCAAATCCTGCACACAACTGTGAGTCCCGGGCTCGTATCCTACAGCCATTCCAGTGTGTATTTTCATGCGTGAGGGCCTTGGGAAGAGGGGGGACAAGGCACATGCATGAGATTTGAGGGATTAGCAGCAGACTTCAGACTTCACTTTGAACTTCATGGTGGTTTTCTCAACCTAGCTATACTCGATCACATTCAACTTATTTATTTGTTCTCAGTGGAAAAAAAAAAATTCAACCCATCCCTGTCTGTCTTTTAAGTTCTGTGTTGGATGTTAATTGTTACAGGCAAATAAGGTCTTGACCTGGCAAATGTGCACATGCTTTGCTGTATTTGCGTGATTAAGTCTTTTGAAGTGAAGGAGATTGAGCCTTTGATATTGTGATTTGACAGAACTCCTTGAAGTGTGTGCACTGAGGCTGACTTACAGGTGGTGGGGGTTTAGCTCCACAGTGTTCACAGAGTTCAGTTGGAGGCATGGAGAGGGAGAGGATAACTGCAGGATCAAGACCCGGAGGAGTTACAGGCAGCAGAAGAAAAATATTTTAATATTAATCAAATGGAACTTTGTTTACTTAATAGGATTGACAAAATGGAGTTTAGAGCAGTGCTTATTTTCTGTCCTGACATTTGGGCCATAGGATCCATCAAGGATTTTCAAACGGCTGTAAGTGATAACCGGGAAAGTCAGGATTTAATTTTGTTACATGCTGATACACCTTTCTCCTGGAAAATTGACAGAGGATGTCAAATTGGAAGTGTCCAGAATTGTTGCAGCGGAGTAGTGCTTTCTGACTGGAAAGGTGTGAGAATGTTCTGTGTCATGTCTGTCATTTAACTTGAAAAAATGCACCCTGTGGAACCTGTCTGGCACTTGTGTAAGGCCTCTGTGCTGCTGCATCCAGCTCTGTGGTCCCAAGTACAGGAAAGACATGGACCTGTTGGAGCAGATCCAGAGGGAGGGTACAAGAGTGGTCAAAGAGCTCTCCTGTGAGGACACTGCGAGAGCTGGGGCTGTTCAACCTGGAGAAGAGAAGGCTCCAGGGTGATGTTACCTGAAGGGGCTGTAAGAAAGCAGGGGAGACTCGTTACAAGGACCTGGAATTATCTTCAGCTGAAGAAGAGAAGGTTTAGATTAGATGTAAGGAAAAAATTCTTTACTGTGAGGGTGCTGAGCCACTGGCACAGGTTGCCCAGAGAAGCTGTGGCTGCCCCATCCCTGGAAGTGTTCAAAGCCAGGTTGGATGGGGCTCTGGTCTAGTGGAAGGTGTCCCTCCCATATTGAACAGGATGATCTCTAAGTTTGCTCCTAACCCAAACCATTTGGTGCTTTTTAGTGCACCAGTCTGGGGCTGTTGGGCTCAGCCAGCCTTACCACTGCATTCCCAGCACGAAGCCCACGGTAAATCCAGCAGCAGAGCTGAGCGAGGCTGTTGAGGGACCCCTGGCTGCCAGGGCTTGAGGCACGGGGACAGTGGGTGAGGAGCCCCAGCTGGCAGGGGCTGCAGCGGCCAGCACTGGACGTAGATGAGCAGGGACTGGTTTTGGCTGGAGGTGTGACACCTCACTGGTGCTGCGGGTGTTCCAGCAGAGGGCATCCCGGCACTGCTGGATGCTGGCCTGCCCGGTGTGCTGCGGGCTTTGGGAAGCACATTAGTATGCTTTGAGACGGTGCTGTCGCACTTGGTATTCTGTGTCGTGTGTGCGTTCCCGGCGTTGTTGTTCAAAGCCCACGCAGATCCACAAAGGCGCAATTAGCAATGGGATGCGAGGGTGTGCATTTGCTTTAGGTTCAGTGGTGTAATTAGACATAAATTGAGATTTATGAATAATTTACAGACTTTGATAGAGGAGGAATGGAAATTAAGTGAGGAAAGAAATAAGTCTGTGTATCTCAGTTCAGTGTTAAAATATTTTTTAAAACTGTTTGGGCATAATCTTGGTTGGTTGCTGTCTTGTAATGCTTTCAAAAATTAATTTGGTAGTTATTATTGAAATTAATTAGATGCTAAATGTTTTTTGCAAATCAGACTTTTTTTTTTCCTGGGTGGAGGGTAATCATGTTTATTCTTTTGAAAAAGCACCAAAGCACCAGTGAATTCCTTACTGCTTTGTGCTTACATAGTATTTTTTGGGAGGGGCTCAGGCATCATACCCTGTTCAGAGTGCTACTGGGACCTAGTAAGCTAAAAATGTACAGCAGTTCAGAAGCTCTGGAATTGCTTTCCTCTCTCTTTTTGAGGGGCCTTTCAAAGGGAATATTGTGATGTTCTGGAACATCTCTGTTGCCCTCACCTTAGTGCTTCATTGCTGAATGGCATTTCAGATCCAGCATGTGGAGCACAGTGTTACTCACATGTAACCTTTGTTGCTTTCTCAAGACAAGTCTAAAATTCTTGTTTTTCATTCCCCTGTCGACTCAGGTTGGGTTTTTTGTTTCAGATCTTTGTTATAAAGCTGCTTGCCTTTTGTGACTGGACACTGAACCCACAGTGAACATTGTACAGCTGAAATGCAAATGCCTTTCCAAATCATCTGGCTAGGCTGGTAATTACTGCAAAAGGCAGGGAAGTGTGAAAGCTGAGGTGGTTATTGCTCTTTGTGCCCGCATCTGAATCAGTGAACTGGTTGAGGTGTGCCTGTTATTGTCAGGGCCTGTTCCCTGGCCTGGAGGGCAGCTCACACAGTCTGGCTGCATGAGCAGGATTAGACTTCTTTACCATCTGCAGTGTGCATCAGTACCCAAACGGCTGCTGAGGGGTCTCTCCACCAGGCCAGATCTTGGGCTGAAGAGTTACCTGGGGGCATGATAGCCGCCCAGAGTGTAGGAACTGTGCCAGACATTATCAGGTTCCAGTCAGACACGACAAATGAGATTTCTAGTAGCTGCTCTCAGGTTCCAGTGGCTGGGAATATGCCTGGTGCTGTTTAGTTTGCTTATATAGAGGCAGTGCAGGGATTCTGCCTTGATCTATAACTCATTGCCCTTCCGTGCTTTTTGTTAGGTTGACTTTCTTTTATTACTTTGTTTGTGGGAGAACTCTGCATTTCTCCATTCCAAGGTTTGGCTCTTGAATCTCTCCATCGTTTATATTCATCTCAGTATGTGCAATACTGCACATATTGCAGTGTTAATTAGGATTCACTCCACTAGAGTTCAGCAACATGTCTTACAAGAGGATAAGAGCTGGACCCTAAAAGAGTATCTGACAAATATTATCCATATAACACCACAGAGCAGGGAAGTCACCTTAATTGCATCTGTAACGTCACTTAGACATAGTGTTTTATTTCTGTGTGGGTTTTATGTATTGGTTTAAGGTACTGAATTCAATCCTGCATGTGGCACAAAAGCCACATCTTTTCTAACCAACATTCCCATAACTATTGCTTTCCTTGTAGTATCTTGAGCCTTAATTCCCCTCAGGCTTCCGGTATTTGTCCACAGAAGGAATAAGTCCATTCACTGTTGGTCTCTTCTCCCTGTATGAGAACCTTTAAGGCCATGGCCAAGTTGTTGATTTTTATTTTCTCATGGATGAACTGAATAGTCAGGGGTCAGCTGAGGTCTTTGCCCTTAGGTTTTCATGTCTCATGTGCTCTTCAGGCAGACAATGTGACAGTTTTTTTTAGGCCTCAGCAGCCAAAAGTCACTGAATCCATTAGGGGTGAGGAATGGGACAATGGTGCAAAGACATAGGCCGTTTTCTCCACCATATACCTACCAGGCAGGGCTTTCCTTCCCTCCTGTCTCTCAAGACTGGGCATCACTTTTAGTGGACAAGGACTCCTGCTGTTGGAAAAGTATCTGGTGGAGTGACCTTCCCAATATTTCATTAGCTGATGAGTCAGACAAATGGATTCTGGCAATGAACTTTAATTCCATTAAACAGTGGATTTTAGTAACAGAGTTAGAAGACCAGAGATGCTAAATGAGGATTCACTTGGTACATAACGGGCTTTTGCCAGGCCATGTGTAAAGCTTCTTGCTCATATATGGTTTTCCACTTCCACAGTTAATGTTTCACAGCACTTAAATGCTGCGTTGCTGCTTCTGTCTCTCCTGTAAATAAATGAACCCGGGTAACACATTTTCATTGCAGGTTTCCAAGAAGTACAGCGAGATCGAAGAGCTCTACCAGAGATTGACAGCACGATATCCACATGTTTCTCTTCCACTCCTGCCTAGAAAAGTTCTCTTTGTGGGGGAATCTGACATCTCTGAACGAAGAGCTATGTTCAATGATATAATGAAATTCATCTCCAAAGATGAGGATCTAGCAACAAGTCCTGAGTTACTGGAATTTTTAGGTAACTAAAAGATGTGAGTGTCCCCTCTCCCATAAATGTGCTTTATGGAAATGTTAAGTTCTTGACCCGAGCAGCCAAAAACTAGAGAGTGCCAGAATAAAGGCTATCACTGAAAATATCTTCATGTGCATTTGCAGTGCTGCACAGTCATGTTTGCTGGTGTTTTTCCCTCCTCTCAGTGGACACATGCCTCATTCCTTCAACAGGGATGGTGATAGATACCTTGAAAGCAAGCATTATGCTATCCTGTCTCTGATTTCCTGCTGTGCTTCAGAAGTTTAAGAAGTTTAAGAACTAAGATATAAGAACTATATATGAAGTTTAAGAATGAACATATAAGTTTAGAAGGTTAAATAGTCATATGTTGTCGGTGAGGAGATAGACCCTAAAGGGACAGTGCAGGATCTCCCTTAGTGAGCAATTCTTCCATATTTTCTCTGGTTTTCCTGCAGATTATTGCCTCTGAAAAAGATGTAAATGGAAGATAGATTCTTTATTAGTTAAACACATTCTCTGGCTAGCTTTTTTTCTTTTAGTTTATTTTCAATTTTTTTTCTTAGTTTTCCTTAGCCTTATGTCCAGCTCTTGTTGTCTTGTCTAGTGATTCGTATAGTTCCTTTCTTACGTCTCTTGGGCATAGCAGGGAGTTGCTGAATGAGTGGAACATATGAATTCTCTGCTTTTATTTCAGAGGAATACTCCAGTCTGGTGCTATGCAGGATTCTTAGTGGAGTGTTACTTTTAAAGTAGGTGAAGTTGCAAGAAGCTAACAAAGTGTAAGCAGCCCTTTCTGCAAAAGTGTCAAGTCTGGCCAGATTAGTTCTGTGAAATTGGCAGCTTCCTAAAGTCAAATGGGGCAAAGCTCCTTAATGCGTGGCAAAATCCAGGTAGTAAGGTTTTTATTTGGGGTTTTTTCCCCTGGCAGTGTTCTCTTGAAGGCAGACCCTTTGCACAGAGAATTCAGAATTCATGTTGATCAATCTTTGCATGCTGGTTAACCTAACCATGGTGCACATCTGCAGCTAAACTAGGCTGGACTGCCTTTTGTGGGCAGATTGGGTACAAGTAATGTGAAATCAAAATTTGCCTTAGAATAATGTAAGTTTTATCCTGATTTGGCAGATGCAGTCATGAAAAGCTGGGTGTGATGAGTCTCCCATGCCATGTTATTTCAATAGTCAAAATGGTATAACCATGAATTTTATCTATCACAGTTTTCAGTAGCCTTTTCTTTAAGCTGGTCTCATTGTTTGAAATTGCTTCCCTGGACATCTAGAAACTTGACAGCAAGGAACCATTTTCTCCTCATTCTGCTGGCCTTTACATGTAATAAGTATGGTGAGAAGACTTAGTTTTATGTTTCAGTTGGCTGAATTCGCTGAGCTGGATGCATCTTGCGTACTGAAGGGTGTTAGAACTTCAGGCTTCATTCTTCAGTGTAAACTGAAGAGCTGCTGTAGAAACATGCTGTTCAATGCTCTAATTTTAGCCCAAGTTAACTAAATAGTATCAAAAAGAGGATTTTATCTCTACTAGCTATGTGACAGTTAGCTACCTAGATCTAAACAGAGTATTTACAGTTCTCTGTAGCCAGTAGAAGAGAAATAGGCACTTCAAAGAGAAACTTCTCACAGGACTTCATTTGGATGGGATGAATCACCATGTGGAAATTCTATTGTTTCTGTTGACTGTAGAAGGAACATAAATAAGATTTGACACGTGCTACTGTATCTCACATAAAGTTCATTTCCTCTATCTTTCCCTACTTAACTACTTTAAACAGTAAACAGATCAGACACATAATGACACATAGTGAATAAAGGGAACGGTGGGAGTGTTTTGAAAGAGTTTCACAAAAGCTGATCATGTCCTTCATTCCTTAAACAAAACCGTCAGGAACAAGTGCAAGATATAAAAACCCTGTAGTTGCTATTTTGTATACTCAGTTTTGCCTCCATTACTGTGTTTTGCAGGAACAAAATCTTCCAGTGCTGTTGACTTCAAAGGTAAAAACGTGCCTGATGACAGGGAGAAAGAAGATGAAGAAAATGAGGCACTAGATTTTTTCAAAGAGGAGAAGACATCTGACTTAATCTCACAGCTTTTATCAGTGGAAAATGTCAAAAAAGGGGAGAAAAAAGAGGAAGATGAGGAAGAAGAGGAAATTTTAGACCCTCTTGGTATAATCAGGTATGGCTAAAATCCTGTAAATAAGGTATTTTTTTTAGTCTTTCTGAATAAGACTGTTGTATGTTACTGTCCCCACATCAGTAAATTTCACAAAGGAGGATGGGCCTCTGCAGTTCATGAATGAGGTGCTTTGATAGAGGGAAGAGACTTTGTAGTGCCTTTTTTAGTGCATTCCTCAGGACGTACAAGTGACAGGCACATCATGGTAACAGTCCCAGCTACAAGAAGGTACTTTGCTAGACACTGCAGGGTTCTATCACAAAGCATCAACCCTCCAGCATCCAGTGGATGTGCCTTCTGGAGTACACAGGACACTCTGATTGCAGTGTCTGGAATTGCTTTTGAGCTCACTTGTGGCTTTTCTTTCCTTTTTCCTTTATCTGAAGGTGTCACATGCTAAATGCCCCTAAGGCATAAGCAGTAACAGCTTGAGAAAGAATAATTTGATCAAAGCTTCATGATATTAGTATCTGGCTTTGTTCACCTGTCCAGTAATTTTCAGTTACTTTCTTCACTTCAAGATGGAATTTCTCACTGAATTCCAAACTGAATTCTAACTACCAAAGTCTGAAAGCAAATTTAGTTTTTCTGTGTCTGGGATCATCAGTATCAACTACTTTTTAGGGTGTCTCAGGCTTTAGATGTGCAAGTAAAGAAGGTGTAGCTGTCCTTGATCTTCAGTAAGCACTGACTGACCCAGCTGGATGGTTTCAGCCACCCAGAGTCATCAGCCACTACTGAATGATGTCTTGGATCTAGACTGTGCTTTCAAAATGCTTCTGCATAGCAATAGGCACTAACAGAGAGTAACAAGCCAGGCCCCTCTCTTGGTTTTTCCCAATGGCATTAAATCATTTCCAGGGGATCATTCACTCTAGGCTCTAAGCTGGAGTCTTCTACACTAAGTTTGGTTAAATGAAATGATTAATACTGGAAGCACTATTTGGACTTTCCTCCTGCTATTGGCTATTGTAATCATGTAATTGTGGATGCCCAGATATTGTCCTTTTTACTTGAAGTATTTAATCCTTTAAATCAGAAAAGATTCACCAGAAAACATTAACTATTATCTTTTGACAAAATGTGCTGAATTACTCAGCATCAAAATTATTCTTTTGTTTAAGGAGAGTTTAAAAATTTAAATAACTATTTACAATGAGAAGTTAGATAAAGCAATACTTCCCACAAAATGGTCCTATGTTTACAAAAGCAGCTGTCCTTTTTTGGATAGGAAAATGATCTATTGGGTTAGCAAATTCAATGTTATATTTTCCAACTTACAACAAATAGAAGCTGTAAAGAGCTTGCTATGCCAAAACAAGCAAGAAGTTTGCTTTTCTCCTCTGCACAGCTTGTCATAGCATTTGAAAATCTTGATTATTTTGGTCTTCTAATGCACTGAAGAATGACAAGATCTGGTATTTAATCCTCATTTAGTTTATTGCTTCCATTCCTTCCAAGTACAGAATTCTTACTGAATCAAAATAACTTCATTTATATAAGAAGTATGGTCTTCACTGGGACAGAGCTGCAGCGTGATGTGTTATGGAGTCAGATGTTTTTCACTCTAAAGCAATGGCTGGCTATCTATAAAAGGAATCTCCACATCTATTTATTATTGGTTTTGTGACTCTAACATGTACAGTGTTTGGGCAGAAACATGAAAATGGAAACAAGAATTCTGAGTTGGATTTTCATTGTCTCTGTTCTCCTGTGACTCGTTCTACTTCCATGGAAGTTATTTTCAGCTCACATCAATGGAGATCAGATTGTACATCAGCACTGTATCCCAGCTCTGTGCCATGTAGTAATAGGTGTCTAGGTGAGAGGCCAAAGGCAGGAGCTTAGTGGTCAGTGGATGGGCAGTTCTTGGGGACATTTTAGGGTGTCTTCTATGCCTGTTAAAATGTTTGCTGCTTGCATGCTTTGAAGAGGGAGCTGAAGCCCCACAGCTTTAATTCTTCACATGTGCTTGAAGTTACTTTGGCATAGGAATCAATAAACAGGAGGTGAAGCAGATAGATAAATGTGTTTAGTAGTAAATTGTCCCCTGGTGCCTAGTAAATTCAGGTTAAAAAAGAAATCCATGCTCCTCTCCTCTCTGAAAACCTTTGGAAAGATGTAGAGATGTAGAGTCAGCGCTGAAACAAGCCAGTCCATTTTGTGCGGTAGCGGTGGCCAGAATACTTTGAGCAGCAGAGCTCCAACCTAAATTGAATCATGTGTTTGGCATAATCTTACAGGTTTTTTGCTTTCTGGATGAGGATGAAACTGCTCCAGTAGCACAGGCCTCCATATGCTGTCAGCACGCTTCATTTGGTAACAACTTCTCCTCCTGGGCCAGAAGGCTGTGAATTGGATTTGGCCCAGCACTGCTGCTATGCTGCTGAACCACCCAATACTCAGTTAAATATCTGGCCTTAGGGGTAAAATGCTAAATGCTTTTTGTTCTGGTTTTGTATTGCTGGTGGTCATCCAGGTGGAAGCTCATAATGGCCTGGTTCCTTTTGCCTGGAAGAGACATCCCAATGGTGCTGATTCTCTGCCTCGCTTTCAGGGCCGTGTCTGAGTTGCTCTTTGATGTCAGGTGGACATCTCACCTGCCAAACTCACTTGCCAATTCAGCTCTTAATCTTTTGTGGGTATTAATGATGATCTATAAACTTTGTGTTTCTCTTTTGTATGGTTTTTATGCCTCAAAACTTTCTGTTAGCCGGGTGATTCTGGGATTCTTAAGAGAGACTTGGTGTTTTGCTGTCGAAATCAGGAACATGTCAAAAACAATGCATATTTCTGATGAAATTTTCATCTTTTAACACCCCTCTTTTTATTTTTTTTTACCCCAGAAGCCTGGGGTATTCTTCCTAGAATAAAAGGTGCTCAAAATTAACTTATTTGTGGGATGCAGTGTTGAAATTCATTGAAATATGCTTTCTTCTCTTCATTCTCTGCCTTTCTTGATAGTTTAGAGTATTGGTATTCCTGTATGTTGTCACCAATTACTCTGCAAGTTTTCCTGGACATTTGTAGAAATCTTTCCAGCTTTGGACAGAATATACAGGTCCTGTAAGAAAATCACTCCTAATACCAAGTAACATGATCCTTTGATATCAGCTGTGCATAAGGGAACGAATTATAGGATACTTACTTCTGTAGCAGTGACACACTTGTAGCTCTATTTCACTTTTCTTAGCACTTTAAGTATACAGTGACTTGAAAGTCATTGTAAAGCTCTCATAGCATTTTTTTAAAATTTAGTATATCTTGGGTTTGGGGTTTTTTCCTTTTCTTTTCTCTTAAGCCACAATCATTGTATTATTCCTTTGTTAAAACATTTTCATTCCCTTATAAGTAGGAAATCAGATACATATTTAACTCCCCATTGCAGTGACAATATTAAGTATATTCACTTAGCTTTGTCACCACTGTCTATCACTTTTCTTTAAATCCATAGAGCTCAACATTTGCAGATACATATTTTTAAGTCCTTAGTAGGCTACCGTAGTGCTTTGGTATCTGAGTTTTTAAAGTTGCAGTATCTTTTAACAATGTTTTAAAGGATTTTCCTCATAAATTGCAAAATAGTACTGTGTGGCTAGTTGCAGTTGCAGGGAGTTCTCCAGCTGGCATGCCTTTAGGAATGAAAGAAACAAGAGCAATGTATATGAAAGAGGCTAATCCTCTGAAGGCCAAGGCATGGAAGAGAAACACAAGTTGGGTGAGCTATTCACCTCAGCTTGATGGTGCTGTTGAAAATCCTGCAATGGAAAAAGGTGTGATTTGGCAGTGGTTTGAGGGGAGGCTGGCAGGGAGCGAGTGGAGCTGTGTGCATCAGGGACCCGAGCAGCAGCAGCGGTGCTTGGCCAGCTGGGCCGTGCCAGGGCCCTTGGCCAGGCCTGGCTGAGCAGTGTCTGGCTGTGACTGTTCTCTGGCCCTGACATTCTCCTGTCCTCTCAGGGAGGCTGGCTGTCTGGAATGCCCACTGCAAGTGGCTGCTGGCCTGTGCTGCCTCCTGGGCTGTGGCTGGGATGGTTTGGGAGAAGGCAGGTTGTGCCGTGCCAGGGGGTACCAGGGACTCTTCTAACAGCTTGAACTGTTGAACCGAGCTCCTGTGCTCAGGCCCAGGCTGTGAAGGAATTACTCAAAAAGCCAGTATGGCCCCATGTTGCTCTACCCACAGAGCTTTCTGCCTGCTGCCGTCTTTGTTCCACTCTGCCCTCAAGCTCCCCTAGGGCTTGGGTTTCTGTAGAGAATTCAGACATGCAATGTGGGCTTTTTTATTTTGCATAAATCCAAGCAAGATCAAGTTCACATTTCCAGGTCTTCATCTTACAAGTTAAAAAACACATCACGGTAACTGCATTAGGTTTTGTTTTCTTCCTCTGTGGGTGAAGTACAAAGTTTTACTGTTTGTATGTTGAAGCCAAGAGCTTTAGCATCTCTCTCCCCCACTTTGTAGTCATAACAACTGAATTTAGTACTTGTATTCAGTTTATTCCAGAAAACCTCAGACAGCAGCTGATTAAAATGACTATGAACCAGCTCCTCTGATCAAAGCAGCAACAATTCTGCAAAAGGAGTGTGGCTGCCTCATGGGTTAAAATGTGCAACAGCCCTTTCAGTGAATGCATTTCTTCAGCTACAATTACCTTCTGAGGTAATATTTATTCACCACTTTGGGAGAACCCACCTTTTCCTGTGCTTTTTTTTCCCTGTCTTCATCAGCTCTCTGCAGCCCTTGTAGGAGCCTCTCCTCCACACAGGGTTCCTCCCTTCTGTCCTTTTTCTTTGCCTCCCTAAATCTTTCAGTGACAGCATATATTTCCACAGGCATAGTTTTTTTCCTGGAAAACTGCACAGAGGTGAGTATTCCTAGGCAAGAGTTCTTCTATCTCCTAGTGGATCCTGAAGAGTTTCTTAACTCTGTGCCTTTACTATTATTTCAGAGGATTTCTCCTTGTGGCTTCTCCTCATCCAAATTTGTTCCTTTTGTGAGGAGTACAGACATGTGGGTAGGTGGAAGCTTTGCATCTGCTGTGTGTAAACACAGATACAGCTAAGTCTTTACAATAGTTAGAAAGGGATGGGACTGGTGAGGGCTGACGTTTTGGGTTCCTTCTGCCAGATGTTTTTAAAATCTTTATAGCTGCTTGTTGCTGGAGTCAAACCTCCAGTGCTAGAGGTCTGCTGTTGCTGGGTTTAGTTGGTAAGGATATTATTAAGGTACTTGGTGCTTTTTGTGGCTGCAGATGAAGTAGGTGATGGCTTGGAGCAGCAGATTGGCAGGGAATGAGCGGCCGGGAGCCAGCTCTGGCCTTGCCAGAGCCTGCAGAGCCAGGCAGGCTGCAGGAGGAGGTAGGTTGGCACACAAGCCAGCAGTTGTTTCTGGGTCGCATCCTGTGCCTTCGTGTTTCCCAGCCTCTTAGTGGCAGTCAGGCAAGAGCTTGACTCCTGAGTTGTTGATCCCAGTGCTGGCCTGCCTTGTCCCTTTCCCCTTGTCCCTTTCCCCTTGTCCCTTTCCCCTTGTCCCTTGTCCCTTCCTCTTCCCTATTGTGGCAGAAGAGCCTAGCATGGCCTCACTTGTTTGTCTTTGGGGAAGAAATGAGTGGCAACATTTGATCTTGCTTCCTGTGCCAGAAACCTTGGGCAGCTGAGAGAGTGGCTGATGAAGAGGCAGAAATCAGCTTAAGGGGAATCCTGCATTTAGCATCTTTCCAAGTGGTTTTGTTGATGGAGTGCCCAGAGCTGTAATAGGTGAGGATAGCATACTTGCTCTTGGATTTTCCCCTCCAAGGAAGAAAATTTCTGCAGGCTGGAGTGGTGTCATAGCACAGCTGCTGTCTGCTGGACAGATGGTCTGGAGCAAACTTGTCAAAATGTGTGTTCAGCTGCTGTGCCTTCTGGTCCTTGGCTGGCAGGGTTGTATTCCTGCCACTCCTCAGGCATCCTGTTCCTCAGCCACTCACAAATTCACAGCTGTCTTTTGGTCCAGCCAGGTACACGTTTGCCTTCCCCTCTGAATCCAGCAGGATTTATACACAGCATAAAACCAACTTGTCTGTCTCAGTCAGCTAAAGGAGAGTGAAGGTGTCAAAACATCCAAGAGTGAAGATACAGGTTATTTTTTATTTAACAAAATTCAGATAGTCAAAACAATGAATGAGAAAATAGAGCTTTGTTTTCCTAGCAGTGTGTGTATCCATGCTCACATCTGTGAAGCCTTCAGAGACTTAAACAGGTAAATCTTTATTTTCTGTCAGTTGTTGAGTCATAAGCTTAGGTTGCAAGGCATGTTTGACCATCACTTTGCCAAGTGACACAAGTATTTGTCACAATTCCAATCCAGCTGCTGTCAGATTGGCAACTCAGAACATCCCAGTAAACAACCCCATTGGTCTTCTACTGACAGATGAAATTTTCTGGAAACCAAGGATAATAGTCTGGTATAGTGTTCTTCTCCATCAAAGAGAGAAGAACAAAAGGGAGCAGAAATTCTGTATTACCTACCCAGTTAAAGGATAAGCCTGCCTCACTTTTCATAAATTGTCTGGTCTCAACCTTTTTAGGAGCAACCTTGTAGCCTCTCGTTGGGATTATTTTAACTGAGTGGCTAGGGAGTAAAGGAGGTTGAAAGGGATGCTCTCCTTGCAGGAATTCAGTCCCTCCAGTTTGTCTCTTGAACATTTTTGTTTTTATAGGTGTTTTGTGAGTGGTGTTTCCCATGCAGAGGGCTTTCTTTTCTTTTCTGCCACCAATCCCGTCTCCTGAGAACAGCTTCCAGTGTGTTTCCTTACAGAAAATCTTGCTGTGTCCCCACAAATGGGAGGTTCAGGGTGATTGAAAGAAAACAATGGAAGATGAAACCATTATTTAGCTGCTGGATCTCACAGAATCATCCATATTCATTCTTTGTTATGTCTTCTGAGTGTCAGAAACCTGTTGTCTTGAGAACTCTACCAAGGCTTGTGTGGCTCCAAGTGGTGGCACTGAGACCTTTCTTAGCTGTCCTTCCCAGCCAGGAAAATCAAGCTGGATCTGTGAAGGACTTGGCCCTCTTCTCTCATGGCTGTTCTTTGGGAGGGAAGACTGAAATTTTTGAGTAGTCTTGGACTTGTAGTTGATATATGTTCTTTCAATAAGCACTCCTTCAGGAAAGTGTATTGCACAGGTGGTTGCTGCTATGTCTGCACCTGGCAATCAGAAAGAACTGTACCTTGGGATCAGAGCCAGGGCACTCACACTGTCAGAGGGGCTTAGAGTGGGTACACAAGCCACAGCTCTACAGTTGGCTGCTCTGTGTTTTCTTTTATTTTGGAAATAGAAATTTCCCTGACCTAAGGAAAACTTGTGAGAGCCCTCCCTGTGCCAGCATTGTCCTTATCTGCATTCATATTTCCCTGTCTAGTGTTGGATTTTTGTTCCCATGAGATTATACAGTCATTATTTCCCCAGGTTTTTACAATTGCCTGGTTTAAAGTTCAGTGGTGAATTTCTGTCATGACTGGCTTGAGTGATTCCAGTACATCCACAGCTGGAATATGAGGATCCTTTGGGAAAGAGTTTAAGTAATTATTTTAATGTGCTTCATTTTCTTTCTGATTAGAACACTGAATATACTTTAATGGGTTTTATAAATAGTTAATTTGTGTTTATGCCATCATCCTAGGCCCAAAGGGCTGAAAATAGCTCTCTACTCTGTGTAGTGTTACAGCTGTGTGTACCATCCGGTGGTGTTTCCAAGCAGAACACAAATGTAACTTCACCTGGGGTAAAATGCAGCAAGGACTTAATTGCTTCATGCAACACTTCACTGCAGCACCATAAATGAAGAACATTTAATTCAACTGGAAATGCAGAGAGAATTGCACCAATGTAAATGCAAATACCCAGCTTGGAATTTGATCAGACTGCTAAAGTAGATTGTCTCCTTTTGAGAAAGATTTCACAGGATTTTTAACAGACCTGGTTCATTGTTTACAGTGTACTAAAGGAATAAAACTTAACATGCACTTTCCTGTATACAGAAGAACGGTAGAGCCAAGTAATATCAGGGAACTGGAATAAAATACCATTGCCACTAGCTGGCATCAGCTTTCAAATAATTCCCATAGTCCTCTGAGTGAACTCTGGGCTTTTGGTTTCCCCCCCTCCTGTTTGGCAGGGTGTGCAGGCATTTGTAGCAGAGCTAGGCAGCAGTGAAGGTGTGCAGGAGCTGCTGTGAGACGCTCTGCAGGCATATCCAGCAATTCTTTCCTTTACTGAGAAAGAGAGGAGTAAGAGGCAGTACATCCTTTACAGAGGCTGTAGGATAAATTTATGACTCCACAGAATCAAAAGTATTTTTTTTTTTTTTTTTTTTTTTACTTCTCTTTTGGAAGAGGATGGAACATGATGTAATTGGGCAGATTTAAACATGTTTTATTTCATGGACTTTACAATAATAGGATGACTCAATCCTTAATTAGAATAAAAAAGCATTACCTCATTGATGAGCCTGCTCCTTTCACCAAGGCAGGGGAAATCTTTAATCGACAGATGCAGGGAACTGCTCATAGACGAGACAGACTGCTAATGAGGGATGGATTCAGAGCTGCCCTATTGCTTTACTGAAGAAGCTGTGTGTGGGGTGAATGTGTGCTTAGTTTAAGTCTAGATGGGAGACTTGTTTTTTCCTTTCATGTGATGCTGTCAGGTTCCTAATTCAGCAGACTTAATAAAACCATTGTTCTGTTTTCCCCATGGACCTGATGCAGACATTTCTGTCTTCATTTCAAAGGATCAAAGAATCAGCTTTTGGAAAACCATTTTTGAAAGCAATCTGTAAAACTTCACCAAAAATGCATGATTTAGCTCTATAACTATAGGCTGGTACTAATTAACACACCTGGGGATCACATCTTTTACTGCTGCTCCTTGCAGCATTTGGCCAGGTCTTGAATCATCTGAAGTGTCAATTAAAAAGGAATGGCCCTAAGGAGAGATGCATCTGGGACTCAGCAACTCTTCATTCTGCACTTGAATTTCTTGGGTTGTATCACAGTACTTAAGAGTTAGATTTCTCCATTATCCCTTTAGTAAAAGGAATAAAACTGATTTTATAGATCTGCCTGGGGAAAAGTTTCTCTTTGTACAGAAATGTGGCATTCAGATAGTTGTTAATGACCACTGTTGTTGAAGCAAAAGAAATGCTTTCCATTACCTTCTGTACATTTTGGGTAAGAGTCAAACCCTTACTTTCTGTATTGCCTGATATGCCCAGTCATGCCCAAATCATAGAGGGAGTAAGATTCATTATGACAGTGAAATACACAGCTGTGGTAGGTGGCTGTGGCTAAACTAGTAAATAAAGCAGACAGGAACTGTAGATTTGCTTTTGCCAACTAGAATTAAGTAGCTTCTGTCCAACAGCTAAATCCTTCTACTTCCCAGAGCAAGCTGGCCATGTCCAAAACAGGAAGGGCTCTAAGCTTGTACTGATCCCTAAACTTTGTCCAGGCATCATTTGGGAAATCTCTAACTAGTCTGGGCCAAATTCACGCTGGGGAACATGTTAAAAGCTAACAAGGCAGTTACTGTGCACCATTATCCCAGTCACCACATTTATTTGCTGTTGTTGGCCTTTTGTTGCCCTCAGGGTAACCTGAGGAATGTGCATTTTTAGGAGTCAGGACTGGAGCTTTTGGGGCCCTGTAACAAGCTGCAAGCAGTACTGAGTGTATGCCTGGCACCTCAGGCTGCCCCATGGCCATAAATCTCCAGGGGCATTTTGCAGCAAGGATGGGTCTGGCTGCTGGCATTCTGTCGGGTGGTGGCACAGCTCAGGAACTAGCCTCGAGCTGGATAAGTGCAGCCTGCTTCTTTTGGGCTGTAACAGAGTTCAACCCTGTGGGTGTGAGCTGTGGTATGGCTTCGAAAAGGTCTTGATTTTGACTAGTATAGGTTATTTTTGAGATCTGCTCTCTGAACCACAATTTTCTGTAATAACTGCTCTTTGTCACAATACATAAATGGATTGAAGTGGCTTGAATGGAAGACTTCTAAGCCTTTCGCTTCCTTGCTTTATTGCTTTTTGTCTGTAATAGCATCTGAGGCATACTTGAGGGCATGATTAAACACAAAACATGGTGTCATACCTCAAAATCATGTTACAGAATCACAGAATCACTTGGTTGGAAGAGACCTTCAAGATCATCAAGTCCAACCCATGCTCCAACACCTCAATTAAACCATGGCACTGACTGCCACATCCAGTCTTCATTTAAATACATCAGGGATGGTGACTCCACCACCTCCCCAGGCAGATGATTCCAGTACTTTATCACTCTTTCAGTAAATAACTTTTTCCTAATATCCAACCTATATTTCCCTTGACACAGCTTAAGACTGTGTTCCCTCATTGTGTCTATTGCTGCCTGGAGAAAGAGACCACCGCCCCTGACAGCAGCGACCCTTCAGGAAGTTGTAGGGAGTGATAAGGTCACCCCCGAGTCTCCTCTTCTCCAAGCTAAACATCCTCAGCTCCCTCAGTCGTTCCTCACACAGTTTGTGTTCCAAGCCCCCCCCACCAGCCTCGTCTCCTCTCGACACGCTCACAAGCATCTCAATGTCCTGAACTGAGGGGCTGGACACAGCACTCAAGGTGCTGCCTCCCCTGTGCTGAGTACAGGGGAAGAATGACCTCCCTGCTCCCTGGCCACACTGTTTCTGGTACAGGCCAGGGGCCATTGGCCTTCTTGGCCACCAGGGCACACTGCTGGCTCATGTCCAGCTGGCTGTGGACCAGCACTCCCAGGTCCCTTTCTGCCTGGGCACTGTCCAGCCACACCATCCCCAGCCTGTAGTGCTGCAGGGGGTTGTTGTGGCCAAAGTGCAGGACTCAGCACTTGGACTTATTAAACTTCATCCTATTGGACTCTGCCCATCCATCCAACCATTCCAGGTCTCTCTGCAGTGCCCTCTTACTTTCCCACAGATTGACACGTGCCCCCAGCTTAGTGTTGTCTGAAAATTTACTAATGAAGGACTCAATGCCCCCATCCATGTCATCAGTAAAGATATTGAACAGAACAGGCCCCAGCGCAGACCCCTGGAGGATACCACTGGTGAGTGGCCCCAGTTGGATGCAGCACCATTCACCACCACTCTCTGGGCCCGGCCATCCTGCCTGTTCTTAACCCAGCAAAGCGTGCTCCTGTCCAAGCTGTGGACTGTCAGGAGTGTGGCAGGGAACTTTTCCAGGAGTGTGCTGTGGGAGACGGTGTCAAAGGCTTTGCTGAAGTCCAGGTACACAACATCCACAGCCTTTCCTGCATCCACCAGGCGGGTCACCTCATCATGAAAGGAAACCAGGTCGGTCAAACACCACCCACCCCTCCTAAACCTATCCTGGCTGGGTCTGATACCCCGGCTATGCCGTAAGCTCTGTGTGATAACGCTCAGTATAAACTGCTCCATTACCTTACAGGGTACTGCGGTCAGGCTGACTGGCCTACCAGGCTCCTCCTTCTCACCCTTTTTGTGAATGGGTGTTACATTGGCCAGCTTCCACTCAGCTGGAACCTCACCAGTGAGCCAGGACTGTTGGTAGGTGATGGAGAGAGGCTTCACAAGCGCATGTACCAGCTCCCTCATCACCCTGGGATGGATCCCATCCGGTCATGTAGATTTTTGAATATCCAAGCAGCTCAGCAGTTCTCTGACTGCCTCCTCCTGGATAACAGGGGGACTATTCTGCTCCCTGACACCACCTACCAACCCAGGAGGACAGCTGTCCTGAGGACAAGCCATCCTCCCACTAAAGACTGAGGCATTAAGCACTTCTGCCTTCTCCCCATCTGCAGTCACTAAGTTCCCTCCCACATCCAGTAGAGAACAAAAGTTGGTCTTACCCTTCCTTTTGCCATTAATACATTTGTGAGAACATTTTTTATTATCCTTTACAAAAGTTGCCAAATTAACTTTGAACTAAGCTTTGGCCTCCCTAATTTTTTCCTACATGCCCTAGCAACCCCCTTAAATACTTCCTGAGAGATCTGACTCTCCTTCCAAAGATGATACATCCTCTTTTTTTTCCGAAGTTCCTTTGAAACTTTGTTGCCCATCCAGGCTCAACATTTGCCTCGTTGACTCATTTTTCAGCACACATGGACAGTCTGTTCCTTTGCCCTCAAGATCTCTGTTCTGAAGCACACCCACCTTTCTTGGACTCCTTTGTTTTTAAGGGCTGCTTCGCAAGGAGCTCTCTGAATAAGTCTCCTAAATAGGCTAAAATCTGCCCTCCGGAAGTCCAATGTAAAAGTCTTATTGATGTTCCTCCTGATTTCACCAAATATCGGGAACTCTATAATTTCATGATCACTGTGCCCCAAGCGGCCTCCAACCAGCACATCTCCCACCAGCCCATCTCTATTTGCAAACAACATGTCTAACCTAGTCCCTCCCCTGGTGGGCTCACTAACCAGCTGCAACAAAAGGTTGTCCTCCACACTCTCTAAAAACTTCTGGGACTGCCTTTTTTCTGCTGTATTAAGTTCCCAGCAAATGTCTGGTAGGTTAAAGGACACCTACAGGAACAAGGGCTGGTGATCCTGAAACATTCTCCAGCTGCTTATAGAATAAGCTGTCCACCTCTTCTTCCTGGCTGAGCAGACAATAACAGACTCCCAGTAGGATGTCAGCCTTGTTAGCCTTCCCCTTAATTTTTACCCATAGGCATTCAATTTCATCATCCTTAGTTTCAATACCCATGGCATCAAAAGCCTCCTTTATATAAAGGGCCACCCCTCCACCTCTTCTCCCTTTCCTGTCCCTTCTGAAGAGCTTGTAGCCATCCAGTGCACCGCTCCAGCTATGTGAGTTGTCCCACCACGTTTCTGTGATGGTGACTGCATCATAGCTTAGCTGTTGCACCATGGCTTCCAGCTGTCCTTGTTTGTTACCCATGCTGCCTGCATTAGTGTACATGCACCTCAGCTGGGCTACTGCGCTAAAATCTTTCTGTCCTTAACAGAGAGATGGAGCTCATCCAATTCCAGCAGGCCAGGTGCTGTAAAAGTTGCCCCATGATCAAAGAACCTGAAAATCTGCTGATGACACTAGCCCTTGAGCCACTTGTTGCTAATGTGGGCTCTCCTATTCCTTTCATTGTTTTTCTCTGCCACCAAAGGGACTGAGAAGAACATTACCTGTGCTCCTGCCCTAACAGCTACTTGACCCAGTGCCCTAAAGTCCCTTTTAATTGTCCTCACACTCCTCTTTTTAATCTCATCACTGCCAGCCTGGAGTATCAGCAGCGGGTAATAATCAGAGGACTAAATCAGCTCAGGGAGTCTCCCAGTGATATCCCGTACCCAGGCCCCAGGGAGGCAGCAGACCTCCCTGAGGAATGGGTCTGGTTGACATATGGGGCCCTCTGTTCCCCTCAGAGGGAGTCACCCACTATGACCATCCTCCTTTTTTATCTTAGGGTTGGTGATCCATCTGACAGATGAAGCGTAATTGGGAGGCTCACAGGGCAGATAATTTTCTTCTGTTATCTGGCTGATCCTCTGGATCCAGGGCCTCATACCTGTTCTGAAGTGGCACCTGGCCAGGTGATGTGGGTCTGGAGGAATTTTTATTACCTCCCTGAGTAGGGACCCATTTCCACTCGCCTTCATCCACCAGGTGTCCTCCTATTGCCTGACAGTCCTCTGACTCCTGGTGGGTCTCCCTCAAGGATGGAAGGGTGGAACTCCCTTTCACTTTCCCCAATACTCCTTAGTCTACTTCCTCCCAAAGCTGGGCCACCACTGAAACAAGATCGTTCACCTATTCACGCTGCGGGCAGGCTTCTTCTGCAATGCCCCTGGTACCACTGATAAACTCAAGCACTCTGCACAGGAAGGGGTCTGGACAGACACATCCTTTTTTGGAGGGTTCTGTGTGGCCACGTACTAATTGCAGGTTTTGATCATGTAAAACCCATTACTAACAACAAAACCCAAAACCAACCAACCAACAAAAACACAGCCATCAACAAAACCCCACTACCAGGAGAAAACCTGCAACCCTGCCTGTTTGCCCTGCCTGTGTGAACTGTTGTGCCACACCCATTTGCCTGCTCCAAACTGCTGTGCCACACCCTCAGAGCCGTGCCACACCCCTGCTTGCCTGCTCCAAACTGCTGTGCCACGCCCTCAAGGCTGTGCAATGCCCCTGTTTGCCCGTTCCTGTTTGCTGTGCTGCCCAGAGCCCTCTTTTAATCGCCCCTATCCTCGCTGGAGGAAAGCCCTGCCTGCATGGCTAATGAGAACTTACTACATTATCTAGACCCATTTGCAACAGACATCTCATTTTTCATGTTTGTGATGGGTTATCTGCCAGCATAGGCTGTTGTTGTGTGTAACAGTCTTTATCCTGGAAATTTATTCCTGAATCATCCATCTTTCTCCTCTTGGCTATGACTGACAGAACCGTGGCCCCAACTGTTTCTGTAATATGGAAAAACATAAATGTGTTCTTGAGAGACTCCTGAGGGCTTACCCTCACTTTGTCCCTCAGGGACTGTTACATCAAACCCTGACCTCACTGGAGTTGTTTTTATTTGTTCAGCGATGCTGCCAAGAGACGAGGGCAATGCCACACAATGCAGGATGCTGGAACAGGAAGGAGAAGTACATGGTCTAGAACTGTGCACCAAAGTCTCAGGAGAATTAGTTTCAATTCTTTGTTTCAGAGACATCCTGTTTAGGCTACAGATAGCTCACTTCTGGTTTTCAGGACCACATTTCTTTCCTGATCTGTAAAGGAACAGTGCTGGCATGCCCTGACATGCAGAGGTACAGAGAGAGTGAATTCTGAAAGGCTGTGAGGTGTTTTGGGGCTATCCAAACATTGCAGTTTGTTGTTAGTAAGCATTGGTTTAGTTGCCCTTGGGAGGTGGTGCTGGAGCCTGTTGTATCCCTCAGTCTCATGGAGGGACTTCCTTGGTCTGCCAGTCCTTTTATGGCTGTTGGCAGCACAGCAGCAATGCTCACAGAAGATGCTGTCATGGTGCCATTGTGTGCTACTGGTGGATATTATGAAAGATGCCAAGGTGTCCTTAATCCCTACAGCCAAATGGACAACATGGCAAAGAACAGCAGTATCCTTTCTGCTTTCTTTTTGTCACTTCTTCCTGGAAGGGGGTGGTACCCAGGACATCTTGCAAGGACCCTTTCTAGAAGGTGACGTGGACATCAAGCTTCCCTCCATATACAGTCTTCT
Source organism: Bombycilla garrulus (assembly GCA_013400315.1). Lineage (NCBI taxonomy): Eukaryota > Metazoa > Chordata > Aves > Passeriformes > Bombycillidae > Bombycilla > Bombycilla garrulus. Next base: position 1,235,374 of record VXBU01014341.1, on the reverse strand, counting down.
GGCAGTATCACACCAGCCTCTGCTCCTTCAACACCCTCACGTCCCTTTGGTTCTGTGCCCGAAGCATGGCATGAGCACCAGTTCAGGCTATGACTTTGCAGAGCTCTAGCACAACCCACATGTCATTTCAAGCACTTTGAACTTAAAAACAAATGCAGAATAAACATTAATTCCAGAATGACCCAGAGAGCAAGGGAAGACCAAGGCCAAGTGTTTTAAATTACGGATACAGTCCTGCACCAGCCCTCTTATTCAGGAGGGTAGGTGTGGGTGCTGCCTCCTGTGCTCATGTCACCTCTGCTGTGGAATTCAATGTCAAATGTTTTCCAAAGCCACTCCATCACTGCCTTCCTCAGCTGGGCATGGGAGAGAAATTATGACAGACTAATGAGTTGAGGTAAGGACAGGGTGAGATTATTCACCAGTGACTGTCACAGGCAAAGCACGCTCCACTTGGAGAAATGAACTGAATTTATTACCAGTGAAATCAGAGTAGGATAATGAGAAATAAAATTGAATTATAAAACTTCTTCCCTCTATCCCTCCCCTTTTCCTGGACTCAACTTCGCTCCTGATTTTCTCTACCTCCCTACCAGCAGTGAAGGGGGATGGGGAATGGGGCCTGGGGTCACTTCATCACTATTGTCTCTGCTGTTCCTTCTCAGGGGGAGGACTCCTCACATTCTTCCCCCTTGGGGTCACAAGTCCTGCCAGCAAACCTGCTCCAGCATGGGCTCCTCTGTCCTGCCAGGAGCCTGCTCCAGTATGGGGTCTCCACAGGGTCACAGCCTCCTTCAGGCATCCCCCTGATCTGAGTTGGGATCCTCCACAGGCTGCAGGTAGATCGCTGCTCCTCCATGGGCTGCAGGGATACAGCTACCTTGCCATGGGCTGCACCAGGGAATCTGCTCTGGCACCTGGAGCATTTTCTCTGCCTTCTTTGCTGCCCTGGGCTTCTGCAAGACTGTTTCTCTCACATTCTCATTCTCTCCTGGCTGCAATTGCAAAGTAGTTTTTCCCCCTTATATCTAAGCTATCACAGAACCAATACCACCGTGGCTGGTGGGCTTGGCCTTGGCCACTGAAGAGTCCTCTTGGAGCTGGCTGGCATTGGCTCTGTCAGACATGGGGAAGCTTCCAGCAGTTTGTCATAGAAGCCACCACCCATACAGCCCCTGCCTGCTACCAAAACCTTGCCATGCAAACCCAGCAGGTATCAATGTCCCCTCTTGGAAGGGCAAAGAAAGATGAAGAGAGGCAGGAGTGAGGCCAGGAGCTGGGTAGGCAGCATGAAGGGGCTTGGCTAAAGAAACAAGTCAGCCCTGTGAATCAGCATTACATATCTCATGTACTGTATGTTTACAACCACACTGACCCTGTGGTGTTTGTTCTCTGTCCTGGCTATGTGGAATGTGAAAGGTCTGCTGTAGCATTTCTGCTTATGGATCCAAATCCTGAAATGCCTTGGGTCTGTGTTTTCTGTCTGATATCATCATTCTTCCTGAACATTGCCACAACCACTGTAGCACCAGGGAGTAAAAGCTTAAAATATTGTGCAGTTACTTGTAATTGCTACTCCCCTGCTTTTATCAGCATTATTTCAGTACTTTTCCAGTAGGCCCTCTTAGTGACATGGATCGGTGATACAATTTCTGTTTCCCCTGTGTATTAATCAAAAGATCCTCCTTACCAAACCTCAGGTAATTTCTTACGTCTCCAACTTACTACATGGTAAAAGATTCTTCACAGCATAGAGCTTTAATGTTCTTTGAATGCATTTAGGATTTGTTAGTCAGCAGATGATCAAATTAGTAGCCCAGGCTCACACTGTGAGTGGCCAGTAGCTAAGCCTGGAAAGAGCACTTCTTGGGCTGATGGAGCTCTACGTTTCTTGCTTTTTTGTCCCCACACAAACCTGAGGTCTCACATACTCTGGAGTATGAGAGCCTGAGATGTTTACCAGCATTTCTACCCATGGTCTGTGTTCCTTGATCCATTTTCCCTGCTGCACCCCTTGCAGCACAGGAGTCTTCAGTGTTTAATGCAGCCATCTTAAAGGGCTGACAAGCAGGAGCAGATCAACAGGTGGCTGAGCAGGAACAAGGAGTGGGGTCTGCAAGGAGTCAGTTGTGTGGATATACAGGCTCAGGTTGTTTGTGTCAAGTCATAATCCTCTGGGGATATGAGTTGCTAGCTGGAGGCCTGAGATCATCTATTTGCCAGCTCTGAAGAGTGCTGTGGGAATAGCAAGTGTCCTCTGGCTGGGTTGAGCTCAGAGATTGCCAGTAGGAGGGGAGTGAATTTTGTTAAGATTTTGGAATATTGTCATGGCTGCCAAATGACACTAATAACAGCACTGAGTTGGATTGCATGCGTAAGCCATGAGCACTTGTGAAGACTGCTCATTTCTTCTTTGAGTCACGTGTTGTGTCTTGCTTGCACTTAGCAGGTTCCAGTGATTCAATGCCTGGCCCTGCTGTGCTCCCCAAGGGGTTTGTGGTGCTTCCCCACTGGACCCCCCTCCAGCCTGACAGCCAGCTGCTGGCACACTGATCTCAGTGCCCAGTCCCTGGAATTACTGACCTTGCAAAAGCTTCTCTGCTGAGAAATCAAGCTAGTTAGCAATAAAATCATAAATAGGAACTCAATTTAAAAGATGCAGAATTTCATCAGCTGTTTTTCTCCTTACAGCAGAAAGCAGCCCCTAGGCAGCAGCTCTGCAGAGCCTCAGTATCTTGCTTAGGAGGGAGAGGTTGTGTCTGGGGTGCTCCCTGGTGTGACTGTTCCTACAGTCTGACCTCCAGCAGTGTCTGCAACATCAGGAGTGGAATTGCTTCATGCAGTAGATATATCCATGGCCTAAGGAATATTTTACTCAGAGCAATTTTATCTTACCTCCGTTAAAAAAAAAAATCATCACAAGAAACCTGTAGGCAGGAAAGCAGTGTTCACTTTTCATGGAAGATGCTTGGATGCTTGGATGTCATGATCAGCAGGAGAGGCAGCAGCCAGAGCACTGCACTGTGTCTGCAACAGTGGTGTCACTTAGCTGTGACAATGTCTCACTGTGTGCTTCTCTCTTGTAGTTCCTGTGGAGCCATCTCTGAGCTGTGGTGGGAGGTTTGTTTTACCCATGGCACAGCCAAGAGGAAAAAGTGACCTCTGTGAACAGCACGATGTGGGGGAGGGAAGGCAGTGGGGAACCAGGCCCAGCCCCGCCATTCCTCCTCGAGCTGATGCGAATCCTGCTTGGCTACTGATGGAATCTGCCCACTGCCTTGGTAACTGGCCCCTCTCAAGCTTTTCATAAGCTCTTTAGATGTGGTGTGACAGGTATGTCAGACAAAATTTTAGACTGGAACATCATGTGCAAGTTGCTATAGGTTTTCCGTAGGCTGGGCCTGGTCTGTGTTGGTTCCAGGCAGAGAAAAGGAAAGGTACCCTTCAGACTGAGTTTTATATGGAGCATCTGGGATTAGAGAGGCCAGATTTTTTTTTATGCAAACATCCTCTATCCTGTTTGAAGCTTTTCTTTTCACAGACAGAGAAAAATTAGAGTTGTGTCTGCAGTCTGGGCTCTTGTACCCCTTCTGCTTTAGGATGAGGTGAGGAGGGAATTCAGGTGCAGCAGCAGCAAAGTCGAAATTATCTCCTTCTAAGAAGCACAGTGTTAGTCCAGGGGGCTGGACAGCATTTCGTTGTGAGGAGATAAACATTAAATAACCCAAAATTAAAACTTTATTAAGTAGAGGTAGCAGTTACAAACAGGCTGCCTGCTATTGGAAGGAGGCACCGAACAGTCACTGATTAGACCTTGCCAAGGCCTACAGTGAGATGACACTCCAAAACTTTTAGTTGTTAAGCTGAAAAAGGGTAGCTTTAGATGAGCTATAAGTACAGTAAAGGTGGTGAGACACTGGCCCAGAGAAGCTGTCAATACCCCACCCCTGGAAGTGTGCAAGGCCAGGTTGGATGGGGCTCTGAGCAACCTATTGACAGGTGTCCCTGTACACAACAGGTGGTTGGAATAGGTGATGTTAATCTCCCTTCCAACCCAAACCATTTTGGGATTCTGTTGTTCCAGCTGGTGTGAGTGCCCAACACATCTGAAATTGATGTATTCACATGTTCAGTGTTTTTTCAGAAGATAGATCTAACAAGAAGCTACAGTAGTTTGTTCATGTCAGGAGGGGGAGCAGGTTTCACCATTACAATGTTGAAGAAACCAGTCTCTTCTCCAAAATGGTTGCTATTTGCTTTTGTCACTTTTAGTTGCTACTGGTAAGAATTCTCAGCATGACATTGCATACTTTTAGTACCTTTAATTCTCTCTTTGTGAGGCCTTCTTCTTAAATGTTTGCTTCCAAATCTGTTGAGAGTGTGGCAGAAAACATGCTTACTAGCAAGTTTTTTCACACGCTGTTTCAGCTTGGGTGACTTGGATTGTCACCAGCTGAAGCTTCTTGGGATGTTTTGTAAAGAATGTCTTATAAAGGGACGATGTTGGCAGGTTGATTTCATTACAGTGGTCAAATTTAAATTCTTGTGGCACATTTTATTACTGAGTCATACTGCATATAGACATTGCTTTTCAGCCATGCAACACAGTACTTAAGAATTTGTTCGTTTTGGAGCTACAGACCTGCAGCAATGATTAATTAAGATAAGAGAATGGATTTTCTTTTTCTTGGAGTAATTTTTATAGAGTTAAAAGAACATCTTCTGAGAAGTAACTCCTGAAATGTAACTATTCCTGAAATAACTCCATTAGCTTGAATTGTACTTTAAAGGAAATAAACCAGGGGATAATGTCTTGCAGAATTTTTTAAGTCCAAACTGTTGTTCCTCATTTTATTTCCTCATAAAGCTTTGTTTCTTCAGAAAGATTTTGCATTTATTTAAGATTTGAAATGAGTTATGCCTTTTATTGAAAACTGACCAGTAGTCATTTATTTTTAGGGGCTAGCAGTTACAGCTAGTTATCATTTGTGATCAGCTTCAACCTCTCCTCTTTCTCTTGTTTTGCCTGCTGTTACCTCTGCTTAGTTTTATCCTTTTTTTCCCCTTACCTTTTCTCATCTGCATTTTCTCACTTTCCAGTGAAGTTTCCTGTTTCTCCTTCAGTTACTGTCTGCAGTCTTTTTCAAAAGTGTAATTTGACCAATGATAATAATCTTTAGGGTTAAAGCAGAAAAAGAATAGAGGTCTGGAGAATAACAGGTACATGATGTGAAGAAGAGAGTTCAAGATGACAAGGAGGCTTTATTGTCAGTCTGGAGGGTAGAGCAGCACTGCAGGTTCTGGAGGTGAAACAACAAAATGTCTGGTACTGGCCAGAAAATTGGGAGAATGAGGAGGAGGGATAAAAAGAGGAAAAAGGATGGAATTGGGCAGAAATTGTAAAGACTGGACATAAGGAAAATAAAAGGTGCACCAGAAGAGGGAAGCAGAGCAAAAATCAGTGTTTCTCTCCTTTTATCAATCTGAAATCATGTCCTGCCTGACATACAAATACAGAAAGAGAATTAAGGGCATGATAAAAGCTGGTATGCATGAATCCCTGGTGCTGCTATCATCATGATTGCCTTGTAGCTCTTTTACTAATTCATAGACAGACATAATATTTTCGCGTCCTCATCCTACCAAAAGAGTGTTGTGGTTTTATCCTCCGTTGCTTGAGGCATCTGAGTGTCCAAGTTAATGCAGAAATGGCTCGGGATCTCTACAGAGAAGCAGGTTCCTGCAATGCTGCAGTGAGATCACTGTCTGTAGGACCTGGACGAGAGAAACTTCCATTGTCCTGCTCCTGCTTTAGAAGAAAATGGTGGGAACTTTCAGGATTGCTTTGTCACACCTTGGGTAAGATACCATTATTAATCAAGGCTGTAGGTTCATGAAAAGAAGATAGCATGATTCTACCCAGATTTTGGTAATGAATGCTCTTTTAATTACTGACTGATTATATCTGATAATCCGCCTTTCTGTAATTTTACTGAGTGTCAAGGCAATGCTCACTGGCCCAGGCTTTTGTTCTACTTTTTAAACTTTTTGGATTTATAAAATAGCTTTATTTTTAGCTCTCTGTAACCTTCGTGGAGTTCTAAAATGTGTTGAGTAGTTGCATCCAGGGTGCAGAAAAAGCCTGGCCAATATTTTCCAAAACACCTTAATGCATGTCATCTGGTATTGCATATCTGAAAACGTCCATCATTAACATGGGTATTAGGATTAGAAAAATTTCACTGTTGTCAGAAACCCTGAAAGTACCATTTTGCTGCTTTGCAGATGAAATCAAAAATACTAATGAGTATTTTTGGCTTTTTCACATGATTATTGACACCTTTATTATGCCTCTCTTGTTCTGGAGCACTATGGTTCAAATTAGTCATGATGATGTGTTGAAACATATCTTTTGTTGTCCTTAACTTGTTTTAGCAACTCTTACACTCTGGTTTAGTCTAGAAAATCAGAGGAAATGATAAAGAAATTTCTTTTATATTAATGTTCCTTTTTTGCAATTTACTCTGTAGCCCTAGTTCCCTTCCCAGGCTTATGAGTGCTTCCATGTTTTATTAGTTATTTAGTTGAGAACATTTTAGAAAATGATTCTGTATTATGATTATTGCTAATGAGCTGTGTACTGAACAAAAGTTGTCCATCTGTGATCTTCTCATCTGCTTTCAAATTACATTGGAAAAGGATATAACAGAAAAATTGAGGACAGATTATAAAAACAGCTTGCCTTTGTTTAGGAAGAACAGGTACTCTTGAGTTCTGAGCCCTTCAGAAAAAAAATCTCTCCACAAAAGCAGGTCCCTGGATGGGAGCTGAACTCTTGAAAATCTGTTTCCTTCAGGCTTTCTTTCCATCTGTTGCTCTGCTGGAACAATAATCCAGGGCTGACCTAATGTGGGAGCTGCAGCAGACAAACTTTGCAATTGAATACTCTTGTTCCAAATGATTTCTAATTGGAGATTTATTCCATCAATTACACATTATCTTACTTTGGGATGTGCCAAAGTCATATAAAATACTGTAAATTAGTGTGATGTCCATAAGAAAAAGACTGCTGTGTGAGGTAAAGTATCCCTGCAGTCAGCACTTGTCGTGCTGGCTTAATGCTTAGGAGTGAGGCTGTGTTTGAATTTCTGCTGGGCATCTCTTGGCCAGAGCGATTGAGAATGGCCCCTTTTGTCCTGTCTGTCATTACCAGGCAGCTCTGGAAAAGGAGCACTGTTGAGGGAAAAGAAAGCAGCAGATGACATTTTGTTTTCTGCACAAACTAATGTATAGGATCTTTGTTTTTCAGATGTGGTTTTCAAGAAGATGTGCTAATATTGCTGCTATTGTAGCTGTAGCTCTTTTGTTCAAGCCTGAACGTAGATCTGTGGGAGTTGGGATGTCCATTTATATTAGTGAGTTCTTCCCTTGTAAAATTCCATGGATACCTAATATATGAGTGTATAAGGTTTTTTTAATTTTACTGTAATATTCCTTTTCTGAAGCATAATCTTATTTCTATAAAAAAAGAGATGGTCATATTTTCAGAATAATAACATCTGAAAACTTTTGCTTGTGTGCTGGGATTACATGTGTTCTTCATAACAGCACTCACTGTTTAAACCCAGCAGTGAGCATGGGGCAGGGATTCCTCTCTGTATAGAGCACAGTAGACACACTGATTTAAACCAGTGTCACCCATCATTGGATCTGTAATTCCAGTGTTTCACAAAGTTATCGCGCACAAGTCTGGAAATCTTCTGACTTTGGAGTGTCTCAGTAATCCTCGTTGCTGTTTTCCACAGCTGACCAGAAAGCTCTTGTGCACTGCTGATGTGCCAGTGAGACCTGGAGGCTGCCAGATGAGTGACCTACATTGTGCCAGTAAACTGTAACAGGAGAAGTGTGCTCACAAAGCAGTGAGGTTTTGAAGTGTCTGCATACCGGGTTTTGTTGACATTTTCATGGGTGCTTTGAGGATCATGTGGGAGCCAGGAGTTTCAGCTGGACTTTCGAGTGTTCCAGCAGCCTGACTAGGTGGATTCATATACATTTTTGATCATCCAGTTTTGGTCAATGTTACAGTCTTTATGTACAGTCACTTAAGAGGTTCCTTTTTAGTCAGAGCAGGAGACAGGAGGGTTATTTGGGATATTCTCCCAGTGCTTCCTGTCTAGATATCAGTAGGCTTAACTGGGTAAATGGTTTCTGCTGAACAAAGGATACGTCATCTTTAGGGTTTGGTTTTTGTTAAGGTTTTAAAAGTCATTAGAGTGATGTTCCCAAAGTTCACTTGTTTCATAAATGAAGAAATAACAGTAACATAGGTCATCTTCTGCCAGCTGGTTGCTGTTTCAAAATGTCAGATGCCAAGGTTGTGAATGTGATGTATGAAGAAGGTGCTAATGAAGTTCAGGGTTTGAGTACAGTAATACTTTGGAAGATTAATGTTCCTTCATTTCTATCTTCCCCAATGACTCTACATTCCTACACAAGTTTACTGCACCCTAGTACCTCATGATCATTGAATTAGCTGTCCTTGCACCTTCTCCTCTGCTTGCCTGCCAGTCTGGGGCTTCACAATCAGCTCGACTCTGATGCCTTGTGTTTTAGCTTTCATATTTTTCAGTACTGCCTTAGTGTGTAACTCTGAATTTCATTAAAATCTTAGTAAGTTCTCTTCACAGTTTAATTAGACAAAACAAACCTTTTTGAGCCTTAGAACCAAGGACACAGTTGGAGCTTCAGGCCCAAAAAGTGTAAACAATGGCAAAGCAATCTAGGAGGATGGGACTTCATAAACTGAAGTTGTATTTGGACAATTGACCCCAATATGTAAATGGACCTAAACTTTTAGAAGTGTGTAAACTCATGACCCGTCATCCATCTTGGGTCCATCTTGTGCAGAACCACGGCTGGGCTCTTGTACTGCCCAAGGTGTATCCTTTGAAGGCCTTTTAATAAATACCTTTATTCCTTTATCTCTGTCTAGCCTCTGTTCCAGGTCAGTCTCTTCAGGCATCAGTTCCAGCAGAGTCCCTGGGCCCTGCTTGTGGGGAGGTAGCAGCAATATACAGAGAAGGGATGGGTGGGCAGGCAGATGCACATTCAGGCCAGCTGCAGAACCTCAGACAGTCTCTGAAACTTCTCACACCCCCCTTCTCATTTATTAACCTCTGCTCAGCAGTGCAGTCTGGACTGGCACAGCTAAATACAGAACCGTGGGAATCCTGTTTCCCGCTAAGGGACTGACCTCAGCAGTGTCCCTGTATGGATATGCTGGAATTACTCGGCAGTACAGCAGTGGCTTCCTTAGAAGGGTAGTGAGGGGAAACAACTTGAAGACAGAAAAACAACTCTCTCCTGTTTCTGCCAGTACCAGTCCAGCCCAGCAGGTCTAGCACCATGCCCTGTAGCTGCCAGTGGAGTCCCCTGGCCAAACAGAAAGTGAGCCTGTGTCAGTGGGCTGGTTTGGCGGCCAGACTACACAGAAGGTTGTTACCAGGACCTTTCAGTTCCGTTATTTCTGTTTTACATGCTGGTCTGTATAAGGCTCTTTATGATTCTCTTCCCTTTCTTTGGCGTTTCCCACTATTCTGGTATTGTTCACTGCAAATACTTGAGCTAACTAATAGTAAATTCCTTGCTAACTTCACTGGGGTGGAGAGCTGTTGCAACTCTCTAAATGGACAAGGGGTCTTGTCAAAGACTTTTGGCATTCTGTAGGGTGGTAAATCCTCACCTATATTGTCATTCACCTCTCCAAGAATATTTTGTGAGGTGTGAATTATGTAAATAAAGGTTGCTTCTTCCCTAGTAGATTAGATTTATTTGTGTTTACTAAATCTTTTTTGTCAGCTCTGAAAGACTCATTCCTACTGTTCTGGTTTGGTTGTTGTTTGGTTTACCTTTTCTTTTAATACTTAGGCTCATTTGAATGATAGATCCCTTACTAAAGTTAATAAAGCAATGAATTCGAGTTTATGTAGGTAGCCTGAGTGAAAGCTGCCTGTACATATTATAACTTTAGATTTTGACAGGTTTTGGAAGAGGAGTCTACATATGCTTCCATTTGAAGCAGTTCCTTGGAGCTGAGCTTTCAAAAGTAGCTCAAATTTGGAAGTTACTCGAGGCATATCTCTAATGAATATGAATGAAAAAAATTCATTAAAGTTTCTTCTGCTTAAAAATGAAGGTTTTTATCATAAATAGTAGTTGCTGACACCTGCAGATACTTTAGAGGATCAAATAGGGTTTATTTCCAAATGAAGTAATATTTAAGTTCTGCATGGAGCTTTCTCTTAGGCTGCATTTGCCACAAAGTGGTGGTAGCAAGGTAATAACCATCCTTGAGTTCCAGTTTGTTGATAGTAAACTTTTGAAAATAACTGGAAGTAACTGAACTCCACTTTTGTGTGCAGCTGTAATTGGAAGAGGATTTTACAAGACTCTTTAATGTAGTTGGAATGTGTGTGTAATCTTTTGACCTTGTTCTTAGTTTTTGATGACTGTGGCATGTTAAGTGCTGATAATTGGGTTTGCTCTAGGCTGAAACCTGACCTGCTCTCTGCAAAGGAGAAGATCAGATCTTCTGTTGGAAGAGGCACTCAGAGGGGCTACCTTAGAAATTGCAGGTCCTGGGCTGCTGAGAGTAAAGATCTCTGAAATATGGCAATTACTTTGGAAGGGCATGTTGTCCTAGGGACTGCTTCTCTTTCAGCCTAGTTTGAATTGGACTTTTCACCCAAAGGTTTTTGATTTCTAAGTTTTCTGTGCCATGTGGTTTGCCTCATAACTCAAGCGGACTTATTGTGAGAGCTGCCTTGTAGCTTCAGCTGATGGAATGTGAGTCCTGGGTATGAGAGCAAAGATGCAGGTGTGTTTCACTCTGCTCTTGGGAGTCAACTCTCTTTATTTAAGCCATGTGCAAATGAGGGTAGTGTCTAATACCTTTATGAAAGGAGTATGCAGCAATCATAAACAGCAGCAGGAACTGGCAAGGAAATGGAGCCAAAGGGATTTTTAAATCCTGTCCACAGGGATCAGTGCAGTGGACCAATTTGCACTCTGAATTTCCAGCCATCCTTTTCTGTCTGCCTCAAACAGTGTTGATGGAACTGATCTTTTTTATTTTAAGCTTTCTGTGTGGGAGGAGTAAAACCGCTTAAATGTTTCTGAGTAGTAGTTTGTGCAGTACGGCATTGTTAGCTCTGCTTTTCCTGTTCCCACTGGACACCTTGACATATATTAAGAATGCACAACATGGGTCCAGCTAGAGAATGCGAGACCAACTGTCCCTCCAGCTCAGTATCCCATTCCTGCCAGCAATTAACAGATGCCTGTGTATCTTTGTCTAAACCTTTCCTAGCCTCACGCCATTTATTTTCAGCTTATGAGATTTTCTAGCCATAAATCTTGCTTATTAAATCAAGAGTTGCAGCTAACTTCCTTTTCTGTTATGTTTTAGAACTAAAAAAGCAAAGACAACTGCTCCTCCAGCCAAGGAAGAGAAGCCCAAATTAACCATTTTTGAAGAGGAGGTGGATCCAAATGAAGGACTCTTTGGCCCAGAAAAAGATTTCTCATCAATTGGTCCCAGAAGAAAGATGAAAGAGAGTAAATCTGTTCTATATTTGTATATATACACAGATTGTTTTATCTAAAGTGTGTGTATAACTGAGCCTTTAAATTACAGTGATGCATAGTATATGGGCTAAATAATGACATGGAAATGTTAAGGCAAATCTTCAGCTGAGCAGAATCATCTAGAATAATTCAGAAATTATAAATGAAACCTGTAGGTCTACAGCTGTTCTCTGTAAACATTTTGAACTGGGATATTAAAGTCTGTGGGAGCTGGCTGTCCCACAGTCACTCATGCCACAGGAACAGGAGTAATGTGACCTACTTTTGAGTGCAAGGAAAAAGCAGATTTACGAAGTCCTTTGAGTGCAGAGTGTCACTGCACTTTGTAAACTGAAAGTCTTTGGAAAAGAAATAATTGTCTACATGATCTGTTTTTTCAACCAGCTAGCCAGATGTACTAGTTAGTGTTAGTGCAGGCATTGTGTTACACAGCATAATTTAAATACAGCAGCTTCTGATTCCCCTCTCTAGATCTGAAGTTATTTGAAGACGTGGACCTCGGTGGGGTGGTGAGACTGGGTGACTCACTGCTGCTGCCTGCTGCCTGTGAGCACAGCAAGTATGTGCTGAGCAGGGATCCTGAGGAGGACACTGAGGAGCTGCTGAGGTACTCATCTCAAATCTATCATGTGGGATGAATTTGGTCTGAGATGTTAGTTAGATATTGAAAGAGTTGAATTTGGGGACAAAGCTTAAATACTCAGAATCCAAAATGTGAATCAATACTTTTATTGACAAGTAAAATGTAATGTGTGTCATAGAGCTTGGACATCAAACACATTGAAAAGGAAATTAGGGAGACCCTTTGAAAGAGGTGGGGTGCAAGGAATTATTCTGTGACTCCAAAGGAAGGGTCTTGAAGGCTCAAGGTGTGCCATCTTGTTCTTTTCTAACATGATACTTCTGCTTTCTGCAAACAATCCACAGGGAACCTGACCTCCATTGTGAAAAGTGGGGAAAAATGCCCAGAAATAAAGAGTATTCAGCTTCAGGGACCTGAAATCAGGGGCTCTTGCCACAGGAAGAATGATTTTCATGCTGATGGCTCACAGGCTTCTGTGCATGCTTCCAGGAGGGATCCTGTGCATACCTCCACAGCAGTAAAGGACTCTTTATTACCCTGCATTTAAATTTTAATCTAATGGGAAGGAGCTCAGAGTTGCAGGAGGGTATAATATATTGCATTTCCCTTGATAATGTAGCACTGGAACACATCAGCACATAATGCATTTATCCCTGACATCTCTCTCACAGGGCTGCACTGATAATCCTCCAGAGATCAAGCAGGGAACCAGTGCTTGGAGAGACTCAGGGAATGTTGCTGCAGTAATGAGTCAAATTCATTCCTTCTGGGTCTCAAGGTGGCGTCTGAATGATGAGGCCAACCTGCTTCCAGTGCTAATTTGTGTCAACCAGCTCCTGTTAGGATGTATGATTTCCACAGCAGCTACTAAACCCAGGAGAGAGACTCTGTGTGTGGTTTCAAACCTCTCCTGAAGCAGGTAAATTTGCAGCTGCTGCTTTCTTCACATGAAAAAGTGCTGGCTATCTCAGCAGTAACACCTGACTTACTTTAAACAAAGATTAAATTGAGCTGTGTTCCATCTTGCATTACACCCTGACAGCTCACCTGACATTTATAGAAGCTGATGGCACAGGACATGACCTGATTTCATGCTGTGGTATACTGGGAGAAAACACACGTGTGCTTGCAATATTTTCTTGTCTGCCAGTGATCTCAGCATCCAGCACTTCCTCCAGAGTGTTCATACGACTGCAGGAGAGGGGCCTGTTCCAGTGCACTCTCTGCATTTTTATCACTAGAGAGAACTTCCCCATCTGTCATGTTAATGTCTTTTGGATTATGTATGTTCAGAGAAAGGTCTCTGAAGTCTGCTCTGAGACCAATAGACCATGCTTTCAGATCAGTTTGGGATCATCAACAACAGCAGCACACCCAAATGGTTATGGGAACCAATGGGAAAATATTTAATTTCTTTTAAATTCCAGTAGTTTTTATTAATTCCTGATTTGTCTCAGTGCTTCCAATAGTTGATAAGTCATCAAGATCCAATTGGAAATGAATACATGTAATGAAGCAGAAAATCATGACAGTGGTCCAATGGGAAGGTTGCTATGGGAATCCAGAGGCAACTCCTGGCTGTGCAAGAGGTATAGGCAGATAGGTTGGGATCTGTTGATCTGTTCAGGTGCCTAATACCCTCTGAAATTCCCCGATAAAACCAGTTCATGGTGTTATCTGCACATCATAGAGGGCTGGTGAACTCAATGCAAGGCAGTTGAGGGTAAAGGAGAAGCTGCTGTCCAAGAGGGGAGGAGGAGTGGCAGTGCTGTTTTAATCTAATGCAACACTTGACCTCCCCTCTATGCAAATTCACTGTAGTCACCTGAAATCCCATAGCTGAACTTTCTCCAGTGGTAGAGCAAAATGCATTTGGTTTTCTGTTCAGCTGGAAGCCTCATCAGAACAGTCAGGTCTCATAAAAGTAGAGGCAGCATTTGAATCTTCTCCCACCTTCCCTTCCCATCAAACTGATGTTGAATATTCTTGCAGGGCAGTACCACAGTCTCTTTTCGAGGCAGTGACTCTTTGTGGTGAGAAAATGTTCAATATAAGCTGAACTCTGCAATCTCTCTGGCATGGAAGTTTGAGCTTATTTTGAGGCCTAAGAATAAGTCTTGCCTTTGCCCTGTATGTGTTGACAACTACTCTCCTTTCGCAAAAGAGACTGAAGAAATCTCTCCACAGCCCTCAGATCAGAGTAGGAGCTGTGACAGCCCATTCCTTTAGCAGGATAGAGCTGGATATGCCACTAGAAATGGAAGTGGAAACATCTTGGTCTCTTGGACATAGTTGGTTATGTCATACCGAAAGTTTCCCTGGACACATTTTGTTAAGATTTAGGACTGTCCTGAGCTGTGATGCAGCAGCAGGTCTATGATAAGTCCAGAAACGTGGACATGTTCACTGCACTCCAGTGGAGCAGCTGAATAATGCAGATGTGGGAGCTCTTCACTGGTGCAGTGAATCTCAGGGTCTGCTCACATGTGTGTGGTAGATCTGAGAAGCGTCTGACTCACTGTGAATCGTGGGCACAGTTAGAATAGAGCTGCCTAAGGCAGAGGAGGGCCGAACCTTCTTCCAGAGGGGGATGGGAAGAAGATAATGTTCAGAGCAGAATACAAGAGCAACCAAATCCTTTGTGATCTTTATGGTACCTGAATGGTTGCAGCAGCAGTAGCACCACAGCAGTGTCAGCACAGCAGTGAATCCTCAGCCGTGGCTGTAACTCATGAGGCACAGGCTGTTAAGGAGACAAATGAGTCTGCAAAATGTGCGTGGGCTGTGCTTGTCACAACATGAGGGAGAAGAGAATCTGATAAACATTCTCATTGCAAACTGAAGACTGTGCTCTCTGTGGATACTTGCTCATATGGAAAGAGAATTACTGTTTTAAATAGAATCACCAACTTTACATTGACAAGTGCTGAGCATTGAGAAGAACCAATTGTGTTCTAAGTGCAATGGCAGATTTCATGGGCTTTATCCCATGGGACTCTACAAAGCAGATCCCTGAAGAGGCCAAAGTTTGCTCTTCTGAAATCCAGGGTACTGAGTTTGCTGAGCACCCACTTCACTGCCCTAAGAGGTTCAAATTCCACCATTTCTTGGTCACTACAGCCCAGCTGCCCTTGAGCTTCACATTTCTCACCAGTCTCTCCTGGTTAGTGAGAATGAAGTCCAGAACAGCACCTCTTCTTTTTAGCTCCTCTGTCATGTGGAGAAGGAATTTGTCATCAGTGAGTTTCAGGAACCCCCTGGATTGCTTAAGCCCTGCTGGCTGTCCTTCCAGCAGGTAATGGGGTGGTTGAAGTCCTCCATGAGGACCAAGGTTTGTGAATGTGAAGCTGCTCCTGTATATAGAGTTTTTAATCCACTCACTCTTCCTGGTCTCATGGCCTGTAGCAAACCTCCACTATAATGTCCCTGGCTTCCCTTTGATCCTGACCCCTGAGTTCTTGGATGGCTCCTCATCTGAGGCTCATGGCTGAGCTCTGTACACTCCAGCTGGTCATTGGCACAGAGATTGACAGTCCCTCCTCACATCGTCTGCATGTCTCCTTCTTTAAGAGCCTGTATCCTTCCATTCCAGCACTCCAGTCCCAGGAACCATCCCACAATGTCTCCAGGATGCCAGTGAGGTCATAGCCCTGCAAGCATGCACTCTTCTGCCTCATTAATCTCAACCATGCCTGTCTGGTGTGATGGATCAGGTTTTTGTGGAAAACCAGTGCTGGAATTGATCATGTGAATGTTGCAGCAGCTCTGTGTGCCCACCGAATTACATAAATTATCACACATCCTAGCCTGAAATAATTATCACAGCTGTCTGAGCAGTCTTTTAGGAGAGATTTAATTAGCTTCACCTTTGATAATGAATAGGGAGCAGAGATGGAAGGAAGCAGCTGTCAGCACAACATTTGTCTCTTTCCAGTGCTGAAAAAAAGTGTTAGCAGCAGGATCCCAGTTCTACTGCCCTGTGATGGCAGATCTAGTGTGTTCCTTCTTAGGGTTACACTGATAACCTGTTCAGGAGCATTATACTTTTTAACGCTGAGGCTGTTTGTGAAACCCAGACACTGTTCAGTCCATAGAGCTTTTTGAGCAGGTTTGTCAGCTTCAGGTTTGCCAGGAACTGTTGCCACCCTTGAAGCAGAAAAAGTTTGTGTTTTCTTCTTTCAGCAAGCATTAGCAGATGCTGAATTCAGATAGTAGCACATCTTCAACCTGTCCAGGAGTTGTGTGGAGCATCATCTCCAGCACCAATGCTCACTGTCCTCACTGAGAGTATGAGAACAACACTATAGTAAAAAAAAAAAGCTCTGAGAAACTCCAGAGGGTTCATATATAGATCCTTTGGGGAGAGGGTTATTTGGGAAATGTACAGGTGGAAGAGAAGGTTGCGAATACTGAGTCAGAAATTTTCTGAACATTACAGGGCAGTTTCTCTTGCTTGCTATGATGGAACTGTGGGAAAAGGTCCTTGATTTGGCTGCAGTAGGTTAGAGAAAAACAAATTCTTCTGTGATGGTTTTCAAGAACTTATTTATTTCATTCCTGTGATGTATCAGCATGGTACTCACAAGCATTAGAAAAGCTATAAAGTAAACTTGCCAACAAAACAAAAACTTTTTTGCTAGACTGTAAACATTAATCCTTGCCCCACCCCTAGGAACATGTACAGGTTGTGTAGAATAAGGTACAGAGGCAATGTGGAGAGTCCTAGTGTAGCAAGAGATGCTTCTGCTGGGCTTGAGACCCACCAGATTTCAACCATCTCACCCGAGGTTGTTTGCATTTTTGACAGACATCATCAGCTCAAGGGGCAAAAGCTGCCTCCTCTCCCCTGCTCCAGCTGTGCCCTTGGCTGGTGATTGGGGAAGTTTCTAGAGAGGCAGGAGAGAGAGGTTTGAACTTTTTCATACTGGAAAAATTGACTTTTTTCATTTCCTAGGTGAGTGATGTAACCAGCAGGCTGACTTCCTCAGAGGGCTTCTTGTGGGACTTACCTGCACTAATGAGGCTGTTCTCTGGCACTCAGCCAGGCAGCACCACCAGCCTGCATCCCTGCTGTTGGACCCTGCACCTGCACAACAAGGTCACTCTGTGCAGCTGCCTCCAGGGAGTGATCCCTGTCCCACAACAGCTTCCCACTGTGCCTGAGAATTTTTTGGAGGGCTAATATCTCCCAGATTAAAGCCCTGCCAGTGGTTCTGGTAGCATTTAAACAATATAGACTGTCACATTCCAGTGTCCAGACATATTTCCTGGCCCTGGTTAAAATACCACTGTGAATTTACCTGTGATGGATTGCAGGGGAAAACTGAAGCAGGAGGAGAGAGGCTTCCTTCATGGCCCCCAGTGCTTGGCATTCCTGGGGTTAACTCCAGCCTGTATCTTTCCCTGGGCCTTGCTGGACATCACCCTGCCTCTCCTGACCATAGCAGATGTGATGGCCAACAGATACTCTGAAGCCTTCTGTCTATTTTTGGGCAGAAGTCTTTTCCTAAGTTGTAGATGTGATGTTACAGCATTCCCCAAGACTTCACTAAGGTATCTCTAGTACTTGGAATTAACATCAGACAAAATAAAGATAATAAGATAACAAAAGATGAAAGTCTGCTCTGCAAGAACTGCAGTTAGTTGCACAACTAAGCTTCAAGCATGAGCCTTTTGGATACTTCAGGAAATTATGGGAGTCTTTGTCTCTTCCTTTCATTACAGATTCTCCTCATTAAAGCGTTCCCAGCAAGCAGAGGTCACTGTCCCCATAATGTTGTACATGCAGACAGTCATTCCTGTCCCAAAGATCTGGTTCAGAGAGAAGGGACAAAGTCCAGAGAAATGACATCTAAAATGCTGATGTTCTTGTGGCAGCTGCATCTGTCTCCAAGTCAGAACTCGTTTGCTGTCTGGAAGTCCACATGCCAGCAGTCATGAAGGCTTTGTGACAGCCTTTCTTCAGTAAGGGCTTTGACTGCTTTCTGTGTCAGAGAGAATTTCCACCAATAGAGTCTGTGAATCAGCACAACAATATGGCAGGAATTTTAAACAACGTGGCACTGCCTTTCTTTTACAGAAAGAGACTAATTAAGGAATGATTAATTACATGGATTCTCTGCCTGATTGTCTATAAAAAGATGGGGTGGGAAGGTTCTTCCTTTAATCTTGTTTCTGTATAGTTGCTTGATTTTTTTCTTCCTTCTCCTGGCCTGAAGTTAAATATGGTGGTAGTTATGCACTGTAACAATTCATTTGCTTTCAAGAAATAGAAGTCCTTGTTTCTATCTCTGCCTGAGGCATTTTGCATGTTACCTCTTTAGTTTTGCAAAGACAGTTGTGTCTCACATGATCAAACAGCACTGGATCAAACAGCTTGCTGCAAAGCAGGTTTTGAGACAAAGACCACATATTATCTGCTGTGCTCTCTCTAAGAGACTTCTCTCTAACCAAGGTCTTGAAAAAATGCAGGACAGAAAAAGGAAATTACATCATCAGCTTCCAGACTTTCTCCTGCAGAATCTTTGGCTTAAAAGCAGAACACCAAACCCCCACCCCCTAAACAGCCCCACAACCTACTCTGGGGATATTTTTTTGGCTGTGCTTAGTGTTTTTGTTGCTGTGATTAGCAGCACAGAAATTGCACTCACAGAAACTGAAGCAGAAAATTCAGGAAGGTGTACCATCGTACCAGGTTAGTGAGCTGGATTACTGCTGCCCTTTAAGGTAGTGCACCTAGTTCAAAATCCTGCTTCCTCTGTATGGTCTCTATGTATATTGTGTATTGTTCCTCTGCTTATTATGTTTTCTGTTATTTAAGACTAAAACTTTATGACATGGACACTGATTCATTCACTGTTTATGCCAAGAATGGA
Organism: Bombycilla garrulus; assembly: GCA_013400315.1. Classification (NCBI taxonomy): domain Eukaryota; kingdom Metazoa; phylum Chordata; class Aves; order Passeriformes; family Bombycillidae; genus Bombycilla; species Bombycilla garrulus. Next base: position 1,216,270 of record VXBU01014341.1, on the reverse strand, counting down.
GGCTTCAGAAATACCAGCCCTAACAAGTTTTGTTTATTACACACTAAAGAGAACAAGAACATGTCTTGGCAATGTGATCACAGGTGTGATACCTCTTGGATATCAGAGTTTGGAACAAAAAGAAAGGCCACGACTTAAATGAAATTAATTTCTTTGTAGATGAGGAATTCAGAAATACATGGAGTGTGTTTTGGAAATTAAGTGGTATATGTCACCCACAAGGAATCATGGAAAATAAAAGACATCAGAAATCTTACCTAAATAAAAGAGAATATAATCTCCAGAGTTACTTAGAGGATGAAATTTGAGGCGCTGCCTGCTGGAATATGACAGGTAGAGTTCAAGGTGCAGAACTCTGGGGCAGCGAATTGCTCTGTCCATCAGCTGGTCTGTTCAGGTGTTCCCTAGTTTCAGATATCAGTGTTCATGCTATTGATTTTACTAGAGCAGCCTTGTTAAAAGTGATTGTTTTTAGTTTCCCTTTGAGAGTCACAGGAAGATCTGTCTGACTTCAGGAATGGTTTTACCTTAAAGAGTTCTAACTGTCCCTACACTAGAAAATTTAGGATAATCCTTATTGACTTTGTGGCTGGTTCATGTGGATGTGGTTTGTCTCAGCCTGGGCGATACTGTTCTAAGTTCCCTTGAAGTCATGCAGTTTATCTTAGTAATAGTGGAATCTGTAGCTTGAGGGGACTGTAGTTCTTGAAATACCTATGGTTTAACATTCAAACAGTATTCACTGGGGATGGAGGAATAAAGTGTCTTGGAGATGTTGGTTCTTTGAGCAAGTTCCTGGTCATCTTGGACAGTTGCCTCATCAGTTGCTTCCCAAATAATGGTAAACCTCAGCTTTAATTTTAACTGTGTGCAGAAAGTCCCATCAGTTGTACTGCCGTGTGGTAGAGGCATTTACAGTACCTCTCCTAAAGCTACTGGTGAGCAGAGAGAAAGGGAGTAATCACTGTTCCATTTAGGAAACAGAAATTATCCCAGGGGTTTCACAGGAGTCTGGGAAACCCCCCAAGGTGCCTCATTGCCTGCCAGTGAGGAAGTTATAAACTGGATATTAGGAAAAGGTTTTTCACCCAGAGGGTGGCTGGGCACTGAACAGGCTCCCCAGGGCAGTGATCACAGCACCAAGCCTGACAGAGCTCAAGGAGCATTTGGACAATTCCCTCAGGCACATGGTGTGATCCTTGGAATGTCCTGTGCCAGGCCAGGAGTTGGACTTGATGATCCTGATGGCTCCCTTCCAGCTCAGAATATTCAATGATCCCATGATTCTAACTACAAAAGGCAAATGAGAGGAAGAACCAAAAAGTACATGACATGAAATGATTTAGTCATGCCCCAGGGACTGCCTACCTATGGGTAATGGAGAAGAAACTAAAAAGGCATCTTCCTTAGACTCCAGTTCCATATCCTGTTCTGGTGAGTGGAGCCACTGGAGAGCATCCTTCTTTTTCTTTACTCCATATTTTGACTTTCCAAAGGCACACAGTTCTTAGAGTCACAAGATAATCTATGATAAGGGCTGTCTTAAAATCTTTTAACAGCTCGTGTGGGCATAGAGTTGGGCATGCACAGCCTGCTGCATATCTGATAAGGTCAAACAATGGAGGTAGAAAATTCTGTTTGAGGTGTTCTGGATTATTTCAGTAGGAATCAGAAGCAAATTATCACCAAAAAGAGTTGTTGTATATGGTCACAGATTCCAAAACTTCTTCAGTGTCCCAGAACCAAATATGAACACTGAATTTTTAAATCCATTAGTGTTTACAGTTTCTCACGATAAAGTGTGGGGATGCTCAGTCTCAGTTTTGGGTGATGGGGATGAAGAAGAAACAGAATTGAATGTGGATAATTTTACTTTCCCATGAAAATTTATGAGGACACAAAGTATCTTCTCACAAATCAAAACCATTTGTTTCCCAAACAAAAATAAAATTTGGTGGTTTTAGTAATCGCAAATTGCCTTTAATTTAGACGTCTGAAAACATGCTGAAAAATTCATTTGTGTAAGTTAACTTCTGTGAACTGAAAGGCCACATTATAAAAAAGATGGTTCTTACAGAAACTTCTATGGAGAGAGAAATTTATCAGCATAGATACTTTCCTGCAGATAGGTTTGTTTTGAAAGACTGCATTTTCTTACAAAACACAAATGAATTCAGATATTCCCAGGATGTTACTGATGTTTTTCTTTTCATTGCAGAGTTGAAGATGATTTTGAGAAACTCTTAGAGATTACCTCCAAACCAAAACCTAAGGTCCCACCAAAACCACCTCTGCCTCAGAAGCCAGCAGTTGCCTCCAGGAGCACTAATTCACCTTCACTGGCAAAGCAAAAGGAAAACAGGATTCAGACTATGAATGAAGTGGACATTCTCCAGTATATCCAGGAAAATGAATCTATCAACAACCAGGATACCAGTCTTTTTTGAACTTCTGTATTTTTAAAATGTGATGATGTTTTCTTGGCCCCACATCCCAGTGAGCTCAGGTGACAGTAGCAGGAATTTCCCAGGTGTTTCTACTGTCACAATGCTCATTTGTGTACCAGGATACACAGAGCAGCAAGTTTGAGTAGCAGGACCTCTCTGTGAGGTTTTCAAAACAGTACAGCTGTGATCTAATGTTGCCTTAGATTTTCAGGATTTTACAGGGAATGTGGACGAGGATGTAGCACTACAGATTGTCTACTGTTATTTTAGTATCAACATAGTACAGTTTTGGCCAGTTGATTGAAAATGGTGAGGATGTTGTACACATGGCAGCTGTGAATAATATCCAGCAAATAGTCTGAGGCATGACAGTATGCCTTTCCTGTCAGTTTTAGATAGTGTTTTTCAGCTCAGTGGAAAGGCCATTTTCCTTTTATCCAGTATACTTGTGTAGCTCCCTTCTCTTTCCTGACTGGTGTTTCAGTAATTTTTAACAGAAACTGCTAAATATAGTTAACACTTCCTCTGTCCTTCCATGGAACACTGAAATCCCAGCTAAGCCTGACAATCTGCTGCCTTAACTGCTGCACAAATGCCGACCTGTAAGAGTACTTTAGACCTGTAAAGACCATGCTATGCATCTCTGATTCCTGGGAAGAATGACTGAGGGTGGCTAAGAACACTCTCCAGACAGATGATGGTTGCATGCCTGGGCGGTTTGGATGCTGGAGGACTCCTGTGAAATCCAGATTAACAAGGGCTGACTTTTTCCAGCCAGGTCATCCTGGGCTTTCTCTGTACTTAGTGGAGAGAGGGAGATTTCTCCAGGAGGTCATTCAGTGCAGGTGTATTAATGGAGGAAATCTGATTTGCTCTCTGGAGTCAGTCTTTCTCTCCTATTCCTTCACTTCTCCCAGAATTTTTAGGAACTAGCCATGCTGATCAACTCCACTAAGCTAAAATGAGTTTGTGTGGTAAGATGGTGGTCTGTTCTTTACCGCGTGATGGTTAACACAACGGAAGACAAACTTAGCATTATCTAGAGGAAAAACAAATTAGGAAGAAAATATGCTGAAGAAATTTTAACATGCAGGAAAAGAAAGACATTGTAGAATAGATATCCAAAACTTTCCCTCTTCTTGCCAAACTAAGGCACTCTGGTTGAAGATACCAAATTTACATCTAATGTGGGTTGATACCTGCTGTCATGCAGAGATTCCTGAACTCATTCCATTTGTGGTCTAGCTAGAGATGAAGTCAAGCTCTGCAGAGGGAAGATTTTAATATATTTAAGCCATATCATCATCCCAACATTTGCCTTTCTAATATAGAACAAAATAAATAGAAATCATTATATATTTTTAATAATGAAATTATTTCTATTAGCATTTCCTTTTTAAGCTAGTGGGAAATATTATAAAGGTATTTTGCTTTGATGGGACAGATAAAATAAAACCATTGGTTCTCCTCTGTGTATGGTATGTTTTGCTATAATAAAACATTTTGCACGGGTGTTACTGTTTTTGCTCCCGTTCTCTAGGTTGTACAATAGCAGAAAAAAAATTATTCCATTTAGCTCAGGAGGAGTGCTATGTGTTGTTGAAGTGTAAATAACTATGAAACCAAAAATGTAGCTGTGCTCATACTTCCTTTGAGAGCAGCTAAAGGCAGAATCAAAGGTACTACCTGGTCCTGTCTGTCCCCCCAAGTGTCCTGGTGCAATTATGAATAAAAAAGGTGAATAAAAGCAGTGAGGAGAAAATAAATGCCTTGCCCAAGAACAGGCAGGAAAAATTAATTTAGGGCAGCCTTCCTGTTGCACTCCCTGCTGTCATAACCACTGTCTATAACTGAGAGCTCAGGGAGCATCATCTCCATTTTACTCAGCACTGTTTGGGGACACTGCTTGCATTTCTGTGTTTTTGGATAACGGCCCATCACACAGCCTGAACATTACTAACACCTCCAAACTGCAGGCCATGGATTTAATGATCAGTAGACTTAAGTGCAGTTCTTCACCATCTTTGAATGGCCAAGGAATATTTCACCCCCAAGCCCTGCCTAAAATTGTCAAATTACCTAAGCACAGGCAAGGAAGAGCTGTTAATTGTTTCCTGTGCCAGATTTTTAAGATGATTTTGAGGTCAGTATTTTACTTAAGAAAAAAAAATCTAGCATTCCTGTCAAGAAACTTAATATAAAAGGATCCTTCATAAACCCTGGTGTTATGCTTTTGTTTTACAATGCAAATGTCTAGCTGCAGTCATATTTTGGGGCACTAAGAGGTGAGTTACAGTCATTGAATACATTATATATAATGAATCATTATTACACAAGAGAAGAATGTCAGACAAAGGTAGCCCAGAAAAATTGAACATACTAATAGAAATTACATAGGGAAATTATACAACATACCTCGTGTCCTGCCAGAAGAGAACTTTCTTTTTTTTTCTTTCATATTTTACTTCTAGTAGCAGCTATTTGATAGCCTGCTCTTGACAGCTCTTGAAATTCAATTATGGACTCTAATGTAGTTCTTGGCTGACAATCATCACCTTTCAACATCAGTAATAGAGTTCATCAAAAGATTTGACAAGAGTTATATTTAAATCCTTAAAAAAGATGGGGAGGTTAGCTGGAACTCAGATATCTCAAATTGCCTTATAAGCAGCTTCTTGTTTTGCATAACATTCTGCTTGCTCTGTGGTACAACACTAAATGACAACTAACACTGTAAACTTCATTATTTGGGTCATAGTTAAACAAATTATTTCACCAAGCTGAGTATTTCACAGATGAGTTGCGAGTCATCTGCTCAGGTCTGTTCAGGTGAATTTTTAGGTAAGGTAATTCCCATGTAGCACTTAAGGCCTAGCTTTGTCAGTGACAATTTGGGTTGAGTTGTAAAACAATATTTTAATTGAAACTGATATTTCTGCTAACTTTTGCCCAGATGTTAGCTTCTGCAAAGAGACACAAGTCAAATTCTGATTTAAGGTCATGAAAATCCAGCACGCTCATGAGGCACTAAGGCATTACCTGCTGTAAATGAGCAATCCCTGCTGTAAATGAGTAATAATGAGTACCAGAAGGCACTGATGTTTCATTTAAAAATGTGTCTGTTACTTATTCACCAACAATTCTTGAATCTTCATGTATGTATGCATTAACCACATTTCATCTCAATTGATCGCACATTTGTGACAGTTTAAATGTCTGTGGGTCAAGAAGAGAGAAGGCTTTTATGGTGAAGTTTTATCTTTAGATATAAGAATATCTGTATTCTTTTCATCTCAACATCAACAACTAGAGTAAATTAAGTCACTAGCTTTCTTCATTGTGCCAATTTCTTCCTTAATTCATCTTTAAACCCTCCTGATCCATTGTTTTTCAGACCTCACCATATCACTGATCTTTCTTTATGGCCTCCTGCATATTGTTATTTCATGTCATGTGTTGACCCTAATGAAGAATTCAAGTGATGGGAAAATCTTGTGCAGTGCTCTGAGTAAAGATATAGCACTGGAAGGTGGTAAATTAAATTAATTGTCAAATTAAATGCTGCTGTGTGAGTTCAAAAGTCAATAGAGCTGCTTAAAGAATTGATTGGTTCTAGATATTTAGAGACTAAGTTTTATTCATACCAAGATGTTATGGATGCTTAAAATTTATATGGGGTCAAGGACACACCGGTTAGATTTATGGAAGAGAAATTAATTGATGGATATGCTGCTCAGAGCTTGGAAAGACCTTGAGCTACAGGTTATTGGAAACAAGGGGAATACTCATCAGCCAAATATTGTCATATTTCCCTAGAGTGATTGGCTTTTGGCTGTTGTAAGGAATACTGTTCTGGGCTAACCCAAAACTCACATGTAATGAGTCACTCAGGGAGGATTTGGTGGCTGAGAGAACAGAATTTAACTCAGTGCTTTATCACCCTGCTTCCCAGCACCCTTCATGAGATTCCCCCCACTGGCCTTACAGCAACAAAGCAACTTATCCTGTTTACTCAGGAGAAAGTCCTGGAGTCAGTGGAAATTTTGATTTGGAATATCTACTTTTTCAAAAGCCACTTTTGACATTTAGTGAGCAGTAACAGCTCAGATGGTATCAGAGGAAGATTTCAACAGTTCTTGAATGCTCTTCCAGATCCAGATCCTCTGCTCTAGTGAGAACTCCCCATCTGGAATACAACACACAGTTCTGATATAAGAAAGATGTGGAGCTGTTGGAGCAAGTGCAGAGGATGCCATGAAGTTGGTCAGGAGACTGGAGCACCTCCCCTGTGAAGACAGGCTGAGAGAGTTGGGGCTGTTCAGCCCAGAGAAGAGGAGGTTGTGTTGAGACCTCATAGCAGTCTTCCAATATCCGAAGGGGGCTACAGAGAAGATGGAGAGGGAATCTTCTTCAGGAGCTGTAGTGACAGGACAAGGGAAGTGGCTTCAAAGTAGAGGCAGGGTTAGATATTAGGAAGATACTATTTAGTGTAGGGGTGCTCAGACACTAGAACAGGTTCCCCAGAGAAGCTGTGGATGTCCCTGGAAGTGTTCAAGGCCAGGCTGGATGGGTCTCTGAGCAACCTGGTCTAGGGGAAGGTGTCCCTGCCCATGGCAGGGGCGTTGGAGTGGATGATCTTTAAGGCCCCTTCCACCCAAACTGTTCTATGGTTCAGTGATGGCACCCTGGATGGGAAGTCAGCATACTTTGCAGTACAGTTTGCTTAGGATGTCAGATACAGGAGATTTACCAGTGTAACGTGGCACAAAATGGGCATCATCACAACACCATTGGATTGCAGTGGAATACCCCCTAAACAGAGCATCTGATGTTATGTTATGATCTTTTTCAGTGAGGTGCTCAGGAACCTCAGAGTCTGAAGTCATCAGCAAACACAAAAAAGACCTGACAGACCACTGGCCCTGTTGCATTAACAATTATTATGGTTTCATACCCTCAGTTATATTGTTTTCACTATCAAGTACCAAGCAATTACAGTATTAAATTGGAGGTGTGGAGCTGTTAAAGCCATGGGGAAGCATTATGGTCAGTGTGGCATCTTCCTTGTGGTCCTTCAGTCACCCAAAAATCCTAACAATGTATGAAAACCTATCATTTTGTTGGATTTTGGTAAAAGGTATGCAAACCAGTCTCTCCTTGAACTCATTAAATACTCTCAGAATGCAATTTAGCTATTTTCTACCAAAGGCAATGTTTCTGCACCACTGATGTCATCAAAAAGTTGCTTCATGTCACTGCTGTGAGGGTCATGCTTTCAATCTAAGCTGTCAAAACCTTGTGCAGATCAGTGGAAGCCTGGTCGTGCTGATGCTGGAGAGAGGAGGTAAAGGAATAGGATGTGACAACACTGACAAACCTGATGGGCTTGGAAGGCACCACTAAGAAACAGGAGAGAAAGGGCAGAATGAAAGAAGGCATCTGCCTGATTTATACACACAGCTCCAGAGCCATTCAATTCCCCTGAATTATCACAGCTGTCGGGCTGGAATCAGCAATTAATTTTGTGATTCTGTGGTGAGAGTAGCTTCGTGGTTTTTCAAATCAACATAAACAAAACAAAATTATAAAATTCCTGGGGTATTTACTGAGCCCTTTCCTTACTTCTCTACTAATCTGTCTACTTTTTAAATCCACCCAGAGATTTGTCTAATGATCACAAACTTCTCAGATTATTTTTTGGCAATAATGATTTAATGATACTGATTGTACTTCAGAGGATTTTAATGAAACAGTCCATTTGGTAATGTCTGGGTACGTTAACAAGTTCTTACTGTGAAAAAAACAATCATTTATTTGCATTGAATGCTGAGAATCAAAACTACCTAGTGCTTCCCTCCCATCTTAAGCAATCAAATCTGCAGGCTACTATGATTTGTTTTCCTGCTTATGCCTTCCCCTGTCTCAACCTTTCATAGTTTACCTATTTAATTTTGTGTACAGTCCCCAAAAGGAATATTTTGTGTCCAGAACTACATTCTAATTACAGCTGCAATGCCTACCTAAAAAAAAGAAGAAAAAAAAAAAAAAAAAAGAAAAAGAAAAAAGAAGAAAACAACAAACAAAACTAGTTTACATGGAATTGTGTGGAAAATTCATATTTTTCATGAGGAATGCTAAAATAAATTTGAGGCGATCTTCATCAGTGGTTTAGTTTAGCTGGGCATTTTCATAGCACGTCTGGTTAGCTCACCTAACCATACTCTGGTTCCCATCACAGAGCTGCCATGGCAGCAAACCAGACACCTGGGTCTAGAGGACTCAGCCAGAAGCAGAAATAACCTCCCCAAGAGTGGGGACTCACCATCAGCTGTTTCACTCTGCACATCTGCTCCCATCGTGCTGCTGCACCTGCTAGTGTCATCAGCTCAAGTTTGGGGTAAATTGAGCCCCAAATCCACCTGAACTCGGCCAGTTCCCTTCCACCTCTGCAGTAAGAGATTGTACTTCAGGGAGCAAAGGGAGGAAGGGACAAAATCATAGGGAGGTTCAGGTGTTCCATGGTCTGCAGGTGCTGGAGTGAGTTTCACAACACCCAGCCAGGTCCCCTTCTGTAACAGCTTGATCTCTGTTCATTTGTCTCTACTGTCCAGGCTGTTCCTGAGTTTTGCATTAAGAAAACATTGTTTTCTCTCCTGACATCCCCACACAATACAATTTTTTTCTTTTGTTGAGCCAAACTTCTACATCTCCTGCTCTCAAGTAGATATCCTACTTGCTATAAAATCACTGTTTCTTCTTCTAGGAATCCGGTTTCTTTCCAGTTTCAACTGGGAAGATAAAGCATGATTTTGGCACTGCCTTGATTCTTGTTTGGTGGAGAAAAGGGAAATGGAGAACCAGAAGCCCCTGTGGATCAGAAAAGTAAAAGGCCTGCCTGTCTACCCTCCTGTGTGAAAAGGCAGTGAGTGCACCAGGGAAAGTCAGAAGAAATAAAAATTTCCTTAAGCAACAAGACAGGAGACTCGGTTCCAGGCCTGGCTTAAAAACTGATCACTGGGGGTCACTATGAGATGCTCTTAAAAAAAGCTGGCATCAAGCAGGCTCAGTGGGGTGGCAGGGGCTCGGTGTGCTCTGCCCAGAGGTGCTTTCAGCTAAGGCTGACAAGCAAAGGCTGTTCTGAATAGTGCTGCGTTTCCTGATGTACCAGCTCCAGTTTTCCCATATTTTCAAGTGTGTGCATGACAACTGTGTTTTGTAGAGTAGCGATGAGTGGACACATTTCCATGTAATGCATTAATTGGCAGTTGACTGCCTTCTCCTTTGAGGTACTGACCTGCAGTGGCTCCTCCCCTAAAATACTGTAGGTAAAATCTGTAATGTCTTCATTTACCACAGCTTTTTTTTTTTCTATTTATGTTGCTATTTCTTTATCTTCCTTTTTTTAATTCTTCTTATTTTTCTTTTTTTCCACTTGACCTGCAGTTTTCCCAGCTTTGTAAAAGAAAATCATGGAGTTTCTTTTGTTCAGACAGAGGATAAGAGGAGAAGGAAAAATTTGGAGTTCAGTGGAAAAAAGAAATGTTTCCCTGGAGCGATATTTGAATAATGAATTCCATGTAATTCTACCAGAGATGCACACAGGGAGTTACACAGGGCAGCATTAGAATCCAGTAAGAGATCCTGGGAGATGGCAGGTACCACTGCTGTCTGCTGTCTCACCTTGCTGGGAACACTGTGCTGCTTGGTAGTGACACTTCAAAAGGTGCTGGGGAAGGTGACAGCGCTGTGTCCCTGCCCTGGGGTTGGACTATTCACCCTTGTGACTGTCAGAGACCTGCTACCCCCGCTTTCCTTTTCCTGTGGCTATTTTAATAGCAGCTATTTTGTGAAAACAACTCAGTTATTTTCGACACTTCAGTAGAGACTGGGATTTAAGACTTTGGAGTCATTTATAGACCCCGTGTTCCTCTCTGTCTGACAATATATATGTATATAGTACATATGAGAACATGGAAAAATCAGAGGTTCATTAACCTTCCCACAGTTAAAGAGGGACTCTGTAGCAGAGCCAGCAAAAGATTTGTCTGGTTTCATATCTTGGCCATGAACCTCAAGGCTAAACTAAAAATATAAACCAAACAATCCTGTGGATTAAGGGATTTTCTGTTTTGTTTTCACATTTCTGTGATGTGCATAAAGATGACCTGAAATATTCACCCTCTGAAAAAAAAAGTTGCCTGCCTTTTCTCTGTGTTGTTAGAAATTCAAGAATATGCTTTGTCTGCTGGACAGACAGTGAACTGGTCACATTGAGACAGTTGAAAGGAAGGAAAACTATCTGTTTTGGTATTACAGGTTTTCATTTCTTTTCCAGTTGATTTTCTCTTTCATTTTAAAATATGTAGCAGTATTTGTGAGAAAAACAATGTTTGTTAGGATTGCTAACGAATTTTCCTGACACTAAGGGTGTGAGAATCTGGGTTTCCTCCTATTTTTTTTCTCAATAAAATATAAGAAGGAAATGACTGACCTTTAAACATGAAAGAGGAAAAACTTAAGTGTTTTCTTTATTATGTCAGAAAAACAGGTCCAAACTCTAAATTCCTTTGAAAATCACCTTTCTTTCTCCCATCATTCTCAAGTCCCTGAACCATGTTCAGTCACCACAGCCCGCTCAGAATCAGGACAAGTAAAACTTTTACTGGATTGGTGTCAGAACACTGTAAGACAAAACTTTTCAGAGAATTTTTTTTTTTTTTTTTTAACTCATAGTCAGCTTGTGACACCAAAACCCAGAGATGCCTCGAGAGGCACAGACACTAGAAAGGTGACTGTGTGGCTTTCCCAGGATGAAGCACTACAGACTTTGCAGTTTCTTAAAAGAATAGGTACTGGTTACAGATATGGGATAGGCCCCTTTTCCTGCGGTTTTGCAGTGCCCCAGAAGTCGCTGCCCTTTGAGCAGAGCAGCGCTGCTGCCCCTGCAGCACGGGCAGGGGTGGAAATGCCGGGGATGAAAATGGCGTCAGCCGAGGCGGAGTTCTCCTGTTGCAGCCTGAAAGCCTCGCAGTGACGGCAGCCCGACTTCTTGGAAACACGGCTGCGGGAATGCCTGCGGCGTGAGGGAGTGCTGACTAACCAGGCATCGCGTGGCACTGTGACTGCCGAAGGGAAAGCGAGGGCAGGGACTAAACCCAGAAGCTTTCAGGTCCCTGGTGGCAACGGGTGTCTCTGTCCCCACCGCACCCTGTTACGTGTGTGGGAGGGACAGGGGACTGGCAGGCAGAGCGAGAAGTGAGGTATTGGAGTAGGAATAGAAGCGTAGTTTCCTGGGATCTGAGTTGTTTCTAATCACTGGAGGCTTCCTGCTATTATTTCCCTATTGATTACATGTCACAAACGAGACAATAGTCCCATTTGGCACCTGGCTAAACCAATATCAACATGATCCTTATTAGTATTAAGTGGCAAGTTATTCCTTATGCAGTTAAATACATCTAGCCATTTCCTTTATGTTTTTCTTTCCTGTTTTTTTTTGTTCCTTAAACTTTGCCAGGTTTTAATTGTTCAGGATAACATTTCACCTATTACTGGGTGAAATGCCCCATGCCCCATTATTTGGCTCCAGTTGAGATATTAAGAATTGAGATATTACGAATACTTACATTCAAATGGCTCATGAGTCTTCATATGAAGTAGTTGAAAAAAGTTCTTCTTATATTTTTTCTTAAAACTGTTAGTGAGAAGGTTTTATGATCTCAAAGCTATAAAGAATGGTTTGGGAATTAGCATAGGAATCACTTGGATGTCAGAGTTGTTCCTTTTGGTTTACTAATTAGAAGCAGACAAAACCTACATCTTCTGAAATTTGTGTGTATGATAAAAGAAAAGAAAAAAAAAAACAACAAAACAAAAAACCTACTCAATGTATAAATTGCCAGTACTGAAATATTGTGGGTGGTCTCCCCTGCCAGTGCCCATCTGCAGCCAGTCAGTGGGCACAACATCCCTCCTGCAATAGCCCAGTGCAGGATGACACTGAGCAAGACCTGCACAACCCTTGGCCACCAGTGTCCTGCTCCAAAGGGGCTGTGGCACGTGGTGATCAGCCTGGATCTGGGGACAGGGAAGACCTGGGGGCCAGCAGCTGCAGGCCAAGCAGATATTAGACATCTGCACTTAGGCAAAAGAGCCAAACCTCAAGGATGGTGTATCTCATCCCAGAGCTGGCAGCTGAGAAATCTTTTACAGTCTATGAAACAACTGATGTTTCCAGGCTGCTTCATCTGACCTTCATCTAGCCCAGGGTGAGGAGACGTGCCCTTTGGAAGTGCCTGACCTCCTCTCCAAGGGACCATGTCCAGCTCGCTCAGCTGCAGGCTGGGAGCATCTAAACTTAGGTGAAAGGGATCCTGCCCGAGGAGTCCCAGGAGTCCTGCTGGGTGTCCCTGGGCTGTAAGCGGAGGAGGCAGCCAGCTGTCGGGAGGCTATTCCAGGCTGGGACCCATCAGCTGGAATCATGCCATGAGCACTATTTTGGCCCTGTTTCTGCACATGTGCTCAGGGTAATTTGTTAACAGACAGGCCAGCCAAAGCATGTACTGGCAGTGGGTACATGAGGGAAAATGGAGAGACACTGGCTTGTCCCAGGTGGGACTTGTCTCCTCTCAAGCCATGAAGGTTCATCTCCTGCAGAGCAGAGGCCTGTCCCTTTCTTTTTTTAACCTGAGAGAGGTCTAGCTCTCTCAGGGGCTGGGCTTGTGGCAAAAGTACCTTTTTACAGGGACTCTTTGAAAATTGCTTCCTAAGTGTTAACCCTAGAAGGACTATAGAAGTGTTGGGGTGGACACTTGGAGCATTTACCCATTAAGAGGGAGACACAATTCTGTCTGCTCCAAGGGAGGCACAGCTGGGCACGTTTCCTCCAGCAGCTTTCTGTATGCTGACCTGGAACATAAACCACAGCCTTGGACACATTCTCCCCAGACATGTTTTAAGCAGTTGGTTCCACTGACCAGCAATAAGCAGCTGCTCGTGACGCCGTGTGATGCTGTGCTGAGCTGGGCTGTGGGCAGCAGAACCTTCTTGCCCTCTCTAGATCAACACACATAGACTGCCACATGGATACTTGACTGCTGCCTTTCTGACACCCCAGTGAAATAAATTCAGCAAATGGGAGCAGAAGCATCAAGGGAACCTGAAACCTGTGTCTGGTTTAAAAAAAAAAATCCACAGATATTTTGATCTTAAAGGGATTACTACCCTGGGGCTTTTTTACCTCAAGTTATTATTTGACATTGCCTTCATGCTATATAGGAAGGATTGGCATTTAATTTAATTGAAGTACTTGGGAGCGTTGAGATATTTCTCATTACAGAAGTTGGGGGAACACCAGAGTCCAGGTGCCAAGTTTCATGTGGACAGACACAATACTTGTGTGATTTGTACTGTTGTGAAGTAAAAACGGCAAAGAATGACTTGCTGGGTATCACTATTGTTCATTTGCTCCTATAGCCAACTTCCATTTTCCCACAGGAACAGCTAACAGTAGAGAGCCTTATAGCTCTCTGTAAGGCCTTACAGCTCTAACAGTAGAGAGTCTTATAGGTTTCCAAATGTTTCCCTGCTCTTCAGGATAAAACAGCTGGTTTTAAGTTAGGTTAAAAGACTCAAGAAATTGCTTCAATAAACTGAAATTTCTGTTGATAACGAAACCTTGCAGAAACCTTTGCTGCAATCTGCCAGTTTAGTTCCTAATCTAAGTAACTCCTCCACCACCACAATTTAAAAGAGAAAAGGTCAGGCTGAGATGAATGTGGTCTCTTCTGACATTAACAAAACCCTCAGCTCCATGACTGGCCTGGGACCACACATCAGCCCAGAGCTGGGGAACTGAACAGGCAGAGAGGGTCAGAACATCCCTGGGATAGCAACTTCCAGTGCTGCTGTGTCCTGGGCACCACAGCAATGGGTGTCCCAGCAGAGGTGCGGGCACAGAGGGTGGCACTACCTGATCACCACCTAATAAATGCTTTCTCCTTCGACATCCCTGCTGTGACTCCTGCTTGCTGCGCCTTTTTCATGGCCATGCTCTTCAGCAGGTCTGGTTGCCCTCACCTGGGGAACATCATTCCAACAATACATTCTCTAGAACTCTCATCTGGCATGGTGAAATCTAACCCTCAGTCGAGGAAGCCTGACATGGCACTGTAAGGCTCAGACAGGCGTGGAAGGTAATTCCTGCCATGAGAGGAATGATCCCTCTTGCCCCCAGCAGTGCTGCCTAATCTCTTCTTGCCATATTCTACTCACATTGTTTCTCTGCTGGCCCAGGACATGCTCAGGTGTTTATTAAAAAGCAGCTGATGACCTGATTCTCAGTGATTCCTGCAGGACCTCCAGCACTTGAGACCATTGGCACAGGGGGATCACACTGCTGTAGGAGTGGTCCGTGGTGTGAGCTGGCCCTCCAGACCAGGGAATGCCATCAGGGCCAGATGTGTGCCAGGGATCACCAAGCACCTCGGCATCTGTGAGACACTGAAATGTTAAGGGTTAGTGACTCAAACAATGAACCATTTGCAAAAGCAGCAGGGTGTGCTTTGCTGTGCCCAGGTTTGCACCCCCAGCTGAAGGAGGCCTGTTTGGCATGTGGTGCTGAAACCTCTGCTCTGCACAAGCACAGCCCAGGTGCAGGGGGGATGCACACCCAACACTGGAGCATGACTATGACAAACCAACCTTTGTTTAGCAACTCCCTGAATTTTGGGCCAGATAAGAGAAAAGGTGGATAAGAAGCAGATCTACCCCTGGACAGGTGAAGTCTGCAACCATCACTGCAACAATCAAGTCTCATTGCTGGATCCACAGGTGATGATAGTTTTCCTCCCCACTGTCTTCTCTTATCCTTTTTTTCTCTTACTTTTCCTTATATATTTTCTTAAGTGATGCCTTTATACTTTTGTATTGTTATATTTCTATAGAGAATAACAAAAATGGCTACACACTTCCTTTCCTTTGCAACCAAATTGTTCTAAAATAAACCTAAAAAAATTAGATATGTATATACCAGTCATTCAGTGTTATTTCAATCTAATCCACCCCAAGGGATCTACCAAAAAAGACCACTACAGCATCACAGAAAAAAATCCTGCTGGTGCCTGGCAGGCTGACTTTCCCCAAGGGTCGAAGCCAAGCTTGGGGACTGCAGCTTTGCTGGGGCATTTACTGGAAGGCGCAATGTGAGGGAAGAGCATGTCAGTTCTCAGAACTCCCTCTTTTCTTGCTATGCTACATGAGTGTTTTACACATATTCAGTCTCAATATTTTTACTCATATTTTACTCATATGAGTAAAAATATGTTTTACTCACATTCAGTCAATGCTTTTGAAATAAATTAATTCCCAAAGTAAGCCTAACTTCCCAAAGGATGTTAATAAATTCAGTATGTTCTCAACATACGAAATGATGACTGGCGAGGACATGCAGAAGAAGGTAAACTCTTTAGTGGCATGTGAGCTCAGAAGCAAAGAGCTGTTTCCCATTACATAGAGCATTTCCCATAAATGTTAACTTGAAGAAGTTACTTCAATAGTGCAAGCCAGTCATTTGTTTTTCTCTGCACAGTTTTGAGTAAAGCATGACTAATAGGCCCAGCCTCACTGATAAGTGCACAGAAGGCTCACTGCCCATGTTTTCCACCAGTGTAATTAACTTTTATGGAGTTGCTCCCGATTTGCACCCATTACAATGCTCTGACACATGACTGCAGATTGGCAGGTTATCACACAGCTCCTCAGCAGCAGCAAGTGCCCAAGTGTGATGTGAGGCTCTGGCAGCAGAAGTTGGGTATGACATCATGTAGCTCGAAGTGAAAGAGGATACAGCTGCACCAGATTGCCTCATATCTCCTGAAGGCTGAAATGTTGGTCCAGGCAGCCATCAGAACTCCCACTGCACGTGGGAGGAAACGTGTCTGACTGTCTCCCATGCAGAATACACTTTCCATGATTGCCCCTGGCTATTTGAGGCTGTTACTTACAAACAGAAGTGCTAGATCCAGCCAAGCTCTGTGTCCTGTCATGGATACACCAACTGCTGGAGCTTTATGCTGGCTTGGTCTCCTGCCATTCAGCTGTGTCAGTAACTCCACACCTGCTGAGGATGTTGGCCTGCAGCCATCAGAGCTGTTGGACACATGGGGTGGCATGTGGGATTGCTGTGCACCTGCTGGACGTGCGCCGTGTGGTGGCACTGCCTCCCCAGAGATCTCCACCACCAAAATCTTCACCCAATGCCACCTGTGAACAAGGACAAGATGTTCCTGCTGAAACCCAGGTGCCTTGCAGCAGCAAATTTTGGAAATGAGAAAAAGCCACAGAGGGGCAGAAGAAGGGAAGAAATTGCACATCTGTTTGAAGTCAGTCAGAAATCAGCTGCTATAGACTTAGACCACCATTCTGACTCTGCAACACCTGCTTCCAGTAGGCTGACCCAGCCTCAAGTGACCTCCACCCAGAGCTTCACCTTACATGTTAGCGTTGCAGACCAAAAAACTGCTCTGGCTCTGTGCTGGCCTGCCAGGGACCTTCCATGTTAGACAAACACCCCATCCAATTAAAAAAACAAAAAAGCCCTTTTTTGTTGAGCTGTAACCTAGAGCCAAGGTATATTTAGTGGGTTTTTTTTTCACCTAGATCAAACAGTGGTTGCTACAAGCTTGGATGCAAAGAGGAAACAAGAGAAACATTGGGGTGGTGAGGAGGGAGCTAGTTAAACTCCTAGCAGGCAAGGGAATGGTTGGTAGAGAAACATTGAACTTTGGAGTGTTACTGGTAATTAATAGTTTAAAACCTTCAGCAAAATAAAATGTTTAAGAATACTGTATCATGAAGGTTTTATACATTGCATTTTTTTCCAGTGGTCCCAAGTGTTTAGAATATTGTATTTATCTCCCCGTTAATCTGCCTTTTTGTTCATGAACTAGCTAAGTGAGGTCAGAGAGAAAGAGTGAAAAAACACTTTTGGCAAAGGGAAACTTTAAATATGTCACATTTAATAGAAGTAATAAGCATGCAAAATCCCAGGATTTATAAAGGGCTGTGTGGAGGGAGGTTAATTTGCATCTCTATTGGATATCTTTCACTAATTATCTTTTTGTTGTTGATTTTCTTGCTTCCTTTACTATATGGATGAGTATTAAGGCATTTCCTCTGCCATTTAGGGAATGGTTGACACAGTTCACTGAAGAGCTGGGACTCTTGAGCACAGATCAGTCATGGAGAGTGCTGCAAGCTCCCTGTCATGCCAGGAGTGAATCATTAGGGAGGATGCCCACAGGGACTTGAACTTCTTTTTCCCTATCTTTGCACTCACAAATTTGTTACAGCCCACAAGATCACATAAGCAGAGGCATGCCAGATGTTATTTGTGAATCCATGGATGGAGCTGAAACACGGGTTAGCGTCAAAAATAATCTTCTGGTTTCCAAGGCACCCTTTATGTCTGAAGTATTTCCCAGCACAGCCAGGCCAGGAAAAGTCTCTCACATACAATCTTTTCAGTAATGATGCTGTTTTACCACGTCTTTTAAGGACTGACACATTTTCCCATAAAATAAGAGGAGTAAGTGCCCTGTAAGAGCCTGACAGAGAGATGGGGACTCCAGGCAGCTCTTCATATAACACTGTTTATTGCAAGCGAGGTTACAGCAGCTGGGGGTCGTGGGTAATGCCTATGGCTGCTGGCCAAAGGCAAGCCATGTGTCCTGAAGTCCATTTCTATTCATGTTACAAAGCATTATATCTTTTGCTTTGCTTTGCATCTTATTACATAATAACTAATTAACATCATACACAAAACCTTTACATTTACATATAACCTATCAAAACTGCTAAAATTACCATATTATGTTAGTAACTAACCAATTACCTGAGTTAACAGTTACACGTTAAACTTTAAAAACTTGTTTTGCAGTGGGGTTTTCTTCTACCTTTGTAAATAACATCCTTCTGTCCGCCTAAGCTCTTTTTCATGGTAGAAACAATGCCTTATTTGCAGACCACTTAACCTTTTGGACTTTCTGCCATAAAACTTCCTTCTAACTCGACTAAGCCATTGTTCTAAACCTTCCAACTCAACCTTTGTTCTCTCTGCTGCTTCAGCAGCAACCTGTTCAACAATCTCTTTTATATATCAAAACTTGCTTTCATTTCTATAAGACCTTCTCCTAAGCATTCAACTCTGTAAAACTTTTCTGTTAACTTTTCATCCTTTCCAACAGTGCCCAAAGCCTGGAGGAAACAAATGTTGCTCCTATCTTCAGGAAGGACAAGGATAACCCAAAGAGCTACAAGCTGATGAGCCTCAACTTTATTCCTGGAAACCATTTCCAGGTACATAAATGACAGGAAAGCCTCCAGGAGCAGTCAGCACAGTTTCACTAAGGGGAAGCCATGCTTGACCAACTTTACAAACTCCTATGCAGAAACGACTGGCCTGGACATGGGGGAAGAGGAGTGGATAGTTTCTACCTGGATGTCTCCGAGGACTTCGATGCTGTCTTACATTAGATGCCCATAGACCAGCTGTTGATGTGTGGGTGAATTGAGCATTCAGTAAGGGGGATTGAAAACTGGCTGAATGGCTGGGCCTAGAGGTGGTGACAAAGTTTAGGTGGAAGCCAGTGACTGGGAGTGTGGGGTCTGTACTGGGTCCAGTCCTGTTTGACATGTTTGTTGATGGTCTGGATGAGGGGGAAGCGTGTACCCTCAGCAAGTCTGCAGAGGATACAAAACTGTGAGGAGAGGCTGACATAACAGGGCCACACTGCCATCCAGACACCTCAACAGGCAGGAGAACCTCATGAAGTTCAACAAGGGCAAGTGTGAAGTCCTGCACCTGAGGAGGCACATCCCCATGCACCAGAATATAATGGGGGACACCCTATTGGAAAGCACCTTGTCAGAAAAGAATCTGGGGTCCTGCTGGACACCAAGTTGAACATGAGCCAGGACTGTGCCTTTGTGGCAAAGAAGGCAAATGGTACCATGGGCTGCATTACACAAAGAATTACCAGCAGGTCTCCACTCTACTCAGCATGTGTGAGGTCACAGCGGGAGTGTTGGGTCCAGCTGTGGGCTTCCCAGTCGAAGAGAGCCATGGACATACCAGAAAGACTCTGGAAAAAGCTCATGAAAAAGATTGAGGGTTGGAGAATCTCTCCTTTGAGGAAGGGCTGGGACTTTTCAGTGTGGAGAGAAGGCTCAAAGGGAATTTTATCAGTGTATGTAAATACCTGAAGGGAGGCTGCAAAGAGGTTAGAGCCAGGCTCTTTTTCATGGTTTCCAGTGACAGGACAAGAGGCAGTGGGGACAAACTGAAACACAGAAGTTTCCTTGTGAATATTAGGAAACCTTTTTTTACTGTGAGGTTGACTGAGCATTGGCACAGGTTGCCCAGGGAGGTTATGGTGTCTCCACCCTTATCCCACAGTGCCGGTACAGTCACATACTGAGGTACTTTGATGGCCTCTGTTGAAGGTAATCTTATGAAGGGTCTTATCAACCCAGCTTCAGAGCTGGAAGAGGAGCAGTTAATTCCCACAAGACTTGGTGCCCACCAATGCTGGAGGATTTCTGTGGAAGCCAAGAGGACTGAGGGCCGGATGGAACCTGGGATTTTACACGTAATTTTGGCCACTGTGGCTCCCCAGTGGCTTACCCATATTTTCGTCCTGCATGCAAAGGCTGTCTGTCATCACAGGCCTCTCAGCTTACACTCAAATCCCATGCTGTAGCAGCATTAATTAATGCTGAATTTGAGCTCATAAGAAAGCAGGAACTCTCACTATCAGATAAAGATTAATGCAGATCCTGTCCCTTTCTCAAAACTCTCTTCTTGGCTGGTCTAACTCCTTGCATGGATGCAGCCTGCATGTTTCAACAAAGAGCAACTGTTTTTCAGGCATCTTTGGCTGCTGCTGTGCTGAAATCTCCATTGTTTTCTGCAGCACTGTGGTGATTGATAGATCTTGCACCCATGCCAGTGCCTGAAGCTCTAAAGGTAAGGATGCTTGGGGAGCTATGGAGACACCAATGAGCTGCTCTTTAGCACCCTTCAGCCATGTAAATTAGGAAAAGGAAGAAGCACAACAATTAACTCTTTCTGAAATACTGAGACCTACAATTTAAATGCTGGCTGCTACTCCTTAGCAGAATCCACACTGCAATTTGAACAAATGCACAACCATTCTCTGGCTCCTCATACTGTGTTACAGCCCTGAGTCAGCTGTGAGCTAGTGATATTTGATGTTGTATGAATGGGAAAATCCTGAACCCAGGCCACCTGAAAGGCCCATCTTGATACCCACCTGCAACCAGTTTGGGGGGAACTGTGCTGCTCTCACCACAGTACCACTGCTGAGCCATGAGGTGCAGAGAGGACTCCCCTGCCTTCTTAACTCCTCAGAGACCAGCCTGGAGTCAGCTGAACCCAGTCTCAACCTCTCAGTTTGTCAACAGTTTAAGTAACTTCCTCCTCCCAACACTGAAAGATGTCCAATCAGATACATTTACATAAAATTAATTATTTATTATGAATATGATTAGGAAAACTATCTTAACTGGGATTATTTACTACATAGTATAAAAGCTAAAAGTACTACTAGTATATAGTATAATATATGGACCATATTAAAGCAATTATATTAAAGTTGACAATAAGAAACTAGTATTAAGTAGAGATTGCTATAACTCACCAATATCAACACTCATGGGCAGGTCTCTTTCTGTTAACCTCAAGGAGAATCCTTGCTGGGTATCCCCAAAACCCAAGGGAGGAATCGCCACACTCGCCAAGGAGGAATATGTTAGAAGAACTTGCCTGTTTGTAAGTTGGGCTGGACTTTTATAGTATAATGTGGTTAACTGCCAGTCATATGTCTCCAGGTCAACTGTGTCAGCTTAGCATTTTTACATAAAGACAATTTACCATATCTGCCACATTTTTATTTCAGGGTGAGTCAGACTCACTTGGTTTTAGCATAATTCAACACCAAAAGCAGCCCCCTCACAGTCCACCACTGATAGCCTTGCTAATGGGGCACTGTTCAAGTTGCTTGACCATGTTCCAGGGCAGAGCATCCTGCTACGCTCCATGCCATGACTGCAGTCAGTCACCTTGACCTCATGAAGTGGTAATGCAGGTACCTCTTGCCTCTATGCTATAAAAGTGTCCACTGCATATTTGTACTTTATCGTTAAATATGTTGAGATACACCAATCTCTTAGGTTTCACTATTTTATCCTAAATTAGATAGTTTGAAAATTTTTTAGCTATATTATAATCATACCTTATACTTTTACATACAAAATTATTATAAAAATCAGTTAGAATTTAGTTAATATTAAATGGAGCATACTATAGAGCTAGCTATTGATTCTGGCAAGAAACACTGTTATTATTTTAATTTATGTACTTCTGGAATCATTAGTATCCTCATTTGTTGGATTAGGTACCACACTCTTACATATAAAATAAAAATAAAAAAATTACTTATAGAAACCAGATTCTGATTAATAACAATATTATAATAACAGGGTGTAACAATAAATTCAGAATGCCCATCATGGTTGGAGATCATCCAAACAAGTAATCATACGGTGGCATTCTCTATCCCTTTTCACTATCTCTAGAACAACAGTGTACTTTTCCACATCATGATGGACAGTGATTCATTTTTTTCAATTATCCTTTTTCACTTGCAGCAGTTTATGTAGATCAGGATGTTCCAACAGTTTTTAACCAGAGTAATGTTCCTTCCCATAGGATGCATGACAACATCATCTTCAAGCTGTAGAAGGACCCTTGCAGGCAGGTACATACTGGCCCATGAGAGATATTGTGTTTGCAAGTCCAGACTTCAGTAGCCTCCAAGCTGTTTGAAGGATACTATCCACTGTAGTGTTCCAGGTGGTATCATCAGCATGATGACCAGGAGCAGCCATTGATCTGTAAAATAAAATAACGTGTATCTTGGCAGCTGTGCCAGTTAGGATAGGTTAATTTCCTTAGTTCAGAATGTGGGAATGATCCATGAACTGATTCTGTGTTGGTGGCCATTAGAGTCTGTAGCCACCCAGGCTAATGGTGCCCGAGTGTCCATTAGAGTCAGAGGTACAAGCCCAGTTGGGGTACTTTGACCTTGACCTTTAGGCTGTCCTGGAAGGCTTGACCATTGTCATGAGCTTTGATCCATGCTATGTGGATTGGTTGGGTTTGAGCCTGTAAAAATAATCACTTCCAATCTTCCTTCTGCCACACCTCTTTTCTATTTAGGTGCCAAACTAATGTTTTCCATTTACACAACCACTGGCACCAGCCCAGATTGCATAAGAATCAACATATGTTGTCTTTGCTTTTTCTCTTACTGCCAGCAATACAGCTTTTAACACTCCCACCTGTGCACCTCCCAGTCTTTCTTCTACTACTTCCATTCCTATCTGAATGTTAAAAGCAACTTCTCTGTACTCCCATTTACCATCAATGCTGTTGGCTGACACACCAACAAAAGTTCAGTCTGATGTAGATGCGGGAGCATCAAGTACAGGACTAAGTTTATATGGCTGTTGCAAAGCTAGCATATCTGGGGTCACAGCTACGTAATTTTGCAGGTTTTGCTGTCCCTTCAGTTATATCCATCTGATCCTTGAGTCCCAAGGTACGCAAACCATTTTGTGTAGTGTTGGTCTTCGTGCAAACCCATCTGCTGAAGCACTGCTCTTCTTAATACTGATTGACAGGTTAAAAGGTCCTTGGACTTGCACAGGTTGATGCTGTTGAATTTTTCTACTTGAGAAAGAGAGCTTGAAAAGAGCTCAGGTCAGCGATAATAATCCCTTTTCCCAGTCAATGTACCTCTTATCAGTATCCTTCAGTGCTCCAGAACTCAACCTTAATGGCTGTTTGGGTCCATGTGGACATTTCTGGAACATACTACAAGAAGTCCCATGTTCAGCAAAACCCCATTTAATTTTTATAGGATCACTGGGATGAACAGGACCTAGTGCTTGATATGATTTTAACTCTTCTATCAGTGTTTGTAAAGCCTGTTTGTGACTATCAAGCCACTCCCAGGTCTGTTTTTAACTCACTAACGAGTGTAATGGTCTTTCTATTAGGAAAAAATCCAGAGACATTTTTTCCAGTATCCTAAAGTACCCATGGTCTTTTGAAGTTCATTTTTAATAGTAACAGTGGGTATAGTATTTTGTAGTTGTTCCATGTGGGATTGCAGCCTGAATAACAACCCACCAGGTTCCTGGGAATTTTACCTCTTTAGAAGTGCAATGGCATTTAGTAGGGGCATTTCTATCCCCATGTCACTTAATTTATTCCATATATCCTGTGCTGTTGTTCTTACTGCATCTTCCTCTCCACCTTCTATCAACCCATCATCAGTGTATTGATAGATTTGTACTCCTGCCAGGATTTTCATTTGTTGAAGGAGTTTGACTAAAGCATTGTGTGCTGTGGTAGGTGAATTCTTATACCCGTGGGGTAGGCAATTAAAGGTATATTGTGATCCCTCCCAAGCGAATGCAAATTTGGGTTTGCCTTCTTCCTGAGGCAGAACCATGAAGAACACGCTTTTTGTATTAAAACTGCCATCTATTTATGTGCAGCTGCTTGCAGGGCAGCAGTGAGATTTGCAATATTTGGGACAGCTGCAGTGTTTCTGTGTCAGCATTAAGTTGTCGATGATAAGTTGTTAAGTGCGAGCTCCCATCTGGTTCTCTTAGCAGCCAAATGGGATTATTTTATGAGGAATGTGTCCTCAATATATTACCCCTTTGTTCTAAATTCCTAATTAATTCATTTACCCTTTCTTTGGCTGCAGGAGGAATAGAGTAGTGCTTGATATTAGTCACAGCAGAAGCAGGTAAACCTGGAGAAATTTTAATAGATTAATTTTTCTTTTTTTTTCTAGAAAATTTACTGGCATACTACTAACATACTATTTGGCATTTGTGTCAAATGGCAGTACTATGGCAAAATTTACTGCCATACTATATGGGCAGTATACGGGCCCAAATGACCAGACATTCCCATTGGGCAATTGCCAATCTTTTCCTTTAAGGATATCACATCCTAAAATGTTTTCTTCGTGATCTGCAATTGCAAATGTTTGTGAGATCATTCGTTTTCCCTCAGATAACCATAAAGAGATTTTGGCAGTATGACATAAGTAATTTGTTCATTGAACTCCCTTCCTCATAGACAGATTCTTTCTTTTAAAACTTAAATTTAATTTTTTAGCATCTCTTGGGAAGATCCAGAGATAGCTGAGCTCCCGTGCCAATAAAACTCAAAGGGTTTTTTCTAGGTCCTACTGGTAAGTAGATACAGGGCCCACTTTTATTGGGCCATTGGAATGCTCTGAGTGTTAGGGCCCAAGGTTCATCCAGCTCTTAGAAGTTGTTTTCCTTTTGTGTTTTAAAAGGGTTGGGGATCTATTTTTCCTGTGGAGGATTTTCGCTACTTGTTTCCTCCTGCTCTGTGTCGCTTTGACTAAGTCTGCTGTCACTTCTTTGGGCTGTTCCATGAGGGAAATTCCCAAAGGCACTGCAGGCCTCCACAGCTCATTTCACTGTTCTCACAAGTGAGCAGGAGGCTTTGATTCTTCTTTTCTTCCAGGCAGGTTCTGTTTAAAAGTCACCACCCCTCTTTAATGAGGTCTTTGCATTCCAGACTTTGGGGTCCCTTCAGTAGCCTGAGTTGGTTCTCCAGAATGATTTTCCCAGCCCACTTCTCTTGTATAGTTCACCATGTCATGTAAGAGATCTGCCCACATAGGGATAACTCTCCTTGGGGCTTGTGGCTCTTGTAAAGCTTTTCTCTGCCTTTTCTGATTTCATCTCATTGCTTCACTAAATAAATTTTTAATATAGTAGGGGCTCCTTTTAACAGAGGTCTTAATAAACTGTGGTCCACCTCTGCAGAATGTCTCCATGTGCTCGGCTGTGCATTGTCTGAAGACAAACCACCTTTGTATCAGCAGCAAACGTTTTGTCAGCGGACCTTGTGAGTATGGAAACTGGCCCTCCTCTGTCCAGAATATGTATTCCTCATGCCCAATATGCAGGACCCTGCTGGTTATTGAATGGGTTCATTGGCAGGCTCAGGTCCCAGGTTTAACAAGACTCTTGTACCCCAGAACCCGGAACTCTCAAACCCATCCAGCAAAATTGCATCTACCCCGGAGAGACTCACTCTCCACAAATACTCAATTTCTGAC
This sequence comes from Bombycilla garrulus, assembly GCA_013400315.1. Lineage (NCBI taxonomy): Eukaryota > Metazoa > Chordata > Aves > Passeriformes > Bombycillidae > Bombycilla > Bombycilla garrulus. The sequence goes on along the minus strand of VXBU01014341.1, from coordinate 1,190,565 downwards.
TCCCCTTGTTTTTGTTTGTATTTTCCCTGTAGATTTATCCATTGCAGGGGACCCCAGGGAGTAGTTCTGGTTTTGTTCCTCCTCTGACTTCCTTGAGGTCCTTTGGACAACTCAGGGTTTAATTATGGGACTCCTTTTTAACTCTGGAATCCCTTCCTCTCTAACAGGTAGGGACCTAATTTTTTCAACGGAATCCTGTTCAACCTCATCAGCATTTTCATCAGGGCTTTCCAATCATCACCACCCCCGTCCGTCCTCAGGTGAAACTATCAATTCTTGTAATTTTTAAACAGCAATAGGATTTGTTAGTTTTAATAATGTAAATTCTAATTCTCCTTCCAAGTTTTCTGTCTATTCCTTAGGTTCTTTTAACTGTTTTTTCAATTGGTCATTTTGATGCTGTGCAGAAAGAAAACTTTTAGAACTTTCTTCTATTTCTTCTCTGAGATTATTAGTTTCTTTTAGCATTTGTTCTCTCCATTGCCATGCAGCCTTAAAGCATAATCCCAGTGCATGACAGATAATACCTTTTCCTTTTTTATCTTTCAGCAATCCCCATTTTGTATCTAGTTTCTCCTGTATCTTTTCCCACTCATACCAATTGTCTCCTGGCCAGGGACCATCAGCATCAATATGCATACTATGCCTCCATAAATATTCTGTTAAACCTTTTGTCTCTTTCTCAAAATCATTTGCCATCCTACCAAGACTACACCAAATTGTCGCAGCTAGACTAAGAGCTTCAGACAAAGTTTATTCTTCAATTAGCCTCGAGGCACAGAGAGGACTCCCTTCCCTTCTAAACTCCTTCTCAGGGAGAAGCTTAGGAGTGGCTGGATCCAGTCTCAGTCTCAGTTTGTCAACTGTCAGTTTAAGCAACTTTGTCCCTCAGAACTGAGAGATGGCAAATCAGATATAGTTGTATAAAATTTGTTATGACAAATGATTAGGCAAAAGATCTTAATCAGAATTATTTACTACACAATATGAAAGCTAAAAGTACAGTTAGTGTACAATATAATGCAGCACATTATACTAAAGCAATTATATTGAAGCTAGCAAAAAGTAACAATTTTTAAATAGAGATTGATGTAACTCACCAATATCAACACTCGTGGGTAGGCCTCTTTTCTCTTAACCTCAAGGAGTTATCCTTGATTGATACTCTCAAAACCCATGGGAGGAATCTCCACACATTCCAGGAAGGAGTGTGCTAAAGAAGTGCCTGTTTGCAAGTGGGACTGGACTTTTATAATATAAACAGAGTCAATTACCCCTTTTGAAAAGAGGTGTTGCAGGTCCTGTGCTGCCCGGGGCCCCCCTTACCTTCCCGAGGCAGTGCCTGCTCCTTTCTCTTCCAAGTGGTACTTGGAAGATGTGATGGAGCAGCAGAGCCAACCAGGCCCTGCAGCTCAGCCTTGTTCGCTGTGCCCAGGCGCCTCCAGAGTGATTGATTGTCGGCCATGTGTCTCCAGGTCAGCTGTGTCAGATTAGCATTTTTACATAAGGATGCTTTACCATATCTGCCACATCTTTACCTCATTATCAGAATGAGTCAGACTAGGTTTAGCTGTAATTCAATACTAAAAGCAGCAGGACTGCTCCTCTCTCACTTCCCCCCACCTCCCTCCCCCAGTCCACCACTGATCTCCTTGAAAACAGGGCATTATTCAAGCTCCTTGACCACGTTCCAGGGCTAGAACATCCTGCTTCAGCAAGGACCTCCACTGGCTATCAGGGGAGCAACTGTGAGGACACAGCCCCTGCGAAGTGTTGAAAGGCCAGTCTAAATGGAGCTCTGAGCAACCTGGTCTTGTGGAAGGTGTCCCTGCCCATGACATGGGGGTTGGAACTGCATGATCTTTGAGGTCCCTTCCAGCCCAAGCTGTTCTATGATTCTTTGATTATTGCTGTCTCTGGGTCTTTGGCTGCTATTTTCCTCCTGCATTCCTGGATCCACAGCAATGAGGACTGATACTGGTGACTCTGATGATACCAAACACCCTACTCCTCTCACTCCTCCCCACAAAATGAAAATTAGGTGTATGAGATAGATTCTGGTACCACCAAGTATTGCTGCATGCTATGGCTGGACTCACCAGCAGGGTTTGAGGGATGTCAAAGCTCTCTCAGTGATCTCCTCATCATTACCACCTCCTCAACAGCCAGTCTGGCTGGAGAATCTGCAGAGGAGGAGGGTGCTGGAGCCTTCCTCCCCCTCTGCATCATCAGACCCTACTCAGGGAATTGCTGAGGCCAGGGAGGGGACTGGGCTTTCCCAGCATTTGCTGCGTGGGAACCAAGCTCAGGAGCTGAAGGAGCAGTTTGGTCACACAGCCCTTTTTGAAGTACAACATCCTGCAACCCTGAGGCATCACCTCTCTGAAGGCAATGTGCAGCAGACATGCAGCAGACGCATCTATCTGCAGTCAGCCTCATGCCTGGTAGCCTTGAGAGGCTCAACAAAGCTGCAATATTCCCTCTTTTCTGCTTCTCCTCAGGAGTATAGCCAGGTTCCACTCCTACCTGAAAGCAAATAAGACCTTATTTTGTAACTCAAAAAGCAGTGAGAGGATTAACTCTTCTCTAATCCTTCTTTTCTAAGAGGGACTGAATCCTTTTTTCATCAGGCAGACTGCAGTTTGACTGCCTTCACCTTGGCTAACCCTCTATTTCAACATTCTTTATCCTCTGTTTTGTTTCCTTTTCTCCTCCTGTAAGTTTCTGCTGCTGCCATGGCTTTTCAAATATGTCACCTGCCTTCAAATGGGCCTCATTTCCTTTTCCTAAACTTTTTAACAGAGACTAGTTAAGGCAAGCCTTATTAACAGCACACAGCATGGAACTAAGGGATGGCCTTGATCTTGCCACATCACCATTAGACACTGGCATCAAGAGAATGAGGAGAAATTGCCACTCGTGCTCTGAAAGCAGCAGTCCTGACACACTGGGTGCTAAGAAGTATACAGTCATAGCTGGTTACCTGAGTACTGCCAAGTTCTGTAGAATCCACAGGGAGAGACCAGAACTTCCAGAGGATCATTCAACCTTCTTAAGATATGTATTGTTTTCTGTTTGTCTTCATTTTCTCAGTCTTACCTACCTTCCTAAAAATTTCTGCAGAATTGTAATTTTGTTCAAGGTGGCATTTAAGGTAAAATATCCGTGCAAATTAGATTACTTCTGGATCGTTTGATGCCTTCCCAATTTCTGAGCAAACACTGCCAACCATTTTCAGAAGTGCCAGCACCTGATGAAAAAAACACTGTTATCCTTGCTGTTGCAGACTTCTTGTCTCCTTAGATGTAAGCACATAGCCAGCATAATTCTACCAAGTTAAATTTCACAGGTAATTTACACCAGGGAAAAGCATATCAATGGGTGTTTTAATATCTGAAAATATAATTTTCAGTTTGAAAAAGTGAAATCTTTGGGAAGTGGCATAAGGAAAATGTCATTAATGCAACTAAAGTGCAGTTTACACTGAGTTTCTGGCTTAAATTCATAGACTAAGCAGTTGTGGGACCCAGACTGCTTTTGGAGGTGACACATAATACCAGGCTGCTGTCACTGCTCCACATCCCACTGCACCCAAGGCCTCAACAGCAGCCACACATGCATGCCTGGCACAAGTGTGTGGCTGTCAGCACTGTTCATCATAGGGCAGTGTCTGTGCTCAGGAACAGAAAAGTCAAGTTGATATTCATCCTCTGCATGAGAGTAGGCAGAGCTTTTGCTTGGGGAAAAATCCTATTTTCTCTTTCTTTGTCCCCTACTCCACAAAACTTGTGCCCACAGCTTCTGCATTCTGCAGGAAGGCTCTAATCCTCAACAGTATGAGGTTATTTCAGGCGAAAACCTCCCATGACTCCCATGGGGTTATAAGGTAGGGAGACAAGGCTCTAGGCTTGCGAGCAATGGAGGTGTTCAGCCTGCTGAGGTTGGAGGGAGGAAAATGAGAAAACACTGGCCTTGTCAGGGCTGGGGGGGTGAGACCCTTTCCTACCTTAGTAAGAGGTTGTGCTGTCCCACTGTGGTCCATGGGGACAAGGATGAACTGGCCAACAACAGGGATATCTCTTCTGGTAAGGCAATTTGTAGTTTATGTTCACTTATCTCAGGCAAAAATGAAATGTGTCCCAAGAGAGCACAGCCTTGCCCACCTATTTAAATTACTGCACAGGGATGTGCTTCAGGCAGCTTTGTGTCTCTCACAACAGGTGGTTTAATACAGCATTGAAGCGAAATCAGTGACCAAACTCCTATTGCCAGAGCTCTCCAAGAGCCAGCTGCCACCTCTGGATGCACAGAGTCATTGCAGTATTGCCTTGCCGTGTCTCAGGGGACACACAAATATTAGCCACAGATAGAAGATCACTGGACACGAGGTCACATAAATCTGGGCTGCACAAAAAAACCCGTCAGCCAAGCCAGGCTGCTGCAATGGACCTACGGTTCCCGACATTTACTATTCCAGGACAAAGCAGCCATAAATACTCCATTCAAATTCTGGCTTTGAAAGGCTCTTATTTAAATCCAGACAGACACTGCTGAAACCAACACAAGTGGCACAAAGACACACGGGTGCCTGGCATTTTCCCATGTGATGCTCCAGTTACCCCCTCAGAATATGTGAAACCCAGTGTCCCATTTACCAGAAATGGTCTGGCAGGGCTGAATTGGCCATGACTATTTATGGAAAAGGCTTCTCGACTCAAAGCATCCTCCCAAAATGCAGCACACAGAAACCTGCTTGTCCCCAGAAGGGGTGCCTTAACCACAGTGCTAATGAATGCAGATGGCAGAGCTGCCTCTCACCCTGCTAAATTGCCTGTGAAGATGAGAATTTTTCCTTCTGGGCTCAGGGAGGCATGGAAGGAAGGAAGGTGTGACACTTTTCATGCCAAGAAGAAGCCCTGTGCCCCCTTGCTCACAGAGAGCATGTCAGGAGTGGGGCTTGTGGTGGTGGGACTGGACTGGATCCCATAACAGCAACATAGCTCCTGCCTCAAGATTTGCAGAACAATAGTCCTTTCAGTTAGTGATCAAACCAGTATCTCTCCAAATTCAGATTGTTTTTTCTTTGCATTTGGTGTGGATAGTGGTTTCCTGCCCTTTTGCTCCTAAATCGGTCTTAAAGTGTGTCCTACATTACAGTTTAAAAATGTGCCCAAAGGTATGTATTCTGCCTCCATCTTCATGAGCTGTTAAAAACAGGAGGGGCAGTGTTTTCCTTGCCTCCTCCCCCGGACTATCTCCTGTTAATGGGCCATCAATGCCTTGCCCCATGAGTCATAGATAACTCCCTCCAGGGAGCCATTTCCTGTTTAATGGGCCATCAAGAGCCCACTGCACGACTCATAGAATGACATCGGCCCATTGTGAGATGCTCTGACCAGGGGGAGGAGCCAAGCATTCCCACCTGGATATAATGTGGGGATTGGGACAGAACAAGCAGCCCTTACCCACTGGTTTCCAGAGGACAAGAGCTGCCAGACTTGTTTACAAGATCAACACTTCAGCAAAACCTGTTCATCTGGACTGCTACCACCACCCTAACTAGCAGGGTGTCAGGTTATATTCTGACTCTGTACTGATTCTTTTGTACTATGGCATGTATTTTATTTTTTCCTATTAAATTGTATTTCTGGCTTGGAGTCTCACTGGTTTTGTTTTCAAACCAGCACAAAGTGTTCTCTTTGAGAACACTTTACTGAGCTCTTTTTAATTAAATACTTTGTTCTTATTGAACTGATGGCCCAGCTTATCTGAGAACAGTTTGATTTTTGTTCACCTATTAATATGCCTAAATATTGCAAACAAAGGGAAGATGGGTAAAGGCACTTCCAAATTGATGAATTGATTGGACCTCTTCCAACTTCAATCTTCAGCTGTTGCAGCACAAAAACCAAGCTTCCCTGTGAAACTGAAACACAAGTGTCTGTGATGTTTAGGAGACTGTTGTCCTCAGTGAAAAGGTGATGACCAAAGTTGAAGGAAGGACAGGGTCTGCCTAATATCTCAACAGGGGGGAACTAAGACATGAGGAGGAGGTACCTAAGTCAGAGAAAGGCCTGTAGATCCTTTTCCCTTAAACAGGTCAAGCCTTGTAGTAAGAAAGAACAAAAGGGCAGTAGGAACTGGACAAACCTTGCCAAGTGTGGTTGGAGCAGAGATGCAGGGGTATTCCTGCTGCCAGTGCTGGGAGCAGTTGTGATTTACAGCCTCCCCAAGGCATCTGTGCTTGCAGGGACAGGGACACAGGGGATGGCTGGGACAGGGAGAGCACCAGGCTTTCACCTGCCTTTGCACTGCAACCTTGAGCAGCAGCAAGTCCCAGTAATGGCCCAGAGGCTGATAGTAGGGAGTACCACATGCCTGCTTATTTGCAGTGGTACCTCTGGCAGATGATTTTTGAAAATAATGCAGAAGGGACTAGGAGATAGGTGCTCTCTGGTTTTCACTCTGGTCCTTCAGTTGCAGGCTCAGGAGAGTCTGCTTCACCTTGAACTTGGTCTTCTGACCCGTGAAAGTGTTCATTTATCAAGACCAAATCCACGGCTTTGTGCCGTGACAATCAAATGGAGGTAAAACCATTGCTGAGAACCAAAAAATGAGCCTGAACTGAAGTATGGTCTTTTTATTTAAAGAAAATGGGCTTTTCATGAGATGGTCAACCTCTGGTGGCAGGCTGGGGCGGCAAGTGCCCCACCAGATGGAAAATGCCTGGCCCTGGCACCAAACCCTGGTCTGTGGGCAATGCCTGGACCCCACTAGCAAACATCCCAGCACCTGTGCGTCCCAGTGACCCGCACCCACTGCTTACCAGAAGCCTTTTTAAGATACTTAATCTCTTTAGCCAGGAAGACAGCTGGGTAAGAAGTTATGTGTTTGAGCAGCCCAGAGTGGGAGGTGTCCTGTTCCCCAAGATGATGGAGGAGAGCATTGTCCCTAATGACTCCCTGGGAAGGGAGTAGAACATGCTGGCCCAGAGCAGGCAGCAGCCAGAACAGCAGTGTCCCTGGAGAAGATTATTTTAGTGTTTTGAAAGCCATTGAGCTTTGGTTGAACTTAGCCAGTACCAAAATTTGATGGGACGAGAAGTGTGTCCTGCTGCCACTGAAAATTAAACTATTAATGGATTTTCTGCACCCTGAAAACTGCAAAATAATATACAAACATAAGGTACTATTATTAAAACCAAGCAGGTCTATTCCACATAACTAGCTTTTTTTCCCCAAAAAAATATTTAGTTTCCTTTTACCACAAGACAGGAAAGTTTAGCAGTAGTTAGAATAAGCTTCCTTGATTCACTTTTAGCTATCCTGGCTGAAGCCTCCTTGCACAGAAAGCATGATCTAAATTAGCAAGAAAACATGAGTTTTTTCTTCTGAAAGCCTCTGTGCATTCCTAGCAACTTTGAAGAGCACTTCCAATGCTAGCTTTTAAGAGAGACTTTATCACACTGAGATTAGAGTATTAGAATTTAAAAATGGTCCCTAGACAAGCCTGAAAATTTAAAAAAAAAAAAAAAAAAAAAAAAAAAGGGAAGAAACATATTAGAAGAAGAAGAAAAGATCCATTGTGAACATGGCAGCATCTGTTTCTAAAAATTGTAGAAGAGAGTGATGTTCAACACAACCTGATAAAATGCTTCTTCCTTTATCCATTATGATTTGAAAAAGAGAAACCATCCAAAATTAATTTCATCTGTCTGGATTAAGTGGGCTGTGCAGGAAGTTCTGTTTTCTGTCCCTTAATGTCAGGGATTACACAGCGTGCATGTTTCCCAGCAGAGCCCTTTGCATACACCTTGATTACCTTTCAGCAGGAAAGCCTGCTCACCCTGGCAGTCACTCTGCCCAGGGGACACAGTGCATGTGTAAAAATGCATAAGAATAAGCAATTTCAGCATTTTGATACAAGACTCTTGATAGCTGAACCTGTAGTTTATTGATGGGATCAGATTAGAGGCTCAGAGCCTGCCTAGGTGAAGGAGGTGTTTTTGCTAATGAAACTCCAGGTAAATCCTGGAAGTGCCTCGGGAAGCCTTCAGGCAAATTTGACTCTGTTCCTGGTACTACTCTTCTTCTGGGCTCTGTTCAGCAAAGTAAGAAGGTACATAAATATATACCCAAAGCAGGTAGGTAATGACAGCCCTGTAAATTTAAAGGGTCTTTTTTGCCTTTCTGAGGTATGAGTCTTGCTGGTGCCCAGGACGGACAATGTCCTGTGGGTGTAGGAGTTGAGCTGTAAGTGGCACAGATGCTCTTCAATAGTGTAGTCAGGGAGTTTGCATCAAGAGGATTTCACCAGGACAGGACTGTGAACCTGGCATTTAAAACATGCTCCTGGTACCTCTCCTGCTTCCAGATCTCTTCTGCTACCATCCGAGTGTTGAAAAAGAAAGCTTCCATTGGGCATGAGGAAAACTTTCAAACAGAAGGGGAGAACATCACCCAGCTGCATCTTCCCATGGTGACCTCCCATGCAGGCATCATCCAGCATAGGTTTCAGGAACAGCACTTTCCTCTTCTTAGACAGTTCCAAGGCAGGAACAAACATATTTAGACCCTCCCTGATGAAGACTTGCCTAACCTGGTCTGTATGGTGCCCAGTGCAAGAGGTTCAGGAGCTCTCCAGAACTCTCATTACACAGCTTCAGCACTCTCTAGTCAGTGAGTGTTTTCCTACTATCTCATATAAGTATTGTTTGTGGCAATTTCATCAAATATGTTTTGCCTAGTGCTACAAGCCAGACAGAAGAAGTCACTCGCTGTCCTCCATCCCACATTCAGACACTGCTGCGTGCTCCTCTCCCCTCATTCTTCTCTTTTCCAGAGGAACTTGTCTGCCATTGCTCCTGACTCTTATTTCTTAAATCTCTGTCACAGCTGCCCATCCTGAACAGTAGCGAACCTTTCTTAAGGTGGCTTTAGTGCATAGACCCAAGACACATCAACAAAGAGCAGAGGAAAACCACAGCTTGTGATACTCTTACCAAAACAACCCAGAATGCATTTCCCCTTTTATTTCACATTTCATCTTCTATCTAATAAAAACTTCTGCTTTGGGATATTTGGGGTGGGATTTGTTTTTTATTTGCTGTTTTCTTGGTTGGTTTTTTTTGGTAGGGTGTGTTGTTTTGCTGCTTCCTTGGTATTTGCTCATTTGAAGCCCCCTTCCCAAATTTAACATTTTATTTCATTTTTATTTTATTTTTGTGCTTTTTCCCTGACTTGCAGATTGCTTTGAGCCCTGCTGCATACCTCAAGTAGATTTGAAAACTTCCCTTGAGAGGCTTCATCCCTCAGCAAATGAAAGTTCATCCTTTACTCCATCATGAACTCAAAGTGAAGAAGAAAAAAGACAAAAACCTGCACATTTTTAGAGAGCAAACTATTCACAGCTTGTCCTTCAGTGCCATATGCCAAGCTGTTCAGTATCCACCTTGTTATGATTTAATCTCTTTCATATTCTTCTAGATAGTATGTAAGAACATCACCTAGCCAGGACAAAAGCATTTCTGAAGTCATGATGCAACATAGCAGCTACTTTTCTCCTGTTCTTGGGACCTGTTATCCTGTCAAAGAAAGGAGTCAGGCTGGACTCCTGTGACCTGTTCCTGAAAAATCTGCTTCTGTTGTATTTGCATTTTATCCTGCTGGTGCTTATAAAGTTGTAAATAATTCACAGAATCCTGCTAGGTACCCAAGCAAATCTGACTGGTCTGGCTTCTCACCATTCACAATCTTCTCCCTTTCCTTCTGTTGCTTGCTCTTCTCTGGCCTGTTGGGATCTCGCCTTCCACCCTCATTTTGCACTCAAAGATGATTGTTAATGTTTCAAAGAGTGCTTCAGTTGATCCCTCATTTACCCTTGGGTGACTGTCATCTGCCTCTCATGGCTTATCTCAGTTCTCTAATTTATGCCATACATTTAAAACCTTTAACTGATTTAAACAGTTCAGCACTGAGGAAATCCCAGGGAAATATCAAATAATAGTTGTTATTATACATTGATTTATCAGTCTGCTGACTCAGGAGAAATAATGGCTGTTTTAAGCCCCATATTTTCAAAGGTACCTTCAAATGCAGATAAACATGAGATTTATTTGGTCTAATGATAACAGTTTATAGCCCTGTTTGGAGATAACATTTTTGTTGCAAAAAAATAATGAAAGATAAGTTTCAATTTCCTCTTTATGTAACTGTGATTCCTTCAGCTGCTACTCTTTATCATTTATAGAGCCAAAATCTGCTGTATTTTTGTTTTAAAATACTATTTTTTTAACCCAATAGTAATGGAGTCCATAATTTTGTTTCATATCACTCAAACTGTTACCATGGAAATAATTCTATATGGAGATGGGTCAAGAGAAAATAATCTCTCAGAGAAGATTGCTACTTGTAAAGCACATAAATTATAATAATTTAATCAAAAGCATAAAGTAGTCAGTCTGAAAACCTATGGAAATATAATAATTCAATTGAACTGTCTGATCTTTCTCTCCTGTGCATATCTTCTACACTATTGTTAAAAATCCATTACTAATTAACCTCTAATATAGTTTTCCAGGACACAGCCCAGTTGGCCACTGAAAGTGTTTTGAAAAGGAGATGAGAAGGCATTGATGCTGGATAAAATAAAGAGCATTGTTCTCACTGTTGCTTGTCACTTCAAGAAAAATGTGATTTCTCCTGGATATAGAATCCTTTATCTTTATGCCCTACTGTAGTGCTGTGGGAAGGCTTGCAATGCTTAATCCCTGTCTCAGATGTGGCTGCACATCCACTGTGAGTATTTTATCTCCAGGAACTTCATCTCAAATTCAGTAAAAAAAAACCCAAAAACCAGCAAGGGTCTATGTAAAGAAAACGTTGCTTTTTTGAAGTTCAGCGTGGATGCAGATAGCAGCTGGATTGTCAGCTATTTTGGTATCACATAATTATTTTGGTGTAAAACAAATGCATAGCAGAAGTTTCATTTTACTTTACTTCTGTTCTTCATATTATTTCCCCTGTGAACCCTTGTAGTGTATCTGCCACACTGGTGTCCATGAGCTGTATTAGCAGAGAATTTCCTATCTCACTGTCTCTTCCCTGTACAGTGTTTCACCTGGGCCCAGATACATTTTTATCTGAGATTTCTCCAGTGCCCTTCACCCAAGATTGACCAAGGTGTTATGTTTGAAATGAGCTGCAATAAGAGATTGGCAAAAATTCTTCCCATTTCAAAGACAGCTGAAACTAGATGGATTTATTGAGTGGTTTGCTCCTGGCTATGATCCCACTCTGCCAGAACTGGGTTAAAATCCAAAGCACCCAAAGCCAACGTTATCCTTCAATTCAACTTCTAATGTCTTGTCATTTCAGTTTCTAGGGTGACCCATGAATGTGCAATACCTATTCATGTCTAAAAACTTTGGAGCAAGGTGAAAGGGGAATAAAACTTTACCAAAGTTACAAAATACAGAAGAAGAAAAATGACAAAAATAAGATCCAGTGTCCCTGGACAGCAGGATTAACCAAAAAGATATGAAAACTTATGATTAATGTCACTAGCAGAGGAGAAGTGATTTTTCCTTGCAGAAATGATATAGGGGGAAATATAAGCTGAAAAAAAAATGTAATAATAGTTATTGGGCCATTGTTTTCAAAACTCAGGACAGACTTTTACCTAAAATGGTGATAAGATATTTAGAGGGAGAAATGCAGGAAAATCAGGAAGTCTGTAAGATAAATCTTAAAATAGCTTGTGGAGGCTTCCAGCCTCTTGGTATTGACAAGGCATTAAGTGCAGACAACATCCGCCCCAGGGTGCAAAGGGAAGCGGGGGTGGGATGGAGAGAAGTCCAGCATATTTTTTTTCCAAGGTCACTCGTCCTCCCACAATGGGGGCAGACTAAGTAAACACAGATGAGTCAGAGGCACCAGCAGCTGCCAAGACTGTTCAATAGTAGCAGTGGAGAAAATCCCAACATTTGCGGAATGTTGGGAAGGGCTGGAGAAAGGAGGATGGTTGCTATAAGAAGGCAGATCCAGGCTTTCTGCGCCCTTACTCAGCAGCTCCCAGCTCTCCCCATTATAGGTGTAAGGAGCACCAGTAAATCACTTCTAGCACAGATGTCCAAATGCTGGAAGCATGAATGTGCCTTTCCTCTCTGCTTTTTCCTCCTGCACCTAGCAGAGGGAGGTCAGAGTGAATGACAGCTCACAAATACACACTTCAGCTTGGGAAATTTCCAAATTTAGGAAAAACCCCAGGCATTTCCCTCAGTCTCACTGAAGTCAAAGAAGAAGATACATATATTAAGAGTTTTATATGAATTCCCAAATTGGATACAGATTAATTTTGTTCTTGACTTTTTAATCAAACAAAGCATTTCTGGACTAATAAAAAAGAGATTTATTACTAATATGAATTTACCATACGGTTTCACTTTTTTTTTCCCAGATGATTACTTATTCTGACATGACAAGTCTGAATATAGATGGTCAGGTTTAATAACAGGTTACCTAAAGAATGCTTTAGTGTTCCTATTTGCCAATTGCTTTTTGCTTTTATGCATAATAATAATAATAATAATAATAATAATAATAAAACCAAATTATATAGGAAATGCTATAGGAAATTCAGACCAGTAATGATCTTGTACTAAAATTCTAAAATATTAAACTATCTCTGACCTCTGAATAATTAATTGTTGCCAACAACCAATTTAATAACTCTAAAGAACAAGTGATGTGGTAGTGATACACCCTCAAATCCTTTGTGTGTCTAACTGAACTTTGTCACATAAAATTCATCATTTCAGGTAAGAAGGCAGGCTTGCCCCCAGAGACTTTGCATTTTCCTTCCTTATTGACCTACCATTGTAAAGTAGTATCACTGTAAAGAGCACTATTGATTTTCAGAAGGTCTTTAGAAAAGCAGTCTCTTGGCTTCATTAAAAATTGAACAGCTTATTATAGTGCTATGTCTGGAAGAGAGCTAAGATGGTCTGCATTAACCTCCAACTGACTAGAGAAATAGGGAAAAAACCATGATAAAGTATGTAGAAGTCCAGATTTGAAGTTTCAGACCTAGTATAGCTTTGATCTCCAGCTCTGCAGATATCTCCACAGCTGCTCCCTGTCTGTGGAGGTTCCTGCATTGCATGGGCAACTCAGAACTTTACCACATATTTTCTGAAGAACCAGAGCTTCTTCATGTAGTGCCTGGATAAGTCAGTTTAGCTGAGTTCAGCCCACCTTACGCCCAAACCTGCTCATGTGACCCTGCCCTCCCTGTCTCAGGGTGCTGGGGGTTGCTTCATGGTCACACTTGCCTCATGGTCACACTGCCTATCTTCGATACCTAAAAGACAATTCCTGGCAATGCCTCATTTCGGTGTCTCTGAGGTATGCACAATATTTCAAACCCCAATTTAAGGCTCAGCTCTCACATGTATGTGTAAGCTCCCTAAATCTCTTCTAGAACTCAAAGTCAGATGTTGCAGCATATTGCAGCAGTGATGAGCAACCTATCATCAAGGCCTGTTGTTGGATACTCTCTTTGGTCATTTTTACTGGGTTTTAACATCTTCAGGAGTTAGGCAGAGCCTGAGAGATAAGTTCTCCATGGCTTTCCAGAGCTCTCTGGTGTTTAAACTGCTCTGGTGCAGCATCTGGTACTTATGAGAGCTTGAGTTGACAATTTGGTCCCTGTGTGACCCAGAGTTTCTTGATGTTTATTGTCCTGTCTGATGTATAAGGCCATAGAAATGCTACATAAAATTCAGAGGTAAAGAACAAAGTAAAAGTCTCAGATGGGATTTCTGAAAGTTTTAAAACTTTTTCCATCAGGCCATTCCCAGCAGGCAGAAAAATCCTGGCTGAAGAGTAAAGACTTCTGAAATGGATAGCATTAAAAGATGTCTTTTATTACCTTGCTTCAAAGTACAGATCATGACCATTACGTTATTTGGGGCTACAAGTTCCAGACCTCCTTCTCCCCTCCCTTTTCATCTAACTAGCAGAGGAAAAGGCTGTAACACAGCCTTTAGCACAGCATTGAGCACAAGGTAATGCATCTCTCTCTAGAACTAGTCGGAACCCCTCCTACCCCCCTCAGCAGACTCTCAGGCAGATTATTTCAGCATCTGTGTGATGTGCACAGTGACAGACCGAAGACAGGTATTTGTCAGCTGTCTCCTTGCTGACTTTTAGATAAGAGCAGTCTTTCCTACTTCAGGCCACCGGAAAGGAAAAGGTCTGCACTCAAAACATGCCAAAACTGGGAGCAAGCTGCAGCTTCCAGCTTCCTTTTCCCAGTTTGCGGGGCTTCTTCACCAGCAGTGCTGTGGAGGGTGGGATCCAGCCTCCACCCTGTCTGGATAAAGTCATACTGATGTCATTCCTTGGGTGTCTGATGTACAAAGCTAAAAAAACATGAGCGTCTGCTGTCCCTGGTCAGCCCAGGAGGCTCAACTGAGGCATCTCAGGCTGCTTGAAAGCCTCCTTTCTGCCATGAGTGGGGGAAACACATCTTGTCACCCAAAAAGCAGCATGTAAGTGTCTCTCTGCCATCCCCACAGGCACCTTGGACGATCCTTGTGGACATCCCTCCTGGCATTCCCAGGGACCAGACCCTGGAGTGATGACACATACCCTACTTGATGTAGCATGGCTGTAGGGCCCTGCCAGATGCCAGGAGGACACATACACACCTACTCTGTGGGTGTCTGTATCCCAGACCCCAGCCTGCCTTCTGGTATGTCTGCAACCTGAAACACCCATTGATTCTCCCTCTCCAGAGGGTTGCTCTCTCTCTCTTCTTCTCCTTTGCAGTCCTGGAATTTGTTGGAAGTTAGCACCTTCAATGCCTCTGCATCAAATTTGGCTGAAGCTGCTGGGCAAAGGTCTCAGAAAAGGTGGGTCCTGGTCCCACAGGAAGAAAGAAAAATAATAACAGGTATAGTGATGCTGTCCAGGAAAAACTATCCTGATCTGTATGGCAGGCAGGAATGTGCTGGGGCAAAGCATCAAGTTGAGGAGCCAGAAGAGGTCATGTCAATGCTGACACCCAGGTCATGAATGTCCTCCTCCCTTTCCTCTACCTCCCTTCACCCCAGCTCTGAGGAAAATCAGACTGCTCAGCACCCTCATCCAGAAAAGCAAATGAATGGCTTGCAATGGCATTAGCACTCCAAAATGGCTCAGGCTGTGGTGAAAGCTGGAGTGTGAGTCTACAGCAGCAGATGGTGCTGAGTTACTGAGGTGGAGCAGAGAGCAGGCCCAGAGAACTGGTAATTAAAGGGTTAGGGAGCACCACAGTACCTGTGAGAAGCAGGAGGGTACCCAAAGTGCCAGCAGCTCTCCCATGGATGTACACACAGGTATCCCCACTGGTCCCAAAAGCAGTGCTGCTTGCCAAGAGGAACCAAAAAAGTGTTACACTTTTGGCAGCAGCCAATTGTCCCCTTTAAATAAGTTAAATTGATTCCTTGTTTCAGGCAAGACTACAGTCTGTTGGGCTCAATAGTGGGAGGGAGGTTACTTATGGAAATACAGAGGAGCATAAACTACCCATGCTAATATATTAGTATATTTTTGAGGGATGACTGATCATTGCCTGGCAAACAGCTTGTTGCTACATCAGTCTTCCTCAGCAGAAAACAAAAAACATGAGCTGTTTGCTCACATCATGTTCAGGTTTTTTTGAGCCTCCGGCACTCATGTTCCAGCGCAAGCCATGAATCACCTTCACACCTGCATGAGGCTGAGTTGAACTGGTGGTCTTGTGAGCTGATATCCATCCTCTGAATGCCTCCAGTAGTTCTGCAAGTGAGCAGAGAGGGTTCTGCATACTCTGGATGTGTCAGTCTGTCAGAGTCACTGACATGGGGTCCCCCTGACCAGGTTTTGGTCCCCCTGACCAAACCCTGTGTGGTTTTGGGCTGCGCTTAGAAATGAGGCAGATGGGACTTGCTGGTATTTCAGTCTTCAGGCTAGTTTATTACTTTTATCAGTTCAAAGCCCTGGATGACAGCAGCTTCCTTGCACTCAAGGCCATGTGGCAGCAAGACCCCAAAATGCCTGCTTCAAGGCCTTATATACAAGATATGCTATCCAATTAACTACTACAATGTACCTTACACATAGTTTATTATTCTTTTATCACTAATTCCTAACTACCTATCTGTCCATGCAGTACCTGCGTTGCGGGCACTTTTGTCCAATGAAATTGTGCTCTCCACACTGCAGAAAATGGAGTTGGTAGAAGAAGGAAGAAGGAGGTAGGGACAACACCCAAAATCCTTCATCTTGGTCTCTTACCTAGGTCCATGCTAGATCAAACCCAAAATCTAAATTTTTCACCCTGTGACAAACTACAACTATGTTACTGCCTATTTCCCACACTTGTTGATTCAAGCTCATCCCAAAGCTTTGGAAGCTTTCTCCATGGATGAAAGTTAAAAGCAGTGTTTTCCTGGGGATCAGGACTTCTCAGGACAGGCAGAGAAACATTCCCTGTGTCCAGGATTTCCACATCAGTGCAGGACATAACCAGCAAAGGCTGATTGCCAGCTGGTGCTGCCTGCCTCGGCAGGGCACAGAGGGCCATGAGGCAGCTCCTTGACTCCCTGCCTGCTGCTTCCAGCCTCTGGCTGGGCCAGGGGTCGGTCAGGTGAGGCTGATCCAGCAGCACAGCCAACTCCCTCCCTCCCTCAGGGCTCAGATTAACACGTGTGGCGGGGAGAGCAGGTGGAGCTGGGAGCACACAAAGCGCCCGAAGCCGGCCCTGCTGGCAGCGCGGTGACTGCCGTGCACCAGCTGCTGTGCCACTCTTGAGGTACTTGTCATCAGGAGGTGACAGGGCCAGGAACTCCAGACAGATGGCCCTGCACTGGGGCTGGTGGTTCTGCAGCCTCCATGGCACTCTTAAGGAAACTGATCAGTGATAAATGTGCCTGTGTGTGCCAGCAGTGACTGCACAACCCTAAAGCCATCAGCCAGCTCCAATGGCCGCCAAAATGAGCCCTCTTGGGCAATGGAGTGGTCAAAGGGACAGCACCTCCTGGCTCTGCCACTGCTGGAAACACTGTGGGGCAGGATGGAGCAGGAGAGTCCCCAGGCTTTCCTTAATAAATGTGTGGGATTGCTTGAGGCACATGCTGGGTGAGATGAGGGCCACAGGGCCCATGTACCATGGCTGTGCCCCCACACTGCACAGCCAGGCCCATGTATAATGCAACTCTGTAGCCCAGGACACAGCAGGATTTTGGAGGGAGGAACACTGCCAGTGTCTAGAAGGAGAAGGAAAGAGATGCTTACTGGCTTAGACAACTGCACTGCCCTTTGCCTTGGGTCTTCAGGACTGGTGTGTTTGTGATCGCTCTGGGCAGAACAATGGCAAGAGCAGAGAGGGCTCTAGTGAACTCTGAGCTGCCATGGACTAGAGATTGAAACAGTGTCTAATTATTCCAGGCTCATCCCCCAAAATGTAGAAGTTAGAAATAGGAGAAAAGATAAAATGTCATGGGGGGAGATTAGTGCAGGAGTAGAGCTTTATGTGGAGGCATGCATGTGCTGGTGCTCCCCAAAAGGTCTTCGGGTACACTGCTAAATGTGAGGTGTTCATAGGCCATTTTTCCCCAAAGCTTTCCAAAATATGCCTCTGGTAAGCCCCAAGGCCGGTGATGGCCACACGTGAAGACTGGTAGGTACTGACAGAGCGATCTGCTGTGGCTGCACCCTTGTCTTTACAACACAAAGGAGGGAAACAGCCCTTGCACGGAAAGAATGCAGCATTTCCACTGAAAGGCGGGACAGAAGGATGCAAGACAATTTGTGTGTGGCCACAAGGCAGCACATTTGAGACAAAAAGGAAAGCTCTATCAGTGCAACTTTCCCAGACACACAAGCCATAAATCAGAGCGCCCTTTCCCGTCTCCTGCATTGAGCTTCCCCTTAGCTGCAGCAGTCTCTGCTCATTCATTTCCTCCCCTCCCTCTCCACCGTTTCTTTCATTACCCACTACAAGACCTATTCATGGACATCCCCTGAAATGTCCCATTTGTCGAGGGAGTTGCAGTGCTTGCTTTCACTTCCAGCTACTGGACATTCTGAGGTAGGGGCCCAGTTTTTGGTAATAAACATTCCCTTTGTCGAAAAAAAAAAAAAGCAGAATTAAAGTGCCAGCAAGCGGTGTCTGTCTGCTAGACAGGGGGCTGGTCTGGCCTTAGCCAGCTATTGAAATGTCTTTGTGCCATGTTGCCATAGCTACCCTCCAGCTAAACAGGGAAAGAGCTCCTTTGTCCCAGATTAAGACCAGCAGACTTTTGGATCAGAGCCTGATGGAGACTGAGGAAAGAGCTTGTCTGCAGCTGCTGGGACTCTTCTGCATTACTGCTGTGTGTGCATTAGATTGGGCAAAAAAAGGAGACAGGGAATTGTTTGAAATACATTGATTTTACATGCATAGATAGATATACACATATGTTCATATACTTTATTTTTACATATATATATATATATATTTATATACACAAAGGAGGCTGTGGAAAGGTACTGACTGAGGGACAGGTTTGCCAGGAAAGAGGTGTAGTATGAGTAAAAAAGACTTGAAACAAATGCAGCAGGAGCACTTGCAGCACTTGTTCATGGCTGCCAGGGATAGCAACCAAATCCCTTAAAAGGGGACCACAGGTCCTGACCAAATTATTCTGAGATGAGTGTTCCAGAAAATTCATATCAAACTAGCTGGGCCTTGTGCTATACAGTGTCAGTGTTGGCCCTGCAGATCCTTGTACATCTGACTTTGCAAACTCAGAGGTGTGTGAACTGGGGCAGTGAAGCGGGGACAGACTGGTCAGCAGGGCAGGCATGGAGCTGGGTACTCAGGATGTGCTGCAAAACCCCCATGGAGAAACAAGGGGGCATTGGCCTAAATGTTAATCATGAAGGGGATTAGTATGCAAGTGATCTTTTTCTGCTTCAACTGGATATTTAGTTTGGCACAAGTGAGGCTGGGTGTTCCCACCCTGCACTGAGGTAGTCCTAGCTCTGAGTTTTCTTTCTGCCCATCATCTTAAAATAGCTCCATTACTTGAGGGTGTTCACAGAGCAGGAAGAATTTCAGACCTCCTGAGGCTGTGATAGAATAAGTGACACAGACTACTTAGGGAGTGAATTTACATTAATTCAGAGGAAAAGGGCTGGATATGTTGTTTGGATGTTTGGATGTTTGGATAATATACAAACTAATTTTGAGGGAACACCTGAAGGCATGGTAGTAAAGGACAAATTATGATAAAAATAAATTCAGGATTTACCAAGGTCACTTGAGTCAGACTAACTTGATAAGGAAAAAAAATAAAAAAGAGCAAACAAAATACTCCATGGGCTTTTTTAGACAAGGGAAATGCTTTAGATCTAATCTGTCTGGACTTCAGCAACACTTCTGATAAAAGAGCCACATGGGAAATTATTGTTTGTGTTGGAAGAAGCAGGGATTGGTATTTGTACAGAAGGTCTCTCAGGAAATGGCCAAGAACAAACACAACAGGTTCTCCTGAAAGGAAAATGATAGGACCAGGGGGACATAATGGGTGAAATTACTTGGAGCCAGTTTTAGATAGTTTTCTTCTGGAACAAAAAATAAGAAAGAGCTAATGATATTTGCAGACAATACATAGTTGGGAGGCATCAGTGAATTGGGAATAGCAAAAAGGAAAAACACACTGCATTTGAGAGCTGTATCAGCAGACCTGGAGTGAAGAGTTCAAAGTCCCTAGCATGCACTAAGGCTCCCTCTACACTAATTAATTAAACTGAGCCAGGGCAGGTTTATGAACTGCCCCGTGATCATTGGTGAGGATAAATGTTTATGTGCTTCCTGGCACTGTTTGACGGGGCTGAGCAATTCCCTGCTAGACAATGCCCAGGCATGGTTTGGGGATTAGCACCGGCCAGGGGCGGCTTCCAAGGGGCTGTAGGGATGAGGTCACTCTGGTTTGGAGATTGAGAGAGTCATGGATGTGAGCCATGCCACGCCATCAGGCCCTGGCTCACTCTACTGACTTGCCATAAATGTGGCCTAAGAAATTACAGTGTTTTACTGTAGAGTGTGCTGATCAAATACAAAATGTGCACCAGGCAGCAAACACAGTCACAGCTTGCATCAGAAGAGGCTTCTGAAAGCATCCTTTTGCTCCTTTACAATGCTTTCTGAAAAAAAAAAAAGTGTTTAATCATGGCCTTCTCTAGCCCAGAGTCATCCCAAATGGATAGCATGCAAAGAAGAAATATTGGGGGGAGCAGCAAACATGTCCAGTGAGAAGAAATTGAGTGAATTTGGCCAGCTTAGTCTGACAAAACAAAAGCTAAGAAGCAATTAACTTGTGCTGTCTATTAATACATCAAGCAGATACACACCAGAGGATGAAAAAAAACATGTAAGCTAAAGCCACTGTTGGCACCAGTACAAATGAGCATCAGCCAGCCACAGATAACTTTAGACTTGAAATTAAAAGTAGCTCTTATCACTGGAGGAGAATGCTTCATATACAACAGAAGGAGCAGGAGGAGCATTGGAGGCAGGAGTGAATCTTGGTTTAGGAGGTGATGGCTGCACATCTGGCTATGTGTGACACGGTGGCTTGTGACAGCAGACTGGTGCCTTCTGAGAGACTGGCCTCACTGACCCACAGAGACCTCTTGTCCAGCTTCTTTTCTTCCTAAATAACTCACAGGAAAGTCTGGTAATAATGACCATCAGAAGTGATGCTTAGCCTAATAGTTCCCACCCTCCACTGAGCTCTGTTATTGACCTCACTGACCACAGCCCTGTGAACATCAGATGAGGCACGGCTGCTCAGGGAAACAAGTGCCAATTGCTCTGCTTTTTCCTGGATTGCTGTGTAAGCATGTGGCTCCTTGAGAGACCTGGCCTCACACACATTGTTAGAAACTAAAACATAGGAAAAAAAGAAAATGTAAATTAAAATAAGGGGTTCCATAGCATGTGTTAGGAACTGCAGCCTGAGGATGGCTTAGAAGGCAAGAAATTGTGGTAATTGCTCTGGCTAGTAACTGTGCAGAGCCAATTTATTTCTTTCTGCTTTTCTTTATGCTTGCTTGTCTCAACTATTAGTAGTGTTTTGTTTATTAAACCAGTGCTTTGCAACTGTGGTCTGCAGGTGCTGGAAGTTTCTGGGCTGCTTGGAAGCAGTTATGCAAAAATTAATTAAGAAAAGGAAATCTGTGGTGGGAGCCCTAAATTTGCTAGACAGAAAGTCTCTGTTGCAGAGCAGTCCAGATCCCTTACCCTCAGAACTCAGCTGTCCCCAAACCTTCTCTGAGCATTTACACTTTGTCCAGCACAATCAAACCGTCACTCATCCAGCTTCTATATATCCGTGGGTATAGCCTCTCTAATGTAGCCCAGAGGTGCAGGGCCCACCCTCAGTATTTCCACAAAATAACATGTCCCTGCTCATTTAAGAAGGGTTTAAAGGTCCCTTTCAACCCAAACTATTCTCTGATTCTATGATTCCATTTATATGCAGTACAAAAGCCTGCAGATGGATACAAAATACATATCCACGTGAGAAAACTTGGAGAAGGGTCTTTGCATGTCAAAAGGCAGAAAAAAAGGAATTATTTTGTCTCACAGTACCTCCTGTGCTCTCACAGCTTCTCAGGGATTTGGGGAGCAGTTGAGAAGCTCCAACTGTTGCAGAGAAGCAAGAGGAGGAGGAGGTGAATGAGAAGGAGGAGGTGAATGAGGAGGAGGAGAAAAGGCAGCAGTACAGCAGCTGCTCTGTTTCAGTGCTCCTTTGGACATTTGCCTTTCAGCCAAGTCATTCAACCCCCACATGCAATAGTCATAACTTTGCATAGTTTAGTTTTTATCTGTTATTTAGTCATGACCTGATGACAAAATCAGCAGCACAATTCAAATCCTCCAGTAAGAGTATCAGTAGCTCTGAGATGTCTCCTGAGACACAATTTACAAATCTTTCCCACTTCTTAGGAATCAGCTGCAAAGTTTGCATGCAGATCCAGGGTTATTTAGATGCAAAAGATTGAATGTATTTCCAATATTTGCAGTTTGACACCCTATGCATGTTCCAACTTCTCTTTCTATAAAGCTGTCAGTTTGTAATGTGCTATTCAAAGAGGTGAATCAAGGGAAGATGAACCGAGGTTTTAGGTCTGGGGCTGAGGTGAAGCAAGTTGCTGTCCTTGTCACTGAAGTGTCTCTGTCAGGGACAAATAGTTTAAATCCTTTTTTCTATATCCTGGGCCACTATAAGGAAAAATGTTCTTAAGAACACAGGGCATTTAGGCTACAATGATTGGAGCCCTAGGAATAGGCTCCAGAACTATGAAGGTCTTTTGGGCATTATGGATTTCAAAAGCATAAAGACTCCTAAATACTTAATAGCTCTGGAGGTGAAAACTTGCATATATGTTCATATATGTGCACATTTCTTCAGCAGTGTTTCTACACCACAAAAGTTTCCCCCTTCACTGGAGGACAGAAGAGAGGCAGCACAATGTCCTGGCCCTCCACAGCAGTGGAATGGATTGCAGAGGCCATGAAGTTTGCATTAAAGCCCTTGCTTTGTGCTTCGCCACCACAGTTGGATGCCCAGAGAAGCTGTGGAGCCTCAGCCTTAGAAGACTATTCTAAACCTCACAGGGGATGGCCCTGAATCACCTGCTGTAGCTGGCCTTAATTTGAGCAGGGGTTTGGACTACGTGATGATCTCCATACATTCCTTCCAGCCCCAGCTCCTCTGTGACTCTGTGATAGATACTTCCACACACATATTTTTACATCATTTATATACACATATATGCAACCCCTCAGTGCTTGGATATCTGGCTGAGTTGCAGAAGCTCAATGAATTATCATCCATCAGGTGATGCCAGTGAAGCTCACACACTCATCTGCAGAATCTTCATGTGCAACACAGTGTAAACCTCTTTTATTGAGGTCTAGGATTGGTCACTTTACTTCTCAGCTGATGGCTGAAAGGTACTCCAGCACACTCTGCTCCAGAGATGGGGTGGAAGGGCAAACCTGGCCAGCAGCAGCACAGTCACGATGGCTTAGCTGGCATTAATCAGCTGGCAGTAATAGGGTTGTCACCAGCTCACCAGGCTCTGAGCCTAGCATGTGTAGATTCAATACAGTGACCTGTGTTCACTGCAGCTATGAGGAGAGGAGGTGAAGCTTTGTTTAACTTGACCTGATACAGATTCCCATGTAAGGAAACAAGGTACAGGCCTGTTCTGCCCCTTGCTGAAGCTGCTGGATCATATTTCACCAGTACTTCTTGGCTGAGCTGTGGGATAGCACAGTGGCTGGCCTGACCTGTCAGGGGAGGAACTTTTCTGCTCACTGGATACTGAAAGCAGACTCTAAGATGGAGCTTCTGTCCTCGACCAGGAGCCATATGCCCTCTCCTACTGCCCGGCTCCCCATGCAAGAAAACGTCACATCACTTCTTCATCCTTGTCCACTTTTGTTCTGTCCTAGGAACCAGAAGATCTCTGAGGACATCGTGTCTGTTGCCAGGCTCATACAGTGCCCAGACCCCACAGGACTTGTACTGCAAAAGCAAAGGAAGGTGCTTGTTGGACTTTGAGCAATATTGCCTGCCTCTAACAAGCAACCTTGCTGGTGCTGTCTGCTGGAAGCCTGTGTACATGATCTTCTGGAAGGAGACATTTAGTCAATACACTTGGTGTGAAAAGCAAAATGTAGGTAGGAGCAAGGGATGAAAGCTCTCTTAATCATTGTCATTGATTTTCTGAAATGGCTCCACGTCTGTTCATAAGAAGGATGCAGTGACATTCTATGTTTATTCAGTGTCTGCTCTGGGTGGGAGGAGATGGCCATGCCAATTAAAAAGTTTAATTAAAGCTGCAACCTTTCTGTTCCAGAGATGGCAGCCTGTCATCTGCCAATTTTATTTTCATGAATAAGTCATTAAAGCTGGAGCTGCTGAGGACTTATTCAAACAGTTCATGTTTTCATTGCATCTTCCCTGCTTGCTGGAAATCATTGCAGATGCAATATCAAGGCCTTCAGGTGAAACTCGAGAATACAAGTCCAAACAGATCAGAATGATATCTGTGGTGTTTTACTGCAGTATTAGAATCTCCCAACAGAAGGGATATGCTGTTATAGTCCATAGCAAGACTAATACAAATGCATTTCATAGACATATCACACCAAATAAATCTTCGGGAGCACCCAATTCCATTTTTTGCCTTTTTACTCACTATGGCTCTTCCCTCTGTGGATCATGTGGCTGTATCAGAGCGAGGAGATGCATATCACCTCTGAGCCACGGCTGCCTGCCTCTCCAGCTGCCTGGGATGTACCAGGTTCCTCAGTGACCAAATTCAGATCTATCCTATGACAGAGAAAGTAGAAATGACATCTTATGACCTTGTTTTTGCTACCTCATGAACTACTTCATGTTCAGATGAGTAAGTTCCAATCTTAGTTCAGGCTGCTTGAACTACCTCTGAAGGTGAGTTCACATGATCCACATGACTCCTCTCAGAGTTGACTGAGGAACACTGATCTGCAACTTGAAGTGTTACTGTTTGGATGTAGGGAGATAAACCCATGAGCTATAAAAAAATCCTCATTTGTTACAGATTTGTTAGCTCTTGATGGTTGTTCTGCTGCTTTCCAAAGTAATTGAGTCATCTGTGCTGAAAGACAAGTCTCTTTCATCTGGACCAGGTGAGACCTGAGTCAGCATTTGGACGCTGCTCATCATCTCTGTGGGTTCCTCTAACCAATATGTTTCCTTCAAGAGGAAGGAAGAGCCATGGCTCTTCCAAACCAGCCTACAGGTGAGGAGAGACTGGCATTAAAGAGGAGTAATGACACAAGAAGTAAATATTATCTGCTTCCAGGCTAGTCTGGCTTTGTGGGAATTTGCCATAAGCAAACCAGGCAGATACATCGCCACTTCAGTGTTGTTGGCCTTACAGCCTGCTGAATGTCTGCTACACTCTGCAGATGAAAAAAACCCAGTCATTTTGTGAAATTGAACAGATCCCAGCCCCCTAAAATATTAGTCCCAAGAAATTTAACATGCTTGTAGATGCAGCTAAGACCAAGCCCATGGGTTTGTGCTGATAGCTGTATGGATTTGTGCACATCTATGTCTGTGCATACGAATACTTACGCCCACTGCAAAATACATTAGGAGTCAAAATTCAGTAATGTGGAAGTTGGCCTAATCATTTCTGTTAAAGAAATATTTAAACATTAGAATTATTAAAATTTTAAAACCTTAGGAAAATCAAACTGGAGGCTGGGATGGATGTCCACTTTGGCATGACAGAAAGAACAAGGCAGGTGAGATTTTCAAAGGTAATATTGGGCAGCAACTACATGACTCCCACAAAAAATACATGAAAAGTTATATGGTTGAATCTTCTGGTCTATTCCTGCTTTTCTCCTTTACAGCTGTGTCGGGATCCTTGAGCCTGCTTTGAAAAATTGATCCAAGCATCCAGCCTGTTCAGAGAACAGCAGAAAGGCTCTGTGTTAGCGGTTGTGTTAGGGTTGGAGAGCCAAAATTCAAGCTGATTCAAGCAGGTACAGCTGGAAGCAGTGAGGTGAAACTGAAAAAGAGAAGCTGCAGATTAAATGTCAGAGCTGCTTTTTCCAAAGCCAAGTTCTGTTAGCCTGGGGGACAACATCCAAAGAGAGTTACGGAATTCCCATTAGCTGGCCCTTTTGAAAGCTTTGCTATACCAATAACACTCAATAATACATTTTTTTGGAACAAACTTATGCTGGCAGAGAATCAGGAGGTGAATTAATAGATCCTTTTTGGCTCTGATTTTTATAGCTGTTCACATTAAATCCTAATACAAGAAGTTATCTTTATAGCAGGCAATGAAAGGTTTTCGCTGTAGATCACTACCTGAAAAGTACATGCTGCACATCCTTACAGTACAGGACATTTTATAATTTCATTTGATTTCAAGTGGCTGGAGTACCCTATAGCCACCTTCAAGTAAGTTAATATTTTAGCAAGAATCAATGGCATAATTAAAATTTATAGATGTCTCTCATCAATAGATCCATGTGACCAAGTTTACAACATGGTGGTACTTGGATAAATCATTTAGTATTTATGGATGGCTCATAAAAAGTCGTGAGGAGGACTTATCCACAAGGGATGACAGTAATTACATACTGGTATGGTTTTAAACATAAATGTAATTTGTTATTAGCACTGTGAACTGAAACATGCTTGACTTAAAGGAACAGTGCTGTGTCAATAAAAACCTCATGATGATAGGGCCTAATGTTTGGGATAGCCTGTCTTACATCTCACCTTCAGAAGGATATTCCCTCTCAGCTTTCTGACTCCACTGGTACAAAATGTCAACATGTGTATAAAGCCCTGATTGTTAGAACTCTTCTGGAATGGTTTCTTTGTCACAGTGGAAAATGTGAGTGGACATGGATGTCAGATTTAAGTGCCAACAGATGGCAACAGCCCATAGATGGTTGTTTTCCCCTCTGGAAGGCTCTGAGCAAACCTGATTGCTCAGGACTGTCTGGTCAACCCTCTTCAAACCCACAGCTAACTTTGGGACCTTTTTCTGAGTCAGTCAGAGGAAAAGGATGCATTTTGTCACATCTTTCCTTGGGTCCTCCTTTCCCCAGTTCATCTCCTGGTGTTGAGTAGCACATGCCTTAGCCTGGCTAAACCAGGTGAGAACTATACGAGATGGAGAAAATCCACACTACACCCAGCCACACCAAAGTATGTCCTCCAAAGAGAGACATCTTTCATGCAACTACCCCTGCCAGTGCCCGGAAAAGCAGGTGGTTTTGAGGAATTCAGTTGCTTTGCCAATGCTGGCATTTGCAAAAGTGGAACATACTCTCCAGGAGGCAGAAATGCCCAAAGAGATGTGTGGGCTGATTTCCTACTTCAGCTTCCCTCTCTACATGGGAAAACTTGTGTCCCGACCAAAGGCACAAATCTGACAGGATGGGGGGAAACAGACTCAAGTTACTCCAGAAGAAGTTTAGATTAGATATTAGGAAGAATTTAATCACTGAGGGAATGGTTGAGCCTTGGGACAGGCTGTCCAGGAAAGTGGTGAAATCATCCCTGAAAGTGTTCAAAGGAGGTGTGTTTGTGTGGGTGTGTGGGTGTGTTTATCTGTGTGGGGGGCACTTGGGGATATGGTTTGGTGAACATGGTGATGCTCGGCTAATGGTTGAACTTGATGAGCTTAGAGACCTTTTCCAAACTTAGCAATCCTGTGATTCTGTGACTCAAAATGCAGACTTAATGCAGCTGGACTTCCAGCCCAGCTTCCCAGGTATTTTACCAAGGACTATCCTTCAGCACAGGCAGATGCAGTCTTTGATTCCCAAGAGTAATAACCATCCTGCCATGTGATTGTAGAGCAGCAGCTTATTCCTGATTAATGGCAGCATAAATGAATTCTGATAAATCAATAAGGAGAAATTAAACATGAGCAAGCTGAACATCACTGACAGAACTTACTGTCTTATACTGACACAAATGCTGTGTGATCCCAGCAAGATTTTTCTCCACTCTACTGCTACTGCTTTATCATTGCTTCCCTTAAATAGAAATTCTGATAAATAACAGTTTTGATTTCTGCCTATATTCTGATTAGTGTCTTTCTTAAGACACAAGTAAATGAAGACTTTCTGTCTGCTTAATATGCAACGCTGACTCCTTTTGCTCACAGTGCAAGGATTTTCATGAGGTCATGCTGGTCAAACTGTAATTACAAAGGATTGCAAAATAGGGAGAAGATTATGTTGCTAGTCTTGAAGCAATTGATGAGACAAAGAAAGAAACAGGTCAAAATGGAAAAAGCAGGGAGGAGGGAATTAAAGGATGAATAATTAATGTTATAATTTGCCACACTGGAGTAGTCATCTCAATTAATAAAACCGTTAATGCAGAACCATCATTTAACAAATTCCTTGTAAGCCTGCTGTGCTCCTTGCACGTCTGTTTTTTGGGGGAGAGGGGCCCTGGTTGTCAGCCAAAGCATAAACAGCTCTAAACTGAACACTTACCAATTTAGTGCTATTGAAAGTGCATGAGGCTATCAGGGAGCAGGCTTTACACATCAAGTCCTTCCATTTTTTGAACAAAAAACATGGAAATGACTGAGCTGTGCAGCCCAAATCTGTGCAGGGGCTTTGAAAAGCCAGAGTGCCTTGGAGGTCAGAAGGAACAGGCACAGGATGCCGGGGCTGAACAGGTCTGATCACCATCCACACAGGCTGAGTAGAACACTGTTTCCTCTGCAGGCTCCACTAGCCACTGAGAGAAAACAATCTGAGAAAATATGATCATATTTGGGACATAACTTGGAAGCACTAGCAGGCCCTATGCTACAAGTGTAAATAATATCATCAATATTACAGCATTTTTCATTATTGTGAGACTCCCTCTCTTTGGCAAAGATACTCATTCCAGGTACTGATACTCCAATAAGACAGCTGTGTCCAGGGCCATGCTGACCACTGCCTGCACCAGCCGGCCAACAGCCTGCAGCCTTGCTATGGTGCACGTCACTCTTTTGAAAGCTACAGATAAACTCATTGTATGATTTATCTGAATTTATTTAAGCACAAAATAACCTGTCACAAGGAGTTTGAGTTTTCACTGACCTTCGCCTGATACACAGCTCCAAACCTGGCAGTATGTCAGTATATTTAAATCTGGAGTGTAAACACAACCAGCCTTGCTGTGCTCCCCTTCCAAAAGACTGTTTAGGTTACAGAAACCAGCCATGAGCTGAAAGAATTTGTTCAACCAGCTCATTGTGTTTCCTTCCTAACTGCTGCTAATCTGCTCAGAGGAAAGGTGCTCTTTTTTCCTGTGTGCTGGAGGCTGCTATATCAGGGCTCAAAGCTGCCTTCAGGGAAAACAATCACTTATGAGCTGAACTACATTGGAAGTGGCGTTTTGCCAAAAAAACCCGCATTGCTACTGTCATGCCAGGGACCCTCTCACTTTGCATATATATAAGCATCCTGAAAGGACTTAATTACAAAGACGCTCATATTCTTTTGGGGACCTTGTAAGTGTTCTTGGCTGAGTTTTGTTGGGTTTTTTTTGTTAACTTATGAAACTGAATCTTCCCTGTCAGCTTTAAAGCACAGGGCTAGTGGCTTTTCTTTCTGTCCCACAAATTCAGTTCAATCTCCAGATATTTCTTGTTCATGTGGATACATGTTGAGATTGCAATCTGTTTCCAAGGACAACCAGCTCCCCAGTGGCAGATTTACAGGCTCCTCAAAACAACAATGCTCTCTTTCACAAAACACTGAGTATGAGAGGGGAAAATGGAAGCCCATAAGGAACCTAAAATCCCCAAACTTTAATTTCTCTGGGTGTTTTCGGCAAAGGCAGGGATAGAGTAGTCATGGATCTGGGGACTCCCTCTTATCACTGAGCCTGGGTTCTCAGTCAGGTGCTTGAGTGTTTCTCAGAGATGGCACAGCAAGATTTGTCCCAGCACTGCTCCCTCTTGACACCTCAGCCCTTGATGAGGATCTTGGTGGCTTGAAGTGGGGAGTGATATTGGTAGCCACTGAAGAAGCAAGCACATTATTTCCCTGCTGACAGGATGGACTCACTGCAGACTGCTCCTCTGCTGATTCAGTATTTAGGCCTTCCTCTTCAGCCATCCTCTTCACCACTGACAAGCAGGAGAGAGCCCTGTGAGAGGAGCCTGCTGAGCCACCTCACAGGGCAATGGGAACTTGTTCTTGAGTGACGCCCCAGATAAAAAAGGGAGTCTGTTCCCTGATCTCATGTCTGTTTGGAGGGCAGGTGTATGGAGAAAAGGATAATTTCTGGGTTTGTGATTTTTTTTTTTTTTGAGATTTTAAAAGAAAAAGGATGATCAAAATAGCCTGTAGCAATAGTTAGTGAAACACTTGCTTGAACCATGGCATTTCCAGAGTAAAATCTTTGCTCTGAATAACAAAAGCAGGGTTCTGAAGCCAATCTCTAATTTTCTGAGTGAACAGTGTATCCATTCAGGAGAGATGGACATAAAGCTGACTGCATTTCACCAGAACTAATATACTTCCATTAAAGACTTTCATTTCAAAAAGCTGATGTGCAATGGTTGAAAAATAGGAGTTGAAAAATTCTCAAGCAGTTCCATTTTGGGTCTTCTCTCTTCCAAACATCAAGATACTGTGATAAACTTGAGTCCTCTTGGTATCATTTGTAATGCCTTAGATGCCTCTGGTTTAGAACAAAAAGCATTCCTGGAGATTAAATAGCAGCACTTTGTCAATATTTTGGAGTTTCCACTCAGTGAATACCAGGATTAGTTCAATGATCCAGCCAGTTCAGTTCACTGCCAATAAGAACATTATAAATACAATACTAAAAAGAAGGTTTTATTTCAACTTTTGACCTCAAGGTAGCAACTGCAGTAAAGCATGAATACAACTGGACATGGCTTCTAATGGAGGCCTGAGTTATTTTCCAGCTTAATGGCAGCTGATATATGTGTGTTTGCAATGTCTCTTGTGGGAACGCATTAAGCAGAAGAGTTAACTAATGTCAACTGATGATAATGCCTGGTGCTTCCTCTGGGGAGAGCCCTAGAAATGGGCTGGGTAAACAGCACACAGACTGCAGACACTGTGGCATGTTTGCTGAGGGGACCTTCAGCCGGCAGTGCACAAACAGCCTGGGGAAACTGGGCTATCCTGAATCAACAGGCCCATACTCCAGCCAAATGTGAAATTGTTTCTCCTGGATGAGATAAAGGCACTGGCAGAAATGATGAGTTATTAGGTTAGTTGTCAGCACCAGCTTTGCAAATGCAGCCAAATTCCAGCTGACTCCAGTTAGCCTGGGAAGACTGCACACAGCAGGTAAATGAGGCAAATAGTTGATGAGTCAGGGAAATATTTTTTTATACCTTTTTGAAGAGGTCAAATATGCAGTTTTCCCAAGTGGATCATTCCATTGTACTTTGCCATATACCAGACATTTTTGTCAGTTTATTTTTACCTGACCTTTGTTTTCTTCTATATATTGAAAAGTCTTAAATCTTGGTCTCATTGTGTCTGGAACATAAAGGTCATATTAACCATTTTCTACCAGGAGAACCTGGGAATAAGCCAGAGAAGCTCCTTGTGGGTGGGCAGGATGGATGTTCTGACACATCTTTGTGGGATTCCTGGTTTGCACAAACATTATCAGTGCTTAGCATAGGTCTCAGCTAAGACCAAGGTTCACAAAGTTTTATACATACCTCAAAACTTTGTAGGCCTATATTAAAGTAAGAAATCACACAGCCTCAAAAGAGGTTTGGCCCAAGTCTTCCATGTTATTTGGAAACTCAGTTCTCGAGTTACATACCAGAGAGATTTAAGGACCTGCCCTGAAGAGTCAGTAGATAATGCACAGATTGACACAGGAATTATGGCTCAGTTTTGCAGCTTACAAGCTTATACAAAGAAATCAATGGCTTAAGGAAGGTCAAGCAAGAAGAAATCTCTCCAACCCTGATCCACAGTTGCTGAGTGTGAGTAATGGATATGGGAGATGTCAGAGGTCAATGTGGGAAAACAGAACAAATGAGGATCTGAGCTGTTGAGACTGAGGCTGAAAGGAGAAATGGGCTGGGACGAGGGAGATGCAGGGAGTAGCTTGGATAGGACGGGAGCTCCTCAGAAGTGACAGGAGGTGTTTGCCTCCAGTCCTGAGCCTGCATCCATCAGTGCTCCAGATTAGTGCAGACTTTGACTAAAGCCAGGCACATCTCAGTGGAGGGAGCCAACTGGAAGCTTCATCTGTAGCTAATATAAACTCATGCCTTTGTGGCTGTGAGTTTCTTTAAGCTTTATTTTTGTACATAAATGTTTTTATTTTTAAATTATATATTACTAATTTTATATTTCATTATTTGGTTTATAGATTATATGAAAGTTAATGTATTTATTTGCATAAACTTTCTTAAGGCAGAAGCAATTTTTAAAATAGAGGCAATTTACTGCTCTGCCCCTTCACACTGGGTACCAGCTGAGCGATCAAACAGGTGGGGTAAATCCACCCAAAGGGCAGGTGGATGGAGCTGATCTTTTCCTGCACAGACCTGTGATAAGTGTAATCAGCTGGAGCTGACACTGCTTAATCTGGGCTGGCAGGAAGGCCATTTAGCAGTGTGTCCTTGACATGAGTATCTCTCCTCTCCAGTTATCACAGAGCCCAGACTCACTGAGTTTCAGGGTGTGCAATGTAGTTCAGAAGAGGAATCTGAGTCTATTGGCCTTTCCCTATGGGAACATGCATGTGCGGAAGGGAAGATGGATCTCACCCTGCTCAGAATATATGTTATTGATCTTGAGCTGGCAGGTTTTATGTGCTGGGTGGGGGGATGAAAAGCTAAGTAAAGAGGATTTCTTTTATTGTGGTTGTTGCTTTTGCATGGATGTTGTTCTGGCAAAAAATATTGCTGTGGGTTTATAAATTATGTGTGTCCAAATGGAAAGACTGGTAAAACCTCCCTTTGTTCTCATAGCAGTGTTTGCTGCAGGAAGATGGATTGGCCGCTCTTTTTGACATGAGCGATGAGGCCAGGATTTTCTTCTGTTATAATGGATCATGTAAGCAGACAACAGGAGAAAACACTTCTCCAGCAGATCTGTATTCATCCTCTGCAGCACTGCAATTTGTTACTACCTGTAAGGAGAAGCTCTGAGCTATGCCTGAAGCCATCTCCACAGCCTGTGCAGCCCTGTCTACCCCCTCCCCAGGCTACCCAGACCTCTGGCATGCAGAGGTTAAGTCCACCATTGTATCTCAGGGGTTATTTTTGTGCAGCCTGTTTATCTTCAGCCCCCAGGTCATTAATAAACATCCTTTTTCAAATACTAGGGACATCTGGAATATGGTTTGCTTGTCTTCTGAGACAATGATATCCTTTTAGGCTGGTAAGGGAAGGATGAAGACTAAAGCTCCCCTTTTTTGGAACAACACAGTCTACATTTTCTTCTCTTCTACTCTAATTCATTCACCTGTCAGCTGGGATTGCAGGCTGCTGGAGCATTTAAGCAGTAGTTAACTGCCATGCACATGTACAGACACACTGGTACCACTTCCCTGTTGCCATCACTGCACAATATTATATTTGCACCCTGAGCACAGACAGAGCCATTTGGAAAAAAGCAACATCTTCTCCTTTTATACAAGGCTAACTACTCATACACCTGCAGCAGGGCAGCAAACCTGGTAATTTTCAGCTCTTTTTACTTCATTTAATATTTATTTAAACAAGAATCCAGATTTTTTTATTATTATTATTTGTTTTTAAAAAAATAGCTAACACAAGAAGTTCTTCAGATGAGAGAGATGAGAGCTAGGAAAATGCAGGAAGGTGTCAAGGGTCTGTTTTTCTCATGGGGGTCAGGTGCAGGGATATGGGAGAGCTTTTTT
>VXBU01014341.1:1109127-1151728 GCA_013400315.1 Bombycilla garrulus | reverse complement strand
AAGGGAAAAGAAAAAGAAAAAGAAAAAGAAAAAGAAAAAACAGCATATTTTTGGTGGAGTGCATCACGTAGGTATCAGAAAGGTCAATTAGGTTTTTACTTTAAACAGTGACTGCCAATGATTTAAGTGCTGAAGCCCTTGAA
The DNA here is from genome assembly GCA_013400315.1 of Bombycilla garrulus. Classification (NCBI taxonomy): domain Eukaryota; kingdom Metazoa; phylum Chordata; class Aves; order Passeriformes; family Bombycillidae; genus Bombycilla; species Bombycilla garrulus. Next base: position 1,151,585 of record VXBU01014341.1, on the reverse strand, counting down.
GTGCTGACTCTGTGCTTAGGTTTCACATGATTCCCTTGGCTCTGCTGCTTTGAAAGTCTGGATGAGAGCCAGTGAGAGATGTTTCTCCTCCTAGTGCTTCGGCATGTGCCCCATCCAGGATCTCCATCCTTATCTGGACAGGATCCAGTCAGCAACCTTCCCCTGATCACAGGGAAAAGGATGAATGCCCAGCCACAGGGCTCCTGTGAGGACTTTGGCATGATGATAGGTTGTGCCATTAGCTGAAGGACACTCTGCAATGCACTGACCCTAAGAAGGGCAGATGCAACCCAAACTTCCCCAAAAGTGGGGAGTGTTTAGATCCAGAACTTCAGTCTGCAACGCTGCCTTGCCCTAGGGCATCTAAACCCCACCAGGGCCTTGTGTTTTAGCTTCTGAGTTTCTGCAGCACCTAAGTGGGAGCTGGCCCAATGCTCTGTTCTTGGTGGGGTTAAGCAGGTGGATGTGTAATTCCTGCTTTAGCCCCAAAGTCTGGGAGCCCTCCTGAAGCTCCAGGACCCTGGGGTTAAGGCAGGAGTTACATATCCATCTGCTTGGCTCTTTCAAGACATAGATGTCATAAGATTTCTCAAGCACTCTGAGCACTCAGCAGTCAAATCCAAGAGCAACTGCACTCCCTCCATGAAGAGCTGGCAGAGCTCAGCTCAGGACCAGCTCAGGTAACAGCACATGCAGAAGCACTTGTAGACCCAGCCTCTGTGTTCCAAGGACTAAAGTCCACACTGCATCACTCCAAGGGTGTGTCTTGAGTCACCTCTCACTGTCACCTCTATCCCCTGTGAAGCCAGGACCAGGAAAGCATCTTTTGCTACATGGGAGCTATTTCAGTGTCCAGAGACACTCCTGGAGTTACAATGAATAGCACTAAAATACTACTGCAGATAAGATTTTTTTTTAAATAGTCAGTTTAGGAGAAGCCAGTGAGGGAGAGGGGAGTTGTAGGCAACACATGCCAAAACAATGACAGGCCTTGCTGACACCTTAAAAAACACTTCTTCTAGAGGAGATGCCATGACATGGCTCAGACCATGGCCCACTTTCCTTTAGGGACTATAGGGACATCTTGGCCTGTGACTCCAGCAGTTGTTGAACAATTTAATGTGATAATCTGCTTGTCCTAAAGGACCTGCTTGTGACTGATTGAGAGATTGCCCTTTCTTCGAGTTTGTCTTCCCTCTGAAGCCCAACCCATATATACAGCAGGTAAACAAAGGTTTAAAGGTGTTGAGTAGGTAAACACACCTTTGAAGGTGATGTGCATTTCCTAGCAGAAACTGCCCCCTCAAACGACGTTTATCCAATGACTCAGGAAAGAAAGCCATTAATTTTATGTCTCTAAAAATAATCTTGACCTCTGCATGCCTCTGCTCACTGGCAGCTCTGTGTTTGCAGGGTGTGGTACCACATGTCTCCCCAACAGCACTGGGTGTGCCCAGGGCAAAGTGCTGCTCCTCTGCGCTCAGCTGGCTTCTATGTCATACACCTCTGCCAGCCTTGGTCACAGCATTGGTCCTTGCTGCCACTTCCCTGCACTTTCCTTCACAATTCAGACCTGGACTGCACAACTAATGTCATGCAGAAGTGGTACAAAGTGCCACAAAGGGATGGTTATTCCAGCTGGAGAGCCTAAGCAGAGAGCTCGGGAAAATTTATGTAGCCTTAGTTACAGCATCAACTGGATGTCAAAGGCCACTGGAGCAAATGATCTTCTGATCTTTCCCTTACTGTGGGATGGGTTATTTCTTCCTGTCCTTTTCTTCCCTAATTGCTTCACTGTGTATTGCTGAGCAACATTCAGTCTTATGCTTGGACATTGCACAACAAGATACACGTGGCATGGGGTTGTCATTGAACTGCTGGGATTCTGTATTCAGGCAAAGGGATTTCTGGGCAGTACCAATACATAGCACATCAGTAGTTATATACTCATCAAACTTCACAGGTTGGCCTGGGATATTTCTGGGAGAGCATTGAGAATTTCTGATTTCAATCAGGGTGTATGTTTGTTTTGGGTTTTTTTTTTTTTTCATTGAGAGTAGTGGAATAACTTCTCTATCTTACTTTTTTAGTTTGGCCTAAGGTAAAACATTGAATTTCCGGTCGTTCATTGTTTATTACTATCCAAAGTTCAGATGAAAAAGTTAAAATCTTGCCATTTAGAATCCAACATATCTAAAAACATTGCTATGGTATCAGTATATTTCATTTAATCACTGAGTGCTGTATTCTCACATATATATGTATAGCTCACGTAGCATTAGATGCCTACAGCAAGATATCAATATCTTAGCCAAATTCCCTGCTCTTATTCTACAATGCACAGAGACAAATAGGTGTTTTCATGTCATGGTTCATCAGATTTATTTCAGAACCCCGTTTTTGAGTAGCCTACTTAAAACTTTCCACTATCTGTAAGAGGATTTTGGGCAACCGAGACTAGACTCAGCCATCTCCTTGCCATAGTCCAGTATCCTTGCTGATTCATTAATGTATCCTTCCTAGTTTCTAGATTTTACTTCAAAAGGGTCTTCTGTAGGTCTTGTGGAATGTCTGGCCAGTCCTGTCTGGATATCTCAGACTTCCCAGAACTCCTCAAATGGCATGAGGATCCCAGGTTTCAACTGTGGTTGCTCAGATCACCGGCCAGTTGAGCCTGATCGCAACATCCAGATAGTCCCAGTGCTTAAAAACCCATTGCAAATGGTGGCACAGCTGTCACCTCCCTGCAATGATCTGCTTTGAGTCAGGATCATAATTAAACTTCATTTCCCTTTGGTTGCAAATGGGAGTTACAGTTTATAACACTGCACTTGAATTTGTCTGGCTTCAGCTTCCAGCCACTGTTTCTTGTCATGTCCTTCTCCATTAGATTTAAAGAGCTGTTTAACATTGTAGCCTTTTTATTGACTGTAACTTGAGTTGCCACTAAATCTTCTTTTCCTTTATAAATCAAACGGATTACTTTAAATCTTTTAACAGATTTTTCCAGGTCTACAAAGTACTTTTTAAAATTTCTTCTGAATATTAGCTCCATTCTGTTAACTCTTTCTAGAAGTGCACATGCTAAGATGCAGGTTTCCTTCTACCAGGCAGCTCAGAGGTACACACGCAGAAGTGTGAGTGCATCATTCCAAGCAGTTTTCAGACAGTGGGGTGAGACAGGCCTCTCTGGAGGGCAACACTTATGGTTTGAACCTTTGGTTTTGAATTATATGAACCACCAGTGTCTGCAGGAGGCTGCATCTGTCACAAAGCACAGTGAGCCTGACAGCACAGGGAGGTAGATGGGAAAAACATGGCAAGAAAAGTCTGCCAGGAAAGCGCCTCTAGATGCAGATCCCTCCATCAGTCAGACCCCACCAGGCAAATTACAGGAAATTCCAGTGGAGGTTGGACCCCAGTTTTTACACATGGTGGGGTAAACTGAGAGAGATTTGACTGAGATGTGAGTCAGTGTCTCTAAAACTGACAAAAGACAGTAAACCTGGAGTTGGGCAGTGTTAGTACTAGATCAAAACAGGTGATGGAGACATGTTCTTTGCAAATTTTTTGCAAAAAAGATTGCAAAACATTTACAAGAATTAAAATGTCAACAAGGCCCTAATGCATTCTGGCAGCTTTTCCTCACCCAACATTTGTTGATGTTTAACTTCAGCTGCCCATCTAAAGCTGCTTTGGGCCCTCTGGTTAACATGATCCTGTGCTCAGAGGTAAATCAGCTGCACACAAGCTGATGCTGCCAGTCAGGAGACCACCCCAAAATTTCAGGAGGACAGGTGTGAATGGTGGGTGATTCAGGCAGTGAGCAGGAGGAACCTGACCAGCAGGTCATTTCCAGTGCTTTGAGCCCAAGTTCCATGAACAGAAACAAACAGGAGCTGTGCCATTGCAGGCAGCACGGGTGGTGTGGAGAAACATCCTAGGGAGTGGTTGGAGAAGTTCACCTCCCTTCCCCAGCTCTTCCTTTGTGAGAGCATTAGCAGCAAGGAGAGTGATGCCAGTCCTTGGGGGCCATCCTGCTGACAGTGCCTGTGTTCAGGGCCCAGACCCAGTGGTGATAAGGTGCACACAGCATTAGCGCTTTGGGGGCTGAACATTAAAACACGTGGCTGATGCTGGTAACACAATGAGAGGATGATGATTTTGTTTTATGCCTGTTTTAGCTACAGACTTCTCTGTTTGCCATCATGGAGGAAAATACCAATTACCCCATGCAGGGAGGATAGATTACTTGATGCTGCATCAGTCACTACCACTGCTAGGAGGATAACACAAACTCATTTCCCAGAGGTCTCCAAACAGCTGTCAGAGAATAATGACTTTCAGTTGCTACTAACCCACACCAACTCTAAAGTGGTGACCTAGAGGCAAAAAGACTGAGTCACATTACAAATCCCTTCTGCTTTCAGATGTGGCTCAATTTGTTCTCTAACACCAAAAGATTTAATTAATATGGATTATCATTTTTCAAAGCACTTCTCATTTGTGCAAAAAATTGGTCTAGAGACCAATTTTCAAGAGCTCCTTGTCTTTAGGAATTTTGCCTGTGATATTTATGAGCACACTTCCTATCGATATTTTTTATTCTGTTTTAAAGCTTCAGGAATAAAATCTAACCATCCAAAACAAAAGTAAGCTTCCTTAATTGAAAAACAGTATTTTTACATGGAAGAAAAGGCATATAGATAAAATTACTCAGTAATGTATTATCAAAGAACAAGACTTCATACTAAAAAGAAGCAGTTGTAATGGCATGTCAGGATTTCTAGATTCCCCTCAGAGTCCCACATCCCATTTCTGCTATTTTTTATGTTGCAATTGAACTGAAACATCAATTCCTTGTGTTCGAGTTTTATTTTTCATTTCTGTCTCTCCTCAGTGTCTGGGGTCAGACTTGCTTCTCATTTATGCTGCTGTATGGAGAAGTCTCTCTGAATCTGCTGAGATAAAGCAAAAAGATGTGAAGAATCAGGTGTCCCAGCTGCATGAAATTAACTCAGGTGTTATTTCCCCAGCAGACAGACTCTATGCTATACTTGCACCACTAAAACTGTGGTCAGAGTCTGATAGATTTAGCATACATAGTACATACCCACAGCAATAGACCATAGTGACAGTGATATTTCTGTCTTTCAGACACAAGAGAGGCTATTGAAAGATGAAAAATGAGAAATTTTGTTTCAAAATAATGAAACCGTTTTCGAACAAGCAGTTTTTACAGGGCAAAAAGTAAACCTAAAACAATGTGCTTCCACTATGAAACCTAGTCAAAATAAAGGATTAGATTTTTCCATTATATTGACAATTAATGTTCCAACCAGACTGAGAATTTACAAAAGGATGCTGGTGCTTTGGTGGGTGCAGTTGGCAACTGACTCTGGTATGGATGAGAAGAGTCATGTGCTGACATCAAAGGAGCAGCAAAAGTTCACTCAGGAAGCCCTTTGGGTTTAGCATTGCTTGATCTTGCAATTCTGTCCCCAATGATTTTCATAATCACCAAATAACAAGTGAAAATCTTAATCCTTCCAGCAGCAACAAATCCACTAGAGGGAAATCAATTTAGAGAAACTCTCTATGGGGGTAAATGAGCCATTCTCTTCCTGAGTAGTTTGTGAAAAGAGCTGGAGGCACTGACAAAAAATACCTTTCTGCTTCAGGAAGGATTAGAGCAGCAAAATATTAACCAGAAACCACAGTTCTGTTGCAGAAGAAACACCAACAGCCTGCAAGCAGCAACCAAATCATTCACAATTGCAGGCTGTGAGGGCAGAAGAGGATGACCTGAACATCCCCAAGACATTTGGTAGGATTCACTTCTATTCTTTGGCATGTCTGCAACACAAAATTCTCTTCCTGGGCCAGCTACTGCAGCTTCCTCCTATGGTCATCCACAGCACTTCTACATCAGCCCAGCTGCTTGTCCTCAGCATTATTTCAGCCTGGGCTGTTCAGTGCTCTCCCAAAGGCCTGGTGGGCTCAGGGCAGGGGAGTAGCAGTCACTTGCAGGCTACCTCACTACTTCTGAGGGTGAGAGCATTTTGTGCCATTCTTTGCCCCTTATCTTCAGTGTCAAGGAATGATCCCTGGCATTTCAGTTTTCTAGATGCAGACATAGCCTGAACGTCTACATCAGTGCCAGTCACATTAGAAGTTCCCGTTACAGCTAGGAGAAAGAAACAGGCATTTTCAGGGTGTGATATCAGAGCTGTTGCAGACATTAGGATTAGGGGAAATGTATCCTGAAGTGCCTGTAATTTTCTATTGACTATAAAACACTCTAGACTCTTAGCTCACAGGCAGAAATTTGCAGTGTGAACATATGGAGCTGGTTGGACAAATCCCACCTTTCCTGTCAAATATTCAAAAACTTTTTCCATAAAGACACCATGACTGAGGACTGGATCTCTAGCACACTTTCAGACAAAAAAGATACTTCCCCTTATTTGTTTACCAAATATTTCAAGTAGAAATTTATGTCTCTAATGAATAAAATAAAGACTTCTTACGAAAGTGCATAGTTAAATACAATGCTTAATTTAGAGCTAATGCAAATCTAGTCAAATAAATGGAAATTATTTTTTTGGTTAGCAAAAGTGCCACAGAAAATGGTTGCAAATATTACTCACTATTAAATAGAGCAAATTCTCAAAAATGGTATTTGTAGGGCAGTCTCTGTCTGACAGGTGACCTGCATCACCTGCATCTTTTCCATTTGACGTGAAGCTGGAGTGACACAATAAAAACTGTCTGATCCAATATGAAACCTTTCTGTAAAAATGTAACTTATTACAATGATATGAGCATGATTGAATCAGTTCACTGCATTTTTGGCAGATCAGCATTTTGCATGTCTGACTGCAGTGATTCTTCAAACACATACATACAACTTTTTCCTGGGATGCTCCTACTGAAACTATTAATGGTTCAATGAGGGGGAAAATAGACTCAAAACATTTTCAAAATGCCTTCCTTAATCCCATTTAAAATATACAAAATGATGCAAAATTTAGCCTGAAGTACAAATATAAAACTTGGGTGCTGTAGAGAGCTGGGTTTAAATAGGTGTAGCTCAGCTAATGCCGTCCTACATTTTATCACCTTCACAACTTTCTTCATCACAGTCAGCAGTTTAAGCATTCCTGTGGATAAAGTCTGCTTTACGTGCTGAGTATGGACATGGTTCAGTGCTGATTCAGTGAATAATGGTGTTTTGTAACTTGAACCTTCCTCTGATGAGTAATTATCTATAGGAGTCCTTTAGTGAGGTGAGCAGAGAGTACCCCACTATGCAGCTCATGAACCAGTGTGGATTTGTTTACCCTGACAACAATCTTCCTCCATGAGGAATGGAGCTAGGAAGGGAGGCTCCCCTTGCTTCCAGTGGCCAGGAAGAGGATGCTGTTGGTCACTGGGAACACCTCCTCCACTGGCACAACCTGGCTGCAGTTGGGCTTTGTGCTGGGACAACCTGCCCTGTTTTGCGGGCCTACTCCAGCATAGCAGACCCGTCAGTGAGAGAGCCCCCAGCTCATGTTTTCCTGAGCGTGGGCCATCAATGGCAGATGGGATAAATACCTGGACTCATGGATGGCCTCACTGAGGTCCCCATCAGATGGTGTTGGATTCCCCTCTGGCACCAGCAGTGACTCTGTATCTTGTTTTCTTTCCAAATGCAGGAAATCTCCCACCTCAGGATTCTCTTGGACAGGATGGGTGATTCACTTTGTGCTCCGCTACCCCTTCCTCAGGCTACAGCTGAGGGGTTTAAATAGAAAATTGTCTCAGACAGATTGAACACTGGGGAAACCCTTTTATGACCCAGAATATGCTCTCCACACAGTCTTTGTTTCATTGCCAGGGGCCCAGACTTCCTGAGCTCCATCCCCTCTTCCTGACGGCCTCCGACTGCCTGACATCAACAGTGTTTCCTTGCATGCCTGGGATGCTTGAAATCGTTGGGGCTTAACCAGGAAGCAGACAGGATTCAGGGAAACAAGGCTGAGATTCAGTTTTCTCTCTGATAGGAAGAATTTGCTGCCGGACACCACTTTGTTATGCACAAGCTTTGTTTACTACCAGTTTTGCCAGAGCCCACTTGACCGCTCTGGCTGCTGCAGTCACTGAAGCAGATGTTTCCTGCCTGGATCCTGCTCTGTAAGAAGTGATGAGAGCACAAGATACTGAGTTCAAAATGTGATTGCTTAATTTTGAGTTGTGTCTGGCAGTAAAAGACCATAGAGGTAGCAACAGAAATGCTGCCCAGTGGGTGTGAGCATCACTGGTGTGGGCACAGAAATGTAGTATTCCATGCAGCAAGAGCCCTCAGGCTTTTTGTCAAGCCTTGGGTAAGATCTGCTACACTCTCAGAGTGAGGGTCTGTCTTCATTAGACTGATATTTTCCCTGCATAGCTTATTGAAGCTAGGTCATTCGGGCCATGTTTGATTTAGAGAATAAATTGGGCCACAGCCTGGAGGCTTCCATATCAATAGAATATTGGCTCTCATAAGCAACTGCTGCACAGAGTATGAAATATAGAATATTCCCACCAGGCAGTTTCTCTGTGTCTACCCTACCTGAGGTGGCCTCATGAAGTCCCTCTCTGCCTCATGATGTCCCTCTCTGCATGACAGAGGGGAGAGCACACCTGGCTGGAGAGAGGATCAGGGCTTGTGAAGCTGCATAGGGAGCAGTTATGGCATGAACCTGGGGAGGTGCTGGTGACAACTGACTTATGTCACAGATGATCAACAGCAGTGCTTTAGAAATGACAGAAGCAGATTGGAATTGGCACCCAGTTGTCTGTCATGTCCTGGGAGCAATTTGTCTGGCTAGCAGCAGGTAGGCAGAACACAGCCAGACAAGAGGCTTGTATTAAGAATATCTCCCATAAATGCAGATTTCTAACATAATAACATGCAGATGAAAACCAGTCTCTGGGGAGAAACAGCCTGGCCTGCCTTCAACTCTGCATCCTCTGCAGGTTTAATGACTCCTATAGCTGCAAAAATGAAAGCCCTGTTTTGGCCCCGGCAGCAATGCTGCTGGGGAAAGATTGAAGGACAAATATGTGTGCAAAAAGCAGGCACTGATCCAGACCAGCAAATGGTCTGCAATGATAGCTCCATGAGAAGGTTTCTCAGAGCTAACTGGGCAGAGGAATGACTGGGTAGACACAGGTCTAGCAATTGTTCTCTCACTGGGAAGGGGTTGCATTTGAGCCTGCTGGACCTCAGTCCCAGAGAAACACACTTAAAGTGTGTAAAATGAGCTGCTATTCTCCTTTTCCAGTCAAGTTTGTAAAGAGAGGTCTAATCGAATAAAATCCTCTACCTGTCACATGTACAGCAATACTCTTGCTCCCACACAGGTACCATTGACCCCTGCCTGCACTCTTCAGAGGACAGTGAACCCAGCCTAAAACTGCTTCTAGCAGTCTGAGAAACTTTCCTTCCTCCCCTTACAGTTTCTGCCTTGCCCACAGCACCTGGCAGTAACAAAGCAACAACTGTTTGGTCAAACCTGCCCAAATCTACGTGTTTATATCTTTCTGGCCTTAGCTTCAGGAAGGATGTTCTGATCCCCAGTCTCCTGCCTTCACCTTGTCATTCTCCTAGGAAGGGAAGAGCAAGCAGCAAGTCGAGTCAATAGTGAGGAAGAGAAACATACTGAAACAGCCTGATTCTCTCATGCTGCCACCAGTAACAAAAAGAGAGGTGTGGGAAGCTTGCAGCACTTCTGTTAAGTAAGCAGGACAAAGCAGAGCAGATTTCTGTGTGGGAGCCACTATTCTCTGCTTTGGAAATGTTTTTTTATGTGTCCTGCTTGATCCATGCCCTGATTTTCCTCCTATTACCTTTCTCCTTGCTCTGTCTCGCTTTACCACTTTCCTCCTCCATCACTGGTGAAAGTATTGTGGAATAGGCTGATATGTGTGGGCCTTTCACGGTTTGTTTTGTCTAAAGTGTCATCCTCCTTTTATCAGTCCATCATAGACATGTCGGCTCTGACTCATCAGCACAGACCCATCAGTCAGCGACAGCCCCTTGGGGACTCACACTCAGGTACTGCCAAGGAAGAATGAGCATTAGCTTGGTTAATCAGAATTTCGAAACAAACCATTGGGCAAGAGACGACCGAGACAATATTTTCCCTGCAGCAATGTTTTCCACCATCGGTTTCTCAGATAAAAAGCAGGAATTGCTTTCAAACAGATTGTAGGGCACAGGTCAACAAAAATGAGCTGTTTATAATTTCTGCTGTCAAAACAACGTATCTACGTAAATCTCAAACAGCCTTGTAATCCATGGTTATCTTTTCCGTGTTTGTTTTCCAGCTGAGACCTTAAATAGCTTCTTAGATCATACCACAGTGCAGTGCACGTGTTCCAGGTCCTGAGTGCTCTCTGTGGTGATTAAACCCATGTCTCACCAAGCTACTGCTCCTCACCAGCCACTGTATTACACATTGGGGTCTTTATAAGCCCAGGAAAGAAAGTCTTGCCCGTGGCAACATTCAGTAGCATCTGCCTTTAAAGCATCATTGGTGATACTGGTACTAAGCCAAAGATACCTTCAGTAGGTCTAATGGGTCTCTATTACTGATTTGCAAAGTAAGGGTATATCTATTTGTAAAATACATCCATGTTTTGGACAGGTCATTTTACAGGGATAGTTGGCACAGCTCAAAGTTTGTTTGTCCCAATGAGATCAAGGAGTCTTGGGAGAGGTGGCACTACCAGGGATCTTGGGAGATCAGTCTGTAGCTGTTCCATCTGCCCCAGACTGCCACAGGCATGTGCTAATCTCCTTCTATGAAACTTCCCAGCTCATAAATAAGTATAACAATAGCATTATCTCCCACTTTCTACTTACCTTGTCTGTGTTGGCTGCAGGCGGACTAATGCTATGTATTTCTTCATGGCAAACACAAAAGGAGTGATGCATTGTGCCTTATCAGAGACTATAATGGAAGTAAATATGAATAACCCTGTGACCTGGGAAACTTGAGATATACAGGTTTAGGCAGTCAGGCAGGGGATAGCAGTAACCCAGCCTGCAACAACACTCCCCTCCCTAAAATGAAGCTCTCCTCCACACCCCCAGCTGCCCATGCTGATTCCTGTTTGATCTCATGCAGTTAATTTTCTATTCATCCTTTCTTTTCTATCTTGATTGCAACTTCATTTATGAAACCAACCTTGATACAACTGCGAAACATATGAGGGTGACTTCTCTGATGGAAATATACTGACTCTGCTGAATTGGACTATACCTACATACACCAGAGAAATCAATGGCCTCTAACATCAACATGTATTAATTTCTGTACCAGGAATGCTAAGAACAAGTTTCAATGTGGTAAAAAGCAAATATTGATCTGTTTGCTTGAGAGTTACATTAGGCTGTGTCCATAGGCAAATATTCCTGCTAGGAAGTAGAGGAAAGGTTGTTTCCACTTCCCCCTTCTCAAAGGCAGCCAAATCAAACAAAAACAAAACTCTGATACCTAGTGAGTTTTTAATTAAGGAGGAACCAAACCTAAGGGAAACAGAGGCCCTGGGGAGCTGTCAAATGACTTTTGGTGGTTTTTGTGGCAGGGAGCCACAAAGGTTCATAAGGGCAGCCACCCATTAGTGCTGCTGCTCCTTCTGAATGGGAAGAAAGTGCTCCTGAGGGAAATAAGACCAAACCTCTTCATGAGTAGGGGCAAAGGTATTCAAAAAAATCTGTCTGAGCACCAGCATGTCACATTTTAGTCTTCAGTTTGCACTTCAGCTCTGCTGCTTCAAGGTGACCACTCCCAGCACCGACATGTCCTCCCCATCTCCCTGTCATGTGTCTCATGGGATGAAGACACAGAGCCAGAGGACAAGGAGCATCACCAGCATTTCTGTCTGTGCTGCAGTCTCCTGCCAGCACCCAGAAACCCACACCAAGGCTGCTTCAAATCTGTCACAAGATGGGTTGCAGGGGCCTCAAGATGCACCAGGGAGTGCTTAGATTTGTTATTAGGAAAAATTTCTTCATGGAAAGGGTAGTCAAGCACTGGAACAGGCTGTCCAGGGCAGTGGTGGAGTCACCATCCCTAGAGGTATTTAAAAACTGTGTAGACATGGCATTGAGGGACATGGTTTAGTGGGGGACTTGTCAGTGTTGGTTAATGGCTGAACCTGGTGGTCTTAGAGGTCTTTTCCAACCTGAACGGTTCCATGATCCCATGGTTGCTGCAGGATGGAGGGAGAGCTGTGAGCTGCTGGATGGCACAGGCAGGCTTCCAGCACGTCTCCCCCAGCTGTGACTAACCCCTTGTATCTGCACAGGGCAAGAGCAGCTCCACAAGAACCTGACACTCTTGGAGTGCTCCAAGGGTTACTGAAGGGAAAGGCTGAAAGGCTGCTCAGGAACTTGCCAAACTTTAAAACTGTCCAGGAAAAAGCTACCTATTGTTTGTGCTTTGTACTGATTTTGCACTGCTGCTCATTTCCAGCCCATTGTAAGGTCTCTCTGATGCCACACACTTTTATTTTCACCTCCATTGGACTGGGGAGGTATCAGTCTCTTGGCCTCCTGAGGAGATGGTTCCCAGTTCCCAGTGGCTTCAGGAAACTTCTCCATCATGTCCACATGCCACAGGGAACGCTCTCTCTCCACCTCTCTCCCTCATCGCAGCAGCCCAGCAATGGATGGACAGGCACACATCAAAACCTCCTCAGGCAGGAGTGGGTTACCCTCAGGGATGATTTCATCCCACTTGACAGGGATGAAAGGCTGAATTAGGATCTAAAAATGAAGTCCCAGGGAAGGCAATTAGTTCAAATAGGCTGCTAAATATCTCAGCAGCCTTCAGCTAGCAACAGCAGGTAGCAAGCCACTCTTTTGAACATCTTCCATGCCATTAAAACAAATCTCTTGCTTTTGCTCCACTTATTTTCCTTTGCAATATGGAGGAAATCTACCAAAACTGGAGGCAAATTCACAGCCTCGATTTAGTTATGCAGAGAGAAAACATTCAGCTTTATGTCATCTTCTCACTCCAGAACCAAGACACAAGTATAGTCAGAGGTTTGCTATTCAGAGCCACACCAAGGCTGCTCTACAGCCACCTGGGCTGGTTCCAGAGGGACTGGTTCCCAGGATTAAAAGCTAGTTAAAATGCAAGCAATTACATTTCAATTATTGAGAAAGCATCTGAAGAATGTTTCATCTTCTCATCTCTAAACAAGGACTTGAGGTGCCTATCACTGATCTAGTGAGGATCAGGTTTTGCTTTGTGCAGCACCGAGCGCACAGATCTCACCTGAGAAAGAAACAATTGGGCATAACCTGAACAAGCCTCATCTTTAATCATGTGTTTCCTCTGGTTGCTCCATCTCTGCCTGTAGAGAGATATAGGGATAGATATAGGGATAGTCTGGATGTAGGGGTAGACTGGATAAGCAAAGGGTTATTTCTTTCATCATTACATCTGGAAAGATGACATTTTCTCCTGTGGAGGCTGGCTCAATGAGTACTCTTTATTCCCTCATCTCCTGGACCACATATTATTTTACAAGCTCACATTATAAAAGGTTAATGGGAGAAGCAAGCACTGACAGTCATTTTCACTCCCCTGGAATGATTCACTGCATTGCTGTAATTCATTTCAGTGTAAAATTTCATATAACAGTAATACCTGCACAAAGTCACTGCTTTCAAAATCTTTTCTTTTCCGTTTTAAGCAAAACTTCTTTTTTTGACTCTTCTTTGGTTGAACTTTGACTTGAATAAGCAGCAACATCTGGAATTCAGCAAAACACACCATAAAGGGAATAATATGTCCACAGCAGTTTTGCTGGAAAGGACAAACCCATTTATTACTCAAATGAAAAGTTACGATTGCTAAATGTCAAATGAAATTAGGAAAAAAATGGAATCCTCTGTGTGTGTCCTTTGTGTCCTTGCCAGCTCAGTGTGTGTGGAAACCTGTCCCTCTGGTATCACTGGTCTGTCTTTCTGCTTTTTTCCATTGCTGAAAGCCTGTGAGGACTTTCCTTCTGCAGACACACCAGGTCAATCTTTTACCTTTACACCGGGGCAGAGATGCAGCTTTTTCCACTCAAATATGGAAAATAGATCAGAGTGTCTGTGATCAGATTATGCTCTAGTCAAGTGGCATTCTTCTGGCCCCTTCATCAGACACTCCAGGAAACCCCCAGGGATGGTGGGTGCAGCTGAGGATGTGCAGCCAGTGGGATTATGAGGGGATGAAGGCACTGAGCACCTCAGGAAGGGAATGGCAAGTGTCATCTCTTTCTCTCCCCCTCCTCCCAGCTGAGCAGCCACAGATGTTCTGTGATGGTGACAGCACAGGGCACCTGAGCCCCAGGCACAGTGCACAGTTACAGATCAGATCCATTTCTCTTTGCTTTGTTTTCCAGTGGGTAGCTCCTGGTCTCTGGCACAAGCTCACTTTCTTCAGAGCACATGCTGAGGTCATCAAGTGACAACTCCCATAAATCAGCAAAGCCAAACACATTAATCCAGGAACAGAAGGAGGTATTCAGCTAGTTTGGCAATTTTTAGCTTAGAAGACTAGTCCAAGGGTTGAAATGTTGCCAGCCTGGAGAATAAACATCACCCTCTGTTCCTTTTCATTTTGTACCTGGAGGTGTCTGGGGTCTTTGCAGCACAAATTCAAAATTAGGAAGGTTAGAGAGAATGTGGATTTATTTGCATAAGATTGGGGTGGGCCGTGCTTCCACTCCTGCTTCTTCCAAACATCTCATATGTAATTTCAGATGTGTTTCTGATGGCCAGACCCAACAGGAAGCAAGACCCCCTCAGCCTTAGTGATACTGTTGTCTGTGGAGTCAAACAGGTAGCTTTTAAGCATGTGACTTAGACCAGTCAGTTCAAAGCTGGGTATCCCTGTCTCCATTTCAGCTGGATTTTGCATGCCATTTAACTGAGGGGACATTGTTTTTAACCCAGAGCACGCTGCAGGTAGTGCTGCCCTCCTTGAAAACACTGTCTGCACCTACAGCCCAGGTCTGAGCTACTGGGGTGATGCCCATTGCTTCTGCTGCTTTTTGCATGTCCTTTCACAAGGAGTGGTGATGTGCAGTCTCTTATCACTTGTGAAATCAAAAGCGAAACAGATTCCAGCCAAGGCAATGTGTTAGTAGACAGCATTTTGGGTAAGCAGTATAATAGTTTATGTAAATAACTAAGAGGTTTTTCCTGTTTATTCTCCTTCCCCATGAAGAAAGCAGAGGTTACATCCATATTAGCAAACTCATCCTGAAGGTGCAGGTGTGCAGGTTTAAGCCCTGAAACTTGATCACAGATGCTGCTAAATTGGCAGCACTGACATAGCTCAGTTTAGGGCTGGGCAACCAGCATGGACCTTGCAATCCCAGGGAATATTTTAGGATTTAACAGGGACCAGAGTCTGCTCCCAATTGGTTGTTTGGATGTCGGCAGCCTGACTGGAGATATGGAGATGCCATTAATGGGCAGAAAACCTGCCTACAGCTGGGGAGTATCTCCTGGCTGTTTAAATTCCCCAGTGAGGCTATACCCTAAAACTCTGTGTGTGTGTCCTTGGGATAACTGTGACCTAAGAGCAGCTCTACCGCGCAGAAGTGACAAATTCACTTTGGCCTGGGTTAGACTAGGAAAAAAGCAACACCTTATCCTGTGGGGAAGTAAAATGACATTAAGTATAATGTAATCTTTGCTGAGCAGGAACTGCTTAATGGGGTGAGCTACACACTGGTAAACCACAACAATCCCATCTCCATGGAGTATGGAATATTGTTTTAGCTACCATAGCTACCTTTGGCTGTGTCAGGGACCCTCCCTTCCCTGGCCGCGGGCGGGGGTGGATGTGGAGCCCATCCCGGGGCCATCCCCACCTGCCACTGCCTCCTGGGAATGAGTGCCTGGGAAAACAACTTGGTTTCCTATAGCATATTATGGCTCTCATCCCTCCAGCTGTGCAGGACAGGTAGCCAAAACGGCAGCACGTGTTTTTGGCTGCCTGCCTGCTCAGGGGAGGGCTCTGAGGTGGGCAGTGCCTCCTGGACGGCTCTCACTGAGCCGCCCCTGCCCCTCATGTCCTACAGCACATTAGGACTTTCTCTTGCCCATTCTCCTTCCCATGTGTGTCCTTCTCACCAGCAGCACTTGCTCACCATTCCACCATCCAGGTGTGAGTTCTCTGTCAGCAGCAGCTCTGCCCCATCCCTGTGTTTCTGCCACCGATGGGGCAAATCAGGGCACTGGGGCCAAGCTTCAGCCTGGGCTCCCTGGCTGCTGGGGAGACGCACATACCCCCGTCCCCATCTCTAGTTTCTTCTGCTTTGACAGATTTCCATGCTCCTGGATTTTTGGCAGCTTTTCAGTCAAGGGAGTTTTTTCACACCCGGCTCGAATGATGAGATAAGTATACAGCACCAGGAAAATGTAAATTTTTTATAAAATCCCTAAACATGAAGACAAGGTTTCACAACAAGAAGCATGGAAATGAGGTGGCTGGCTGCTGCCTGCTCCCATTCTCTAATTTCAGGAATCGTGTTTCTTGCTAAGAAGAAGGAACACATATTTTATATTTTACTTTAAACTTAAAATAGACCCAGGATATAAGTGGGAGCATGGATCGCTCTCAGTATCCTTCAGAAAACAAATCCATGAGATTCCAGTAAGAAGTGATGAGGCAGTCCTTCAATTTCCAATAATAAATGCACAGTCCATATAAACATATGGTGCTGTTGGGACAGAGATGCAGCAAATATAAATCTTCAGTGGCTGCTCTACTTCACGTTTGGTATGTGCCTTGCATCCACTGACACATCACATCCGGCCAAGGGCCACCATAAATTTAACGAGTTTCACATTCTCTTAATCCCTTTTCCTACAAAAACCTGGAGGAATGCAGCATTTTCTCCAGTACATGCAGTGTTGCTATTTATAATTCTGGATCTATCAGGATTATTTTTGATTTGCTTTTTTTCCCTTGAAATCTTAGAATAGTTCAACCGAATGAAAAACAAATCATCTTTCATTTCTTTATTTACTGTGTTTAAGTACCAGGGCTGAGAATGTGGAAACTATCCTAATAATGTAGTCTCAGATCATCCTGGATTCTTGTAGATGATTTATCTGTGACCAGAAGGACAGCAATTCAGTATCCACTGTCTGATCCATGGGGAGCCATAAAAAGTCTTGCCTCACAGAAATTAATGTCTGTGTTCGATCACTCTGCATAAATAACAGACCAAACCTGTCAATGCCCTAAATTTGCAGAAATTCACCCATCTGCAGTCACTAATCTAATCTGCAGAAAAGCACGTGTGCTCTGGGACTGGCAGTGAGACCGGGCAAAGGCAAGTGTCTGCAATTGCCCTGTTCTTCCACACTCACACTTTTCCATGCCATTCACCTGTTTCAGTTGTCACTAAACCAGAGTGGGCTCTTTGCAGAAGGAATCTTTGCTTTATTCCTGGCTTGTAGAGGGCTTGGCACTAGAGGAGCCCATCTCTCCGAGGACAGGCATTGCAATGAGAATAACAGCAGTGGTTTGAGTCCTCCCTTCCTTTTGCTTACGTATCCATGCACGTACACACATATACCCAGACTCCCCAGGGCCCATTAGCAGCCCCTCAGGAGGCTGGATTCTGACCTAACTTAGGACAATTTTATAATCACTAACAAAATTTACCTTGGTAGAAATTGCTGGTGATTTATACATGTGCCAGAAACAGGCTCTGCACAGGCATTGCTGGAGTTAGGTGTGTGTGTTTATCCTTTCCAGGAGATGAAGAACAGAAACTGGAACCTCAAACACAGGCATGAGAGGCACCAGGGGCAGGCACTTCCAGTGGCACACTGGGAGAGATCCCTGTACCAGCCTGCCTAGCTCTTCCCATACACTGCTGGATGCTGGTCACACTCCTGCTTCTCCTGTTCCTGCAAGGAGCCAGGGTGTGCACAGACCTGCCACTCTCCATTGCCATTTATTTCACTTCAAAGGCAGAAGGTTTTTTTTCACATCAGGGTTACTTTTGCAGCTGTAGGGATATTTTTCCCCCTGTGATTTGCTCATGCCCAGAAGTAAAGGCCAGGTTTGCCACAGGTTTCCCAGGGAAAGAAGGGTGGGAAAAGCTAATGGCTTAAGGAAAATAGGGGAAAAGGCTACATCTCAGTGGCAGGAACCAGGCCAGCAAGATGAGGCCCTCAGGCTGTGCCTGCCTGGTTTTCAGGAAAGGTGAAGACACTGGAAATTGAAATTGGGCTACCTGAATGAGGAGGTAGAGCCTCTGGCAGTAGCCTTGAGGCATCCTGTGGAGGAAGAGCAAAGATTTCCCACAGCTTGATCCTTCACTCCAGAGGCTTCCCAGCAGGGAGATCACACGGCTTCCTCCCCTAGGGCAGGGTGAAAGGCTCCACTCATGCCAAGATGCCACAGGTGGCTTCACATGCCATGAATATGTCACGAGGTCTCATGGAGGGTTTTACACTCCAAACACGCCCATGGACCCCACTGCAGCCATAGTCACAAGGCAGCAAGGTGAGGAGCACCAGAGAGCCCAGGCTCCCCCAGCACCTCTCCAGATCCTCACCCCAGAGCAGAACACTGCTAGAAAGGTCCCAGTTCAATGCATGAAAAGCAGGCAGCCACAGCCTAAGGGTCTCCTCTTGCTGGCCTGTTATGTGTCACTGAGGAGCAGCTCCCCGTTTACCCCAGCACATCTCAGGAGAAATTCCACCATTACTGACTAATCAGGAGCAGATGGGATTTACTCCAATCAAACTGAGGAATCCCAGCAGACAAGTTCCCAGTGCTGTAAGAGTAGGTCAGCTATACAGAGGAATATGCAAAATTTCTGGTTGGGAAAGGAAGGTTGAAAATAAATAAGATCACTTACTGCTGCATCAGGGCATAAAATGGGATCTTTCTTCTTCCTTTCTCTTGTGTGTGAAAAGTTTTAGATGCATCTATCTGTAGGAATATAATTCTGCTTGAATGCTTTCTGCTTTGTCTGTTTCCCAATCTAGGTGGAACAAATTAATTTTAGAAGTCCACAAAGAACCTTTATCAGCTGAAACATCCTCAGTGTTCTGAGATAAGGATTTATTCCAGCAGTTTCAAAACTGTCTTGCTGCCCCTCCCCAGTGTGGGGGTTTCTGGACTCTAAGATTTGGTCATAAATTGTGCAAATGCTCCCAGCATTTTTAATTAATGTAAAATTTGCATTTTAATGAAGGGGTGATGGAGCCTTCCAGCAACAGAAGCAATTATATATCGACCTGATGAAATAGAAGCAGGATTGCTGCAGTGAGCATATTTAGATTGGTTTTGAGGGATTCAGCTGTGGCGTCCCAGCTCTGCCCACACTGAATGAGCAGAGGTGCAACACCCTGGAGCAAACACCAGGAGAAAGCCTCTGGGAGTCCTGCTGATCTGGGCAGCTCACACCAGGTGTCAGCAGATTCACCCACCTCTTGGGATTTGCTCATTTGCTCATTTGCTCAAGGAGCAGAAAGGGGAATGAGAAAGGAACTGAGGTGTCTTTCCTTCTTTGTTCCCAGCTCTGGGACCTGGGTGATCTCAGGGGTGACCTTTCTCTAACACTGGGAGTATGAGAGAAGATATTCTGCACTGCTTTGTGCTTTTCCAGATTTTCTGCCCTAAGCAGGGTCAAATGGCAATTTGGCTCAGTTTCTTAGCTCAAATCAGCATGAGATACAGAAAGTTATTTTCATCACTTTTACAAACCTTCATCCTGTAAAGCAATTTTCCCTTTTTCCAAGTGATGATGATCTGCATAGCTGCATTTTAATTTGCTTGAAAATCTCCATTGCTTGGCAGTGCACCAAGAGGACAATTGTTGGAGTGTTTTTTGTCTCAGGGAGCTTGTCTCAGCATGCATTCCTCAGTGCAGGGCCAAGGCACTAGAAAATGTTTTGCATCCAGGAATTATTTATAAAGCAAAGAGGAAGTTTAAGATGACAGGAAACATTAAGACTTTCCAGCCTGTTTAACAGAGGGGAACATAATACGGTTTCCTAGCAGGTCTTGCTGGTTCACAAGATATTTTATACATTTCCTCTCTCTCGATGCTATACAGTAAGTAACAAATGAGTGGCCTGGAAGTGTTTTATTTTGTTGGGGTGTTGTTTGGTTGTTTTTTGTGTTTTTTTTTTTCATTTAGACAGGGATAAATAAAATCTCAGTCAAGCTGAGAATTCATTTCAGATCATCTCATTGCAAATTCAGTCTTATTTTTCTGACCACTGTTCTCCCCAACACATTGACCCCCACAAGAGCATGAACTGCACTTATGCCCAAGCCCTTAGGAACAACAGAGCAGATGTGGTGTCACAAGTGGCTCTGGATCAATGGACCTGATCAATGGACCTGACTGCTTCTATCTTATTATGAAGTTAAACACAGGGAACAGCATCTCCCCAAGTACTGATTCATCTCCTGACCACTGACTACCAGAATAGAAGGGTGCAGACCCAGCAAGGGCAGTGGAAGCAGGACATTTTATCTGCACATCACAGCAGGAAAGCTTTTTGGTAAATCTCCTAAAATGATACCAGAGTGAGGTTTATGCTGTAACTTCAGGAAGCAAGAGAACAGATTTAGCTAACCACTGTAATGGAGTTTTTCCAGAACAACCTTTGAGAAGACCTTTAACTCCTGGCTGTACTACATTTGCTAAAAACTCATCTCCTCTTAGTCTGAATAGCAGCTCTCTCCACCCTCATTTCTACGGTCTTGACCTTGTGTACAGTCTGTGTGGTTATGTTGGTACAATCTGATTCATTCCTCTGTGCTTTCACAGCCTTGTCTGCTCACTCACCCCTTGTTTTTCCACTGCTGGGGCAGAGGTGCATTACTTTTTGTTATTATTTTGCTGTCAAATGCCATCTTGAGCAAACCTGCCTGCCACATAAAATCTGTACCTTGCAAATCCTTCCTAAATGGGGGATTTGCACAGCAAGTAAGAGCATGCAAGAAAGGCAGCGTGGGCACATAGAAACAGAAAAGCACCCCTGAACTGCAGCCAGGTCCTTACAGAAATGGAGGCAGCTGGCTCGGGGGTTTATATTATACTTGAGTCCCACATTAGGTGCTCGAGAGTTGATTCTTTATTCTGGGATTTGTTATCTAGAGAATCCTTGGTCCGTACTTGGTGCTCACAATCTTCTTGTTCTATTCATATGGGCAAAGAATATTTTGCTACTTTATGTCTGTCAGATCTAACTCATTTCTCCACTCAGCAGTTCTCATTTTACATCTCTTCTTCCCTACCTCTGACATAGCTATATCTATGTGTCATCTTTTATTTTCTTTTTTTCTACTGAACCTCATTAGCCGTCCCCTTACCCTAGCATTGCCCTTTACTCTGTATTTTCTTCTTTGGAATATCATTTCTGAATAGTTTTAGTAGCTGTGCCTTAAAGAAATCCATCTTTTCCACTCTCCAGGCTTGGAGCTCCTCAGACCAGGGGACTTTGTTAGTCTCCTTAATTTTTCCACCCCTTTGAACACTGGCAGCCCTGGCAAAGGATAGACTTATGTTTATTCTTCATGCAGCATAAATTAGACCCACTCACAGTCACGCAAGCTGAGGCCTTTTCCTAAAGCTGCCTCTTTCTCAGCCAAATCATGACCAACATTAGATACTGAAAATCAGAAGAGTCAGTGTCTCCAGTCTGGTCATTAGTCAATTAAATCCAAAACAGACACCAAGAAATAGGGCAGCTTCTTAAGTCCTAACATAGTCCCTGTGATTTAAATTAACTAATAAAAAAAAAAGAAAAATTAAAAAAAGGAAAAATTCCTGCCTGCCCTCTTAAGAAGCAGCAGATGCTCTGAAGCATGAAAGCAAATTCTTCAGTCTAACTTGCAGATTTTTAAATTTCAGTGAGTTTATTATATTATTCAATACTTGACCCTGTTACCCCCCATCGGCCTCAAATGCCAGGTGCCTGAATTCTTCTAATCTCAAAACTAATTATGCAGTGGGGTCCTTGAAATTATTCTGTCCTCATGGGCTGTAGAAAAACCACAAGACAATTTATTGCTGCACATTTCTTTGCATTAGGGGGTTCTTTGAAATCTTGTAGAAATTTTTCAGTTTGGCACTGTAGGAAAACTTATTTCTTACAATAAACAATAAATGACAGTGAAAATAACTGATTTCCGCAAAGACCTGGTCATTGAAAAAAAACTTTGTGCTTGAGGATTTGAAGGAACATTCAAGGTGATGGACACTCACAAAATGATAATTAAAGACTTACTAAGAAAAATGTGTATAAAGTATAATTTTAAAATTATCTGCTTTCCTGAAGAGTCAAGGGAGGGCAGTTTTTGTGAAATGCTATAAATATGTGTGCCCCTCACATATAAAATTTAACCTTGAAAAAGACAGCCCATAATTGCCACTAGTGCAAAAGTTAATATGATCTACTTATCATGCATATAATGTGTTTGTTTGGCTTACAGAAAACGTGCTGCATTTAGAGGAGCAACTCTACTCAGGGGCTGAAAGTTGGCTTTCAGTCTGTGAACCCCCACCAACAGTAAAACTTCTTAGGGATAAACTCCTCTCTGATTTGATGTTGTATCACTTTATACACATAGACTTAGAATTCATCATTAGCCCTTATGAGAAGACTGGGTGTTTTTAATCAAAAGTAAAGAAAAGTCACTATCCTATCTTCTTACCTGATGAAGAGGGGAAAACAGAGATATAAGACGTTTTGTGAAACAGTAGATTTGCCCCCTAATATGAAGTTTCAATCATTTTAGTGCATTCATCATAAGATACGTGAGATAATGTTGATTCTGCTTGAATTTTATCTGTTTTTTTTCAGTTGTAGACATATTTATCTTGCTGTCATATGTACAAATCCTTTTCCTTCCTGATGGGACATAATGCTACAGAGAAATGCCCAGGTTCAAAATTTTAACATTTCTGTGGGACTCTTACTACTGCCTTTTGAAATTTCTTTCCCAAAAAACTCCTCAATGCAGAGCCCACAGCTCAGCTTCCTCTCACTAAATAACCCTTGGTTGGACAGGACTGTCTTTCTCACTTGCATACAGGCCAGCCCAGCAGTCTGTGCAGCCTCTCTGGACAACCTGCTCCAGGGCTCCGCTGTTCTTAGGGTGGAAATCTCTTCTCCGTGTGTTTGAACCTCTCAGGAACATTTTGTGACCACCATCTCTCTTCTTGCTGCTGCACACCCCCAAAACAAGGATAGCTCTGCCTCCTCCAGCAGACACTGGCAGGTTGCCATCAGGTTTCCTAAAAACATGGGGTTTTTTTCCCAGACTGGAAGCCCTGACACCCCTTAGTGTCTCACAGGGCAGGTTCTCTGGCCATGGTCCCTCACTGATGGCACTGGGGACACTTAGATGCAAAATGCTCCTAAAGAATCTTCCAGAAAGCTTCAAATCCCAAATTTGCTTAAAATGAAGACTTGTTTAAATGCAGGACCCTGAAATATTTATTTTTCATGACTAAATCATATAATATTCAGGTTATGTGGCAGCATATGCAGGCTATTTTTGTGGTTAGGTACCAGAAATGGTTAAGAAGAAAAGCTGACATATCCCACTGCAAAATATCTTTGAGCAGGAAAAGTTAGGTTTTCCAGGCTTAAATATACTTCTGAAAAACAAAATGGTTCAACTTAAAATTAAAAAAAATGGAATTAAAAAGAATTTCAAACAAATATTGTAACCCAAATTTGCAACTGCAAAAAGCAGTCAGTTTTGAGTTTCATGAATGTAGGAGCGTTTGTTTCCCCCCACTAATAGGCAAACAACTTCCTTGGGGAAAAAAATTCTAATTCACTTTTGTGAACAATATTCATGGCAAAAGGGTGGGAGTTTTTCCTAGCTAGCTTGTACAGAAGACATGATCACTCCCACTGCATGTCATAAATTTGCACAGTGGAGCACTCTTGGCAGTCTTCTGATGGGACCATTTTTTTAAACTATAATAAGTAGATCTCTTCAGCCTCTCCTCCAGTCTTGTCATAAATCTATCACACCAGCCCCTGGCTTTCCATTTCAGCCCACACACACCTGCTTCATCCCCTTATGCTTTGTTTGTGCACAGCAGCTTCTCTCTCGAGGATCTCACAGCTTGGGTGTGCAGCACCATCCCTGCCTGCCTCTCAGGACTGCTGTTCAGCTCAGCTTCTCATGCAGCAGGGGAAATACCAATGAGGTTGTGCTGGACAAAAGTTGTGAGAAGCAGCACAAGTTGCACAAAAAGCTCCTCTTCAGGTGGGGTTTCCACGGCAAGGAAGTTGTCCTGAAAGAAGGAGCAGAGGCTGTTAAAACAGCTTGTGTTCCTCAACCTTGCCCAAGACAGGAATGCAAGACCGAGATCATAACTTTGTACAGATCTGGTAAGAGTTTCAGCACTTTCTTTCCACATTTGAGCTGGAAGACACAACCCTTTCATTTCCATGCTCCTTTTGGATCAAAACAGAGCCCTCCCCACAGTTCTTCCTCAAAATTCACCTTCCAAATTTCTTACAGTATTATCTGTTCCTTTTTCTGAGTTGGACACACCATGCTCTAGGTACAATAATTGTGTAGCTCTCATACTGAGGTGCCCAAACCAAACTGATGACCCCAGCATGTAATCATGGCCTTGTACCTACTTTAATCACCTTGCCTTCTTTGGGACATGGCTAAAACTCCTGCCATCAGAAGTCACATTCAGAAATGTTTCATTTTCTGAGGGTCCCTCTCACACCTCCAGCACAGCTAACATCACAGTCCTTTGTAAACTCCTGCCTCCCCAACCTTGTCACATCCCAGCCTTTCTGGCTCCCACAGACACAGCCCTTGTGCTGGTCCATTGCAGAGCCCAGCTATGCCACAACTGCACCCCCAGCTCCCACAAATTTTCTGCTGTAGATTCAAGACCTGGAGAGTTGTAGTACCTAATGCCTCACCTTCCCATGCTCCAGCTTAGGCAAGTCTTTGCAGTGCCACATCCGCTGGGCCCCAGGAGCTGCAGCACTGCAGAGTCTCAAACCACGTCCCATGCATGGCCAAGCCAGGCAGGCAGATCCATGAGGGCAGTTCTGTGGCACTGTGATCTCTCTGTGCTCACAATCCATGTGCCAGCTGCAGCCCTTTGGCACAACTAAGCAGCCACTATTATTCACCTGCACCCAGAAATCAAAGGAACTCTGCAGGAAACTCATCCTCTCCCTGGGGACCATGCAGTGGAAGCTTCCCGTGAGGGTGCAGGGTGAGAGTGAGCAATGTGCAGCAGACTCCTGCCTCTTGTCACTGCCTTTGCCCAGGCACATCACCCAGCATTCTCAAGACTCACACTCCTTGTGAATGATCCTAGAGAAGGCACCTCAGCTGGTCATGAGCCCAGCAGAAAATGAACAAGAAACCCAGCTCTTGACAAGCCCATGAGTTCACTCTGAGCCCTTTGTGGGAGTCATTCCTCTAGACTGCAACAGTAGCATCTCCTCTGCCCTGACTCAGGCTCCCACAGCATCACAGATGAATCACATCCTCAAAAAGCTTCTCTCTGTTCACTTCACTGGGAGTCCCAGACATCTGGCTCTAACACAGGCAACAGCTCTGCAGATGTCCATGCTCAGACATTTGGCTTCCATGCTCTAGGCCAGCTGCTGGTGAGAAGCAGATCCCTGTTCCTTCCCACCCCTTCAGCATTTCTAGAGCTGCCTGAAGGAGAACACTGAAGCTTTTCTCCTGAAAGAGGGTGTCCAGGACTGGCTCCAGCTGTGTGCCAAGTCCTCCACAGCTGTTTTTCCCTTGCTTCTTTTGCTTCTGCACCACAGTGGGACAAACACAAGTGACAGTGCTCTGAATGAGAGGGTTCCTTCAGAGGTGAAGTCAATACCCAGCTCAGAAAAGTCAAAAGTCTGTCTAACTTACTATGTGCTCTTTTAGCACTCCGTACCTTGGGATTGGGAGAGGAGATGAGGAGGATACTTTTGAGTCAGTCTCATTTTCCAGCTCCCTAGGTTGTTCATGAGACCCAGCTGAATCCTAAGTTTCAGATTTTCACCAGGAAAATTTAGGATATTTTTAATACCAGCATTTTCCATGCAATTTGGTAAATACTTCACTTTTAAAATCAAGTTCTGGTCACCTGCAGGATGCAGCAGGTGACCAGAGCTCAGTAATTTGATTTCTGTGTGGTACCTTGTCGACAGCCATGGGGCTGGTCTTCCCTGATCCCTTCACATGCCACCCCATTTGAATCCATGTCCTCTAGGAATGTGAATCTCATATTACAGTGCCTTGGCCTCTGAGTGTTTATTTGAACAGACAGATACAGCTGGGGATTTTTGTCTCTGCACACAGACTTTGAACAGCTGCTTGCGGTTCCACCCAACCCAGCTCCCACCCTCTGGAGAGAAGCACGTCAGGCTGGGAGGAACAAAATAGCAGCAATGCTCTGGGTGTCATGGATATGCAGTGGGAGCGGGACCCAGCAGAGCCGGGCCAAGCAAGGTCAGCAGAGAACCAGCTGATGAATTGTACAGGCCAAATGTGGATCTCCCCAAATGTCATCAATGAAAAATGGGGGCTTTTTATAACACAAACGGAAGATGACCCTGGCTGGGGAAGGGCTGACGACATGGGAAGCAGTTCTGCACACCACGGCTGCTCCTCTTCGCTGTGTGTCAGGCCCAGGGGAGCATCACTGAGGTGGATGTGCTCTTATTACCCAGGTATGTTCATCTACCCATATTGTAGATGGGCACTGAGCACAGACGATGGCATTAGTATAAAGAAATTTTTACCACTTGGAACTAAAGAGTCCCAGGAGACTCTGCAAATACAAACTGTGCTCTTCCAAGGATGTGGCTTATTACTGGCTTAACCCCAGTGGTTGAGCTGCCAGTAAACAGTCCTGCTCTTCCACTGTCCCATTCCTGCAGTCTTCTCCTCCCTCCTCATCAGTTTTGCTGAATGACACTAGAAGTTTTGTGGAATGGCTGGAAAATCGGTTTAGTTCAGGTTTTAGGGTTTTTTGGCTGGGCTGATTTTCAGGCTTGATCACTTACCTGACCTGATATACTGAGCAAGTTCAAGGGCACCGAGCTGATCCAAGGGATGGAGTTTAAAACACATGAAAGGAGAAAATGTCTGTGCAAACAAGGTCAAGGAGCAGACAAGATCTCATGGTTACAGCCTGGCACAGGTGCATTTTCCATGCAGTGCCTCACAGTGTGTCAGGTTGCTGACGTTGCTGCGGCAGCAGAGGTTCATGACGCTCCAGGAGAAGACCTCTCAGAGAACCATCTTGCAGGCAAGCCTTAGCCTGGACTTTGTTCTTTCTCTGGAGAAATGTAAAATCTGAATTTCTGTGAAAGGGTGAGAAGATCACCTGGATTTCTTGCAAACATGATCCCAGACACACCAAGATTTTTTCCCTCTGTCCAAAAACCAGTAGAAGAAATTCAAAACATCTGTATGGTTTAGCAGAAGTGAATGAGCTGTTGTTCAGTTGCTATCCTTATCATGGAAAAAAATCAACAATGGTTTTGTCTCCTCTCCCATCTGCCCAACAAGTCTTCAAGAAGACACACAACCAGGATCAAAATTTTGTGTTGCAATGAGCACGGTGATTTGAATCATCCTGAAATTTCATGTCTTCACAAAAGTAATGTTCTCTCAAAACTACTGCTTTGCTAAGATGCAATTTGTAAATTTTAAACTGTAATATCCAGCACTGCAGTGAAAAACAAATAAAAAATCCCACTTAAAAAAAAAATAAAGATGTTTTATTCTGAAATTATGTTGATGCCAGACATATCTACATAATGCGAATCTTGTCTTTTGAAGTAAAATTTCAGGCTAAATCAACATGGCTTTACAGTGTGTTTTCATAGAAAGAGACTCTTTACAAATGCAAAATAATTTTTCAGCAAGTTAAACACCAAAACTCAGGAATGTGGGAAATCCAGATCAGGAGCAATCTGAGAGAGTGCCTACTTGGGTCTTTGTTAATTAAGATGGCTTAAGTCTTTGCTGTGGACTGGAGATTTCTCAAAGGTGGGGCAGCAAGGTGTTGTCTCTGGTGAGATTAGGAAATCTCTATTTTCATTTCCACTACTAATACCCCAGACAATATATATGTGCAGAATGTGATCAGGAAAAGCTTTCAGTCTCAGCTGAGGCTTTGCATTCCAGCTGTCAGGTTTTCACTTGTTTGCCTTGGAGCCTGGCTTCAAGGGAGATGATAGAAGAGATAATTGGAGTGGAGTGGCTGCCAGCAAGAGAAAAAAATGTTTCAATAAAAAGTATTTTATTCTGCTATGGATACTTATATGAACAAATGGCACCCTTGGGTACAAACCAGAAATAATCCTAAGCATTTCTCTCCCTCCCTCTCTCCTCATACCTCCCCTGCAGCAGGTTTCGTACCACACACAGCATTGCTGCTCACAGATTTCCATTGGTGTTTCACTGCATTGGCACCCAGGAGCTTTCAAAGCCAGGACTGCTGTGCTGTTCCAAAGGCACTGTGGAACAGGGAGTTCAGGAGCTGAAACTGAGCAGGGGCTGGGGGTGTCCCTCTCACAGGCACCTGCCTCCCCTCCTCATTTTCCCTGGTCATTGCTGTTGCAGCCTTGCTCTGGAGAAAGGCTGAGCCCTGGGGCTGCCCCATATCTCTGATGTACCTGACACCAGCCCCCAGCCCTTGCCCATCCCCTGGATCTGGAGGGTTTGCTTCTATGATTTGTCCAGTGCAGAGATAAGAATAAACCCTGAAACTCTAACAGGACCTCACACTATGAACTTTGCTTCCCTCCCTGTAGCAACCCAAATCTGGCTTTTACAAGAGACAAAAGGTTTTCAGGTTGTCCAGGCCCAACCTCTGAAAACATTTTCAAAATCCAGTAACCTTCTTATTTATTAGTAGCACCTCTCTAAACAAAACCTTCTGGAGGAAGTACTGTGTTTATGTGCTGACCCACAAAAGCACAGAAAGTGCTTTTGAGTTGTCAGAAAGCCACAAACCCAAAGTCTGATAATAGTCAGAAACTCACAGAGAAAATATCTCAAAGCTATGTATGGCTCATACTGAATTTTACTGCTCAGCCCTGCCTCCCTATGCCTCCTTGGCAGCTAAGTCTGTTAAATTGGATAAACTATTTCAACTGGCCCTTCAAATGACTAGTCTCTAGCAAGCCATTAAATTAGCATGGCAGATGAGAAATCCCTGTCACTGCACATTTTCATTATCACCTCCTAAGGGAATTTGAACTCCAGTGAAGATGTGGCCAGTTAAACCAGCAACTGAAAGCCCATGTGAGCATCTCATGTATCACAGCCGTGATGGGAACTGGGATGCTGAGAGTGGTGAGCTGCACTCCCAGCCAAGCTGGTTTTGTCATCTCTGGCTGGGAGATGCTGCCTCTGTGCCAGATGAACTACTGGAGTGTGGCTCCGTGCTCAGTCCAGGACTGCAGGGTGAAGGCTTTCCCTGGGGCTAAAGCTGTGCACATGGTAGGACCAGCTCCTGACTTGGGAAGTGACACTGCACAACCTTCCCACACCCCAAGAGCATCTTGGAGCTGCAGGGGGTGATGGGTCAGGCAGACGCGGCCAGAGGATGATTAGTTTTCTGTCTGCTCAGCTGCCTCACCTCGCAGGAGCACCCAGGACGGCGCAGGCAGCTCTGCTTTAGAAAGGTTTAAGATGCTGCGGCCTTTGCCATCATGACTGCTATGGTGTTGTTTGAAAGTCTGATCTGTCCTCCCTGGTCAAGTTCTGATGGGCCAGGAAATCTGCCCTTGATGACTCTGGGAAGCCAGAACTCATCACTTCTGCCAGAATCCTCATCTTCGTTTCTCTGCTTTCTTGTTCTACAGCACTGCATTTAACTATGCAAAGGCAATGTTAAACCCTTTAGGTTTCTCGTTTGAACGTGACTCTGCATGTCAGTGTCTCCACTGATAAATTCATGTAGGAATTTCCAGTTCTTTTACACCTATCCTTCTTACCATGTCTAACAGGTGGAGTGATTAATGACACCAATATGATCATGTCCTTCTTAAGTGATAAATGACTTTTACATCAGGTATGTGAAGATCTGGGGAATGCACAGGCCAGTACCCTACTGCACATTGCAAAACAGTGACAAAAATGAGATAAGGCTCCTCTTTTTCACTGACTATCCAAGTCAACAAAGTTTCTTTAATTAGACTGTTTGGTTTGATGTTTGTTTCTTAGCAGGAGGAAGTTAAAAAAATGAATCCCGTGAACAGCAATGGTGAGTATAAATTTTGTTTTTCTTAATGTTGCTGTTATTTTCCGGCCACATTTTTTATTGATGAACACTTCCTGTGCAGGATTTCCACCAGACTTCTTAAGTGTACTTGCCCCATGCAAGCAGCTATGTTCATCCTTCACTGAAGACAGATACTCTCTCACAGAGACAATCTGGTTTTTTAAATATGGTGCTGTAGCAAAAGCACATCTGGATGATCTTGAGGGAGCTATTCACCAAAGGCCTAAAAATTTCAGAAGTATTGTAAATTCCTTTTTATTTCAGATTTTAATATTCAATAGGCAGGGTCTGCTGCCAGTGACGTACATAAATGCTGAATTGACCCCTCAGTGCTGCTTTGATTTCACTGATTTGCTGGAACGTGGTGGTTGTGTACACAGTGGAAAAGAGTGTCAATGCACTTTGATTTATTCCAGATTTTTACTGCTCTCATTAATGCCATGCTATGGCTTACCCTCTGGAATGACTGGGAGCTGATGGTGCTATGGGGTCCCTTGGTAGGATCTTAATGTCTCACCATGGGTTCTCCCAGGCCTGGAAAGATCTTTCTTAGATCCCAGCCCAAACTGTAAGAACTACCACAGAGTCTCCTCTTTGCTCTTTTTGGGCCATAATTTGGGATATGAGGCTCAGAAGAATGCAATGTTTCTCAAAATTCCTTCGAAGTCAAGCCCAGTGTGAGGCACTCTCAGAAAGCATTTCAAAAAAAGTAAAGCATGAGCTTTAAGTGTGTCAAAATAGCCCTTCACCAGGAACTGCAACAAAAAAATAACTCCCACAGCTGGCCGGTCCTAAGTAGACCCAGCAGGAAAGGCAGGAAAAGGCAGAGTCCCAGAAGGGACTTGCTAGGGTGCTGCTTGCACTAGGCTGGTTCCTGAGGTACAAAGAGCCTGTCAGCTCACTGCTACTCAGAAACCCAAAACAGGAAACCCCAAACAAGCACAAAGCAGCAAAGCAGTGAAGGAGAAAGCTCATTCCTTCTTTATCCAAACAGAGTCAGTTGTTGGTGAGCCCAAAGGGACAAAAGAAATGCCACCGAGGTTGGGATCTCAATTTGTCGGCTCAGGTTATCTGTGTATAAATCCCATGAAGCAGGGGGCATTCCTGCATGGCGCTGGGGGGCTGCTTGGCCTGCTCAGCCACCGAAGTGCCTGCCAGGGTTCCTGAACAAATTTCCTACAGCAAAATGACTTTGCACATCCCAAGGCTGAGCCCCAAGCCTGGCATGGTGCTGTGCCAGTCAGGCACCCTGACCCCTCATGGGGGTGGTAACAAAAGCCACCCGCTTTTAGGGGAGAAAGATGAAACCACAGGTTCAGAAAGATGAAAGGGCTTGAGCAGGGAGGGTCAAGCCTTTAAAGTGATCAGATTAGACAGAAGCAATATTAATATAAGGCCATATACTGGTAGATTTAAAAACACTGTGTAAAGACTTGTCAATTTTAATGGGTGCAAGGGAGAGCCCTGCAACAATAAGGTTTGAGAGGACACTCCAGGCTTAGACCCTGACACTTAAGGCTTTTGGATCTCCTTTAGGCAAGGGTGGGAGGCTGGACAGTATCCTCTCCATGGGTCCTTTCCAATCTGAATTATTCTCTGGGTCTGTGAACATGTTCTAAATGTGCAGAACTTTCTAAAGTTTCTAAAGCTTCTTGAGAAACTGATGGGCTAAGAAACACATTTACTGCATATTCTGGTGAGTGTCCTTTGCTGAGACTAAAAACATCTCAGTTCAGTTGCTGGCAGTGCCTCAGACTTTCTGGGCGATCCTGAGAACAAAAACAGTAGGACTAAGTGTCCCAGGAACAGAGCATCCTTTCTTTGCCAGAAGCCAAAACAGGTGCTGGGTAAACTGCTGAACCACTAATCCCTACCTAAATATTCAGGAATGTGAGCAACCCTCTCTTCCTTCTGCTCTTTGCCAGTCTCTGGAGCAGAGCCCTGTTTTGTCTCTGTGGTTTTAAGTGATCCAGCACAAGAAGACCCAAGTCTCACCAAGCCCTTGTTGTACTCAGCTGCAAATTCCTCTCTCCTCTGATTGCCCACAGGCACAGCAATATGAAAACATTGCCTTCTGTCACTTAATCTGTCACTGAAGAGCAAACCCGGGAGGATAAATTCGAAGACTGCTTGCTCTTTTCTTTTTTTTTTTATGCAATTTAGAAATACGTTTCCCCTTCTCTTTGGTTTTGGTTTTACAAAGAGAGCTAGCACACAAGTCACCCAAGAGCATCTTGGAGGCAGGTGCGTAATGCCAGTCACACCCTCCTGCCTGGCCTACAGATCGTGCAGGAGGTACTGAGGGTGGGAAAAGGATGGGACATGAGATAATAAATCCTCTGGCCCAACTCAACTGCCCTCACTCAGCGCAGAGTGCCTGTGCCAGGCAAAGTGCAAAACTCTTCTTCCACCAGAGCCTGTAGAGACAGGGGTTAGTTTGTTGTGATTTAGAGAATCCAACAGTTTGCGCCAAACCCTAAACCCAACACTTGTGTTATCACTGATATCATTGCAGAGGGAGCCAGAGGCATCAAGCAGTAAATTCAAGAGAATTAAAACCATCTGCTGCCCAGGACTGCCAGCCCACATCTCCCTGCAGTCTTTTGAGGCAAGCAGTTTCTATATCCAAGTCAAATTGCCTTGAAAGCCACCTAAACCCAGCCAGCAATGCTGTCCCTCTTGCACGTGGCAGAAGATAAAAGCCAACTGGAGCAAGATTTTTACTGGAAATTTTGGGTCTTTCTGGGCACTTTTAGAAAGTTGGGCACTTCTTGAGTTGGAAGGGACTTTAAAGATCATCCAGCTCCAAACCCCTTGCCACAAGCAGGACCATCACCCACTAGATCAGGTTGCTCAGGGTCCCATCCAACCTGGCCCTCTAGATTTTTTCAGAGTAGTCAGACATAAGTTCATGGTCAGTGAATGCAGACATAAGTATACACACACATCTTTTGGCTGGATTGGAGTTCTCACATTGGTTGAAAACCTATCCTAAGGAATCTCCCATGTAAACACGCATCCCTGTGAGTCTAATTCTCACAGCCTTTTGAGTAATGCTCTGGATTCAGCATCTGGGATTCCAAAAGTGGACAAAATGTGACCAGAGACAATGTTAACACAGTTCCTTACAAAGGGATGGGAAAGAGGTCTGATTTATTATTTATAATCTAGAGGCAAACACCATTAAGGGCAGCAGCAGCAGTTTTCTCCAGAAGCCAGCTAGTACTCTCAGTTCCTTCTGCCAATAACAGCTACAATTACATTAAAAGAATGATTTGCAGAAGCAGGAGAGCATGTGCAGAGCAATGTTACACAACATTGTAAGGAGTTTGCACACTTCTGTAGTTCCACTAGACCACTTAGAATGACACTCACATGCTCGTATTTTCTCTTTGTATTTTGGAGATAAGACAATTTTGAATTTTTTGTGGGATTGTCTGCTAGATGCATAACTTTGACTCATTGCAGACATTCAAGGGAAGCTCAATGACCCCAAAACAAATATCTGCTATGAATGGCCCTTGTGATCCCATAAAAACAATGGTGTGGGATGTCACACATCCTTTCCTGAGCTTCAGAGGGGGATGCTCAAATACAAGAACTTAAAAATGCAACTTTTTTCTGAAGTGGAAGTGACTGCAATGTGTGCTGCCACATGTCTTGGTGTTTATGTAAGTACATTTACCTCCAAATGCCATTCTTGCTCCCCAAGCCTGAGCTGTAATTAGAATTCTACCTTTAAATCTGAGTGCAATTTTGTAGGCTTAATAGGGCGTCCAGCAGCAGTAATGGCAGTAATTACAAATGTGTTTGGTGTTCAGAACTAAAGAAAAATACACTAAAGATGAAAAATGTGATCACTCAAGAATTCTTTTGAAACAACACAGGCAGAAATCGGCAAGTTTGCATGGCTATAAATATCACCAGCACAGAGCTTATATTATTTAGGGTACATGTGATGAACGCTCTTCTGAAAGACCCCGGGCAGCGATAAAGCTTGAGAGCACAAGTGACCTGGGAAATATCAAAATATTATAATCTGCTTTGGAGACACACTGCTTTTCTTTATGGCTTGCAAAAATACACTCGAGATTCCAGCTGCACTCTGCTGCAGGAGTGCCTGTTTATGGCAAACAGAGAGGAAGAGTGCACAGGGAAGTATTGCTAAAGAAGCTGGCAATGGATCAGCGTGAGCAACTTGGTAGCAAGTCACTTTAATGGCGTTGTGTATCCTGTCCTGAGAGTCATGGTGAAACCTCTCAGGGAACAGTTTGTAACAACCACCTTCCAGTCATCCCACATGTATCATCAGGATACAAAACACAATCGGTGTGGACACAAGACGAACTGGTAGGGATCTTGGTTGTCACAAGTTGCTCCTGGGTCCTTAGGAGAAATTCTGCTTGAATTTGGCAATGTCTTGAACACAAACTGTTCCCAATAAGCCATCAGGAGACCTGAAGTACTCTGTTTTTTTTATCTGCCCTCCAAAGAGCAGGAGGACAAACTGACTATGTCTAAACAACAAAGTACTCTAGCTCATCTCCTTATTTTATTATTTTTCATTTATCCATTAACCATTTCTCTGAGTAGCTCCTTTCAGATACTAATAAACTTGTACCATAATAAAACTGGGAGGTTTCTCATTTTTATCAACCTGCAAAATGATGTATGAGAAGGTAGAACTTCTCTGATATTTTTATTTAACCCTAAGCTGCTCCTTTCTCCGGTTATCACACCAAATAAGCCCAAGCTGTGCACCCAGGCACTTGGTCTCAGCACATGTAGTACCATAAGGAGCAAGCCATGTTGTGAGACTTTAGCAGTTCTTTCCTTCTGGAATTTCCCACTCCTTGTTCCTCCTTCACCCTCTCAGGAGGACGAGGTGTTGCGCTGTTTCTGGTGTCAGCTGTGCCACCACTCTCAAGCTCTCATGTGTCTGCTGGCTGGGGAAAGCTCCTAAGCTGAAAACATGACAAATGGTGTTGATGGTTGATTAAATTAAACCACAACCTTGTCCTGCAGAACCAGGAAGAAATCTAACATGTTTCTGCACCTTGGGCAAGTCAAAATTAAATGTTTTCAACCTCTAACTGCACGCTGGTACTTCTCCAATGCTGTTATCAGTTTAAGCATTGAGATTGGAGGCAAGAGAAGTGTTTCTTGTGACAAGCAACCATTTCACACAGTCGAGAGTGGGAGCACAAAGTGCCACTGGAACAGCAGTCATCTCATGACTCTGCTCTGAGCACTGATCCTGGAAGAGCCCTATCCAAACTCACAGGCAGCTGCTGCAGAGCCATGGCTCCCAGTTTGGATTAGATGGAAGAGACACGGGACCCACCCAGATTATCCTCTGCACTCCCCTAAAGGCTGCTTGGAAGGTTGGATCAGCTGTCTCTACAGACAGCAAGCCTGGAAGAAAGTCCCCTCCTTGAACACGCCACGTGGGTTAGCTATTCCCAGCCCACAGGAGGGTCCCAGGCCATCCCTTGTGTCCCTGAGAAGTTTGGATGCCAGTGGGGTGGGAAACCCCTGCGTGCAGAAGTGGCCCTAGAGCCTGATGGTGTCCTGGCCGCACTCCTTAAAAGTGGCATTAGGCTCAATTTAGTTGTCTTTAATTGCCAGCAGTGCCCAGTGCTATTAAGGCACCCTTTGGCCTTTGCTTCCTTACTGCTGCAAACTCTGTTCCCATCTCATAGCCACGGCAGATATTTTGGCTCATTAAGGGCAACCCACATGGCACAGAGTGTTTATATTTCTGCTCAGAAACCAGGCCGATGCTACTCAAATCCCCACTTTTAAAAAAATATTGGCATCCACAACACAAGCTCAAACTTACAAGATATAGTGCCTGTCAGTTTGTGTTTCTGTGTGCAGGGCCCAGTGCATGTGGATGAAGATATAAATACATGCCCAAGCTTATGCAAACTTTAGATCAGGAGAGGAGCAGCTCCCACCAGTAGTTTCTGAATCTCATTTTCTAAACATACCTTGCCCGATTCACCGGAGGAACACGGTTTGGCACCTCCCGAGGGGAAACACAGATGTTTGGCTTCCAATCCCTGGAATTTCTTGAACTTCTGTGGACAAAAGGGGAAAGGTCAGAGGTTTAGCAGCACTATTTATTTTGACTCATTTTGTACCAATTGTTCAAAACCATGCAAAGATAGGGCATTTCAAGACCCATGGGTGTCTTGAATAGCATGGCAAATTCCAGTCATTCTTCCAGGCTGATGGGGACTATTCAAGCCCCACTGAGGTAAAGTGGATTCACCAGCGCTCAGTCTGCTGAGGAAGGACCTGTTCCAGACAGACCACTCTGTCCCCAGACAGACCATCCCCTCCCCACAGCACCAGTCCGGTGCTCCGTGGAGAAGAAATCCCAGGCTTCAGGAGATATCTTACCTGCCAGGAAGCTGGGTGCCCCACAGAGACAGCCCCAGGGAAGATGTCCTAAAGATTTATTCTGCTTCAAGCAGGACCATAAGAGAGAGAAAGAGAGAGGAGGCACTTGCACTTAGACTTCAATTTACTCAAATTAAAGGGGGTGGAAAGGGGACTGGAAAAGGTTGCCCAGAGAAGCTGTGAATGCCCCATGTCTGGGAGTGTTCAAAGCAAGGCTGGATGCAGCCCTAAGCAACCCAATCTGGTGGAAGATATCCATGCCCAAGGCAGGGGGATTGGAACTAGGTCATCTTAAAAGTCCCTTCCAACCCAAACAAACCATCCTGTGATTCTGTAAATTTCAGAATAAAAAGTCTGCAGCACATCCACGAAGTAAAAGGGTAGTTTTCAGAACTAGGTCCTCAGGCTTCAGGCAAAAAGACCCTGCAGCCCTAACAAAGGAGCTAGGATCAGCACTGTCCCTTCTTGTGTCACTCTCTAAGAGCAGGTGGCTGCTCCCACAAGGATGAGGACTGTCCCATAGCTATTTTTTGCAGCCCAAGCAGTCACACACATGGCTATTAGGGAGCATCCCAGGCCTGGACACTCACTGGGATGGGCACCCAAAACCTGCTGTTCTTTCATTTGCTCCAACCCACATGGAGGAGCTGCCTCCAGCTGCACTGAGTGCTTTCTGTGCTACCAAAGGATCTACATTCACCATGGGTGGTGATCATGGGGTGTTTCCATCTCAAAAAAAAAAAAAAAAAAAATAAAGAAAGAAAAAGGAAAAAAAAAAGCCTAGAATGTTCTCCACATGTTTTTTCTGTAAATATGTTCTGTACTAAAAACTAAACACTGCAGGAACAATTGCAATGGTTCCCTAAACACAAGGTCAGGGTGGCATGATTGCTGTCCCTGACATCATTGCTGCTCAAATAATGGGAAAATACATCACAAATGCTGGCTCATCTCTCCATCCTGCTCCTAAGTCACCTGCAAGGGCCACACTTAACCAGTACTTGTCCCATGAAAATGTCCTCAGCTGGGAGGAAATTCCTGGCACAGAGGTGACACTCATTCTGCACTACCTTCAGGTACTTCTGTGGTGGAAAGAGAGAGAGATCTGAGACATCTGCATCCTCCAGTCTGTCCTGCTCACCCAAAGGCTTTTGAGACCAGAGGGGTTCAAGCATCAGCTGCAACCTTCCCTTATGCTGTCTCTGAATCACCATCTGGCACTGGGTGGTTTCCAGCACCTGGGAAACATGAATATGGATCAATGCAATCTTTCTTCCTCTCCTTCCCCGGCCCTGCCTTGGGCATGCTCTGTGCTTACAACTGCAGCTTCAAGGGCTGCAAATACCAATAGGGATCTAAGCAAATGGAAGCTTCAGCCTGCATTCTGATTGAATGCAAACAAGATGTTTTTTAGAAACAGCCCTATTTCATTCACTTATATGTTCTGCACTGATTTAACCCCTCACAGAAGTTTTTTTAGGTTGATATAAAGTGGTAACAGTCCATTCTGGTTTCTCCTCCCTTTTTCTCCCCAAGATGGTCTCAAATGCACTCCCATCCACCTTTCTACTATAACATGGAGAAAATCTGTTTAGAAGTAGCAGCCAGAGCACAGCCTCCTCTGTGGTCATTGCTGCCATGCCTGCTCCGGGTCAGCACTCCCAGGGCAAGCCAATCTACCTAACCTGGGCTCCTACACAAAGTACTGAACTGACCTCAGGGCATGCTGCAATCCAAACAAATCTCCATGTGAGAGATAAAGCAGCAGTGCTGTGTCTTAACCACTGAGTTAACATTTTGAAATTTAGATGTACACACGTCTATATTTTTTTTCTGTATTTTTACAGTACCTAGCACAGCAGCATTCTGATTCATCCATGATGTTCCCAGGCATGGTCCCAAAACAAACAAGAAGTTGCAAATCAGCAATCTGAATCATCCACTAAAATGAAGAGGAGTGTGGCTTTGTTTCCATTGGAGCAGAACCACTGCCTGTATCATTTCCCAATCAAGAAGCAGACTCCAGGAGGTCCAGATTCTTCAGCCTGGCTACTAGAGCTCAGCTAGCTGACTGTAGGGGCACAGTACAGCTGGGTTAATACTCACCATTCCTGTAAAGAAGCTTAGTCACACAGTGCTGTTTGTGGCCCCTTCCCATGCTAGCAGCAGCCCTGTGAGGGTGTAGCTGGCACATCAATCAGCAGGACCCCGTGCCAGGCAGTGCTGGTGAAACTCCCTGCAGACAGCAGGAAAAGGCTGTGAACGGTCCTTTGAGGTCATGTTGCTCATGAGACCTGTGTCTGGAAGTGAATAACCAACCATTTGCACCTCCAGTTTGTCTTCACTTAAACTGTACATCCCTCCTCACCACTGTACAAATTAATTTGGACCCTGACTCAGTGAAGCATTCTGACATGTGCTCCAGTTCAACCACTGGTCCTGGTGGAGCAGAGAGATGTGGTGATGGCAGGAGAGATGCCAAGTTCACCCCTGCGTGTTTGCCTGTGGATAGTAACCACTGCTGCAGGAGGATGGTGTCCCCTGCTCCATTTATCCCCAGGGGGAGAGCTGTGCAATCTCTGCTCTCCTGTGTCCTCAGTGCATCCTCCTTGTCCCTGATACCTGTCTTGGCAATGCTGGCAGACTTGTGGACCAGGCTGGATCTGCCCCAAAGTGCTGGTGTGGTCTTGCCATGGTTTAAACCCAGCTGGCAACTCAGCCCCACTCAACCACTCACTCACTCCCCCTGCCCAGTGTGATGGGGGAGAGAATTGGGAGGGTAAAATTGAGATAAAAAATTGAAAATTTAGATAATTTAGAAAATTTAAGTAAAACTGTCTTTATCTCAATTACAGGAAATAGAGATAAAGACAGTTTGATAAGGAAAGCATAAGCTGCACACACAAGCAAAGCAAAACAAGGAATAAGTTCACCCCTTCGCATGGGCAGGCTGGTGTTCAGCCATCCCCAGGAGAGCAGGGCCCCTTCACATGTAACTGTGACTTGTGAAGGTGAACGCCACCATTCCAAATGTCCCACCCTTTCTCCTGCTCACCCCACTTTACATCCTGAGCATGATGCACATACTGTGGAATATTCCTGGGTCGGAAGTCCTGACTATGTCCCCTCCCAGCTCATTGTGTACCCCTTGCTGGAGATGAGGAGCAGAATAGTCCTCGATGCT
Source organism: Bombycilla garrulus (assembly GCA_013400315.1). Taxonomy (NCBI): domain Eukaryota; kingdom Metazoa; phylum Chordata; class Aves; order Passeriformes; family Bombycillidae; genus Bombycilla; species Bombycilla garrulus. Next base: position 1,111,654 of record VXBU01014341.1, on the reverse strand, counting down.
GTGTAAACCCTACTCAGCAATAACAAAAACATCCCTGAGTTATCAGCACTGTTTCCAGCACAAATCCAAAACACAGCCCCATACTGTGAAGAAAATGAACTCTACCCCAGCCCAAACCAGCACAGGCCTCTACCCAGGGATGTTTGGCACTTCTCTTTCATGCCCACAGCACTGTGCAAAGGCAGTGGGTGGGGCAGGCTGTGGCCCAAATCTGGGAAGGCTGTGTCCTTTGTGAGTCTGGTTAGATGGAGTGTCACAAAGCCAACAGGTCCACAAATGCCACCAGCAAAAGAGCAAGGACAGGTTTTTCTGGCCGACTCCCAAGTGAAAAGTGAAAGCAGAGGCATGAAGCAAACAGACAGAAGGCCTCAGTAGAAATCGAGGATGTTCCATCCCTCGGAACAGCTTTCTGCCTCCGAACAGATGAAGTCCAAGTGCAAATATGGTCCTGCTCAGGGACAGATGATAAGGATTGATACCATAAGCAAAGTAACAAGATCTTAAATCTCTTGATACAAGTGTGGGAAGCCACTCAGAGGAGCTAGAAATCATGCAAAATGATGGGGGCTATGAACTCAGGAGCTTAGCTCTGGTCTGCTGGGATTGCTGTCATAACTCCAATCTTAGCACATCATCTGTTTAAGGAGATATGAAGGGGGAAGGAGTGCAAGGGTGCTGTTATACATCAAGTGTACATACCACTGCCAGCAACCTGTCACTGGACGATGAAGAGCGTGGTGGGGGAGCCGCAGAGTCCGTGCATGTGGAATGTGGAATGAAAGGGAAAGCAGTGAGGACCCTCCTCTGGACCACCAGGAGTGGGGAGCAGGAGAGCAAAATGTCTGGACCGACCCTCAAACTGCCAGAAAAGATGCAAGGGAGAAGCTGTGATCCCCAGCTGGGGCTGGGGGTGGCTGCTGGCAGTCAGAAATTTCTGTGTTTATATTCCAGCTGCCTCCTGTGGAAAGTGCACCGAGTCTGGCACTTCAGAACAAATGTAAAACAGCAGGGATTTTGATTCACAACTGGGATTTATCTAGGTACTGCCTGTAGTCTTTGTGGTAAAGCTCAGGTTTTACAGTTCACTGCCCCAGGTTGTGATTCATTGTGAGAGAGGCCATTAAAAAGAGATTTACAGAAGATACAAGAGAACTGCCCAAATTATCCACTAAGACTAAGCAGAGTCACTTCTCTCTAGCTAGAATTAGACACCTTATCCTGGTCAGTCCCTTTTTCTTGCAGAAGAAATATGAACAGAGGAGCATTGTGCAGCCAGACTGCTCCTATACCAGTAATGCGAGCAGGGAAAGGTCTGGGCCTTGGCCCTCATGCTTCACACACCCCTGGATCATCCTGCAGGACTCTTACCACAAACTCCAGAATAGTTTAACCCAGAGAAGAGTCTTCCCAAAGAGCAGTCTCCTCATTTGGAAAGGAAGAGACATCATCCTCACAGAAGTCAGCTGGGCCGTGATGTACACATCACAATAAGCAAACAGGGAGCTTGCAGGTTTATTTACCCATAGGTACAACATCAGGCACTGGAGATCTGGTTTAAGTTCCTCTAGATTCACATCTTCCGTCAATATGGAGGGTGCAAACTACATGATGTGGAGAGATAGGACTCACTTTGTGTCTGCTGTTGAAGGAGTTCTAGTCTTACAAAAGCAGTACACATTTATTGAAGCAGACACTGGACACCTCATCCACCAACCCTTAGATTCATAGCACCTTGTACATTATAGCTACTGCTGGCCCAAAGAAGAATAAATTGTTTTATATAATGTGAACTTCCACAAAACCCCATCATTTAGAAAGCCCCACGCCAGCATCAGACGGTCTGATAGCTAGGATACTCTCGAGGGCTGCCTGAGAGACCTGACTCTCTCTCCTTCATCCCCAGACAATGACCCCATCCCTAATCCTATAGGCACATGTTGACATTTGGCACTTCCTTACCCAGGCGGTATTAGCCTCACACTTTATCCATGCCCAGGAGACCTCATTCTCCTTAGACCAGACTTGGTGTCACCCAGGTTGAGGCAGACAGCTATCTTTGTGCCATGCACATCTCAAAGAAGTCCAAAAGAGTTGTAGCAGCATTAGTGTCCCATTACATCACTGCACAGGGACACGGGATCATTTTCATATGATATACTACTAGCTAAAATAGTAATATGACCCCCTTGCTTCATCTGCTGAGGAATTTAGTCCAGACAGAGTGAAGCTGCTAGACTGAACTGCATGTCATCTCTGACTGGACTGTGACTGAAGGACTCAAGTATGTGTCCCTGAGGCAGACCCATGGCTCTGTTGGTTGTGAGGTTGTTGGGGTTTGTTGTGTTTGTTTGTTTGTTTTTTACAGTAATATAATTTTCTGCCCAGATAAAGATGCACAGATTGTGTGGATCACTTGAAAATGGGGAGGCTTGAGGAGTCAAAAAGGGTAGACAACACTTAGAAAATCCTAACTGCTGTAAACACCTCAGCAAAGGGAGAGGGAGGGAGGGAGGGAGGGAGGGAGGGA